>CM062814.1:414336935-414936935 GCA_031772625.1 Pinus tabuliformis
GATTTACAAATTATTAGATTTATAACTCAACAAATACATTATATTATTTGAAATTAAAATTCTTTCTTTTAAGATTCAAATATTAATTTTTTTAAATTAATTATTAATATTGTAACATACATCGAGACTTCATGAGTTCTTTTTACCAAGTTTAATTTTATTTATGTTATTTAACTGTTAAAACTATTGGGCTTAAAATAGCGAGAACAAATATTGTCAATTATTATTTAAAAGACTTTGGACCTGATTGATAAAAGAATAAAAAGAAACAGTTAAACCAACTTCTGAGTACAGTTACAACTGCTCTTTTAGTTTTTTTTTTTTTTCCTTAAAGGGAAAAGAGAGCAGAACCCAGTGGGGGGTTGGAAAGTAGAGGTCTGTGTTATATTCTTGCTTGAGCTGGCAGATATAACCACTGGGAAAGAAAGTTGAGGTCACAAGATGTGGGGTATGGGACTTGAGGCTGGACAGAGTCCTGATGCTCAAGCTACCCAGCTGTTCCGTATTGGCAGAAGTCGAAATACATATAAGTGATACTATCATGGTAATTATCATTAGTAGATTAGTTGAATGTTTATTGTGAACTGAAATAATGTAGTTATAGAGAATGATCTCCTTAGTGTAAGTAGGTATTTTGGAAATGATTTAGTATAAGTTTCTGGGTAGCATAGTAGAGCAAGGAGACAATGCATGCAGTGTTACACATCTCGGGGACAGTATAACTGTCAGTTAACAATCAATGTTTAGCTAATGATCAAAATATCATTATAGATGAATGTCAACTTAATCTGGAAATACATAAGAATATGAACTGTAAAAACCAATGCTTATCAGATTTCTGCTAAAACTAATTAATTAAATGATATAAGATAAACATATCATGCAGCAGCACATAGTTCTAAATATTAGACTTTTTTCATACACAGGAATTTCCGTAACTAAAGAAAGAATTTAACTCAAAAAACTATTCCATATATTTCCGGTGGGATATATGATTTCTTCACAAACTCCTCATATACCGAGGGTTTGTAGCTGTTATCACTTAAGGAGCATTTCTAAATTGTTCACATCAGTTTGTTTGTAAAGGTTAGGTGTTAGTCCGGGTTTAGTTTTTCCATGTTTGCTTTAGTGTCTAAGTCCTAGGAGTCTTGTTCCCTTTGTTAAATATGGTCAACAATCTTGTTTTACCCACCATTGGTCCCACATTTATTCAAAGTGTCATGTGTTAAGGCTGTTTCAAAAATTACATGCGTTTCAAAATCAACTAGGAGTTTTCGTAGCGCAAACTCACAAAAATACACTATGTGCGCTACAAAAACACCTAGACAGTTTCATAACTAGGAGATTTCGTAGCGCAAAACACAGAATTTACACTGGTTGCGCTACGAAGTCATGGATTTGTGCCAGATCTTGTCTAACTATCTTTTCCATCAAAAGTCCTTAATTTTTCATCACCAATTGTCAGTCCATACACCTTGCCTATCACATTCAACTGCTCATTCTTATCATTAGGTTCGTTAGGTGTCTTGGTGCGCTCAAGTTTCAAATTTCAAAAAAAGAGGTGCCGACTGTTTTCAGTTATGATTTAGGTTTGGATTCATGCATGAGGAGCACATTGACAGGCGTTCAATTTAAATTCTTTGAAGATCAAGCAAGGAAGCTTTCCTTATCCATTGCAAGCAAGGCAGTGATCGAAATTGAGACGGTGTAGGCTTCTTTAATATTCACGTTGCAGGAATTCCATGGAGGGGTCTACAGAAAGAAAGGAGCCCACAAGACCATTAGTAATTCAAGACACACCCCAGCAGGCTAAAAAAGGGAAAGGTCAGATCAAAGAAAAGATACAAGAACAATTCACAGGTGAAACGGTACAAATAAGAATAAGCAGGAGCAAATTAGCTAAAAGAAATCACACAGCAAGTAAGGCTAACTCCTAATTTGTGTCAAATTACCTTTTGATGGTTGCCTTAAAAGAATGGTGTCTTGTTTTCAGTTTTAAATAACTTCATGGTAGATGGAAAGGCCATTTCAAGCAAAGGAAAGATCAAGAGAGTTGAATTTTTGGCCTCAAGTTGTGCTTTTAAAATTACACATCAGTTTTGTAGCGCGCTACGAAACTACTGTAGCTGCACATTATGATTTCATGGACCAATGTTGAAAGACAAAGGCAAATCTTCTTGAAGGGGAATCTCTACAAAGGATCATTTAAAAGGTGTCAACATTCAGCAAGGGAAAAACAAGTAGAGGAGAGACATTTTTGAACTCCAAACTTTATCAGTCAACTTATCAGTCAAACTGTCTTCTTGTTTTTACTAGTCAACTTCTAGAAGAGTTTCTGAGTAGTTGAAAAATCCTCTCTGAAAAGTGAAAGAGGTTTTCATTCCTAAGATACTTAAGTACAAAAACCTCTTCTACTTTATTCAAATCCATTATGATCTGGGAGAAATGAAGGACAAAACTTGCGCTACGAAACTGTTGTAAGTGTAGTTTTTCACAAGCATATTTCTCTGTTTTACACCTGTTTTTCAAAGACACATTCTGGGCGGTAGGAAAGGTGTTTCAAATAACCAAGAGAGGTTTTTGTTAAAAACGGATTGGTTCACAAAAGCCTCCTTCAGTTTTTCCAAATAATTTTTTTGTGAGAAGATATGAGCTCTGTCCCAAGACCTATGTTTCAGCCAGAACAGAGCAAGGAACAGTCTCCTAGTTTCTAGGAACAGTAAAAGGATGAGTCATCAAGGGCCAGATGGAGGGTTATTAGCAACATCAAATTCGAATTCATGGAGTTATAGGTGTCAAAAGGAGTGTTTAATTCCTAGATAAGGTTGTTTTAATCATAATGAGGAGTTACACTCCTAATTGTTTTAGGTCTCTAGGACTGCTAGTTAGCTGTCTTTTGCATTTAATAGTTAGTTTTAAGTGTCAATAGGTGTCAGGTCAAGTAGAATTCGAATTTTCCTCATCCTAGAGGAGGAATATAAGTCATGTAAAGAGCTCTATATATAGGAGAAGATCTAATGTACAAAGGGTTGGAAATTTTCAGAGAAAGACTCATATTGTGCCATTGTAGAAGATTATGTTTTTATGAATGCAGACTTTGGCTTTACTTCTCAGGATTCAGAAAGAGTTCAATGGTGCAATGGTGGCTTGTTTATGTTTGTCCTTATATCCTTATTTGCAGTAGTATGAATGTATGATACTTAGAATTCATTGGTTATGCTCTAACTTCCTTCATACATTTGTAGACTGTGTTTTCCTTTATGCTACTGATGTACCCTTCATATGTTGAATTCTAGATGCCCTGACTTCCATGTAAAGCTAATTTTATTGTCATACTGAAGCATTTCTTGACTCCATAAGCCCAATGGATGCTTACTGATCATGTTCAACCATTCATATTTCTTCACTTGTTTCATAGAGTTAGCCATCTAATTCATTATCAAAAATCTTTAATCTTGTGAGAGAGCCCTCTCAGGTTGGGGAGGCTAAGCCTCAGCCAAAAGTTGGTTTGAAATAGTTACTCAAGGTCTACCTGATCAGCAGCCTAATCAGGGCTAGCTTTTGTGATAACATTTTGGTCCGTTTGCCGGGAGCCTGAAGTCTATTCATTCCCGAAATTAAGAAGCTGAACTTTTGATGGTAGAAGGAGCTGAGACATCTTTTCGAGGCTGCAAAACTACCTTGGCGACTCCACACATAAAATAACAATTTGGAAGGTGACTCCATTGCTAGAAGATCAGTAGCTTGATGAAGTTTCAAGGTTTGTTCCATTGCAAGAATGAATGCTAGGTATGCCCCTATGAATCGGTATCATATCCCTGGTTTTCCAAATCCTTTGCCAAAGGTTGATTGGTTAGATGATCTTCCAATATTTAAAGATGAAAAGAAAGACAATGCTGCTCTTCATTTGGTTAGGTTCCATATGCATGTACGCAGTCTTAAGGTTCAGTTCCCTGAAGATTGTCTCATGAATATGTTTATGACCACTTTAGAAGGAAAATAATGGTCTTGGTATAAAAGCTTGGAAAATGGTTCAATATATTCGCTTGCTAATTTTCATGATGAATTCTATGAGATGTATAAAGAATGTCATCCTTCCTTATTGCTGCTCAAAGATTGCTGTAAACATTCTTTAAGTCTTATTCAGTATTTGGAGGATTGTTATGATGATGATGAATTTATGGATGAAGAAATTTTAGAGGCTCTTCATAACAATGCATTTCAACACCAAGAAGAAAGTATAACATCCCATGAAATGCAACATGAAAATCAGCAGGGGTTTACTTATGAAAACCATGTTACATCCTCTGATATGAATGAGAAGATGCAGCAAACTTGCCAAGATTTTGATCACAATGAGTATGAAATTGATTGAAAACACCAAGAAGAAGTACTGGAAGATAGCTTTTATAATCCTCAGGCAGAGGAAAAGGTTTTTCATTTTTGTAATTCCTTGCAACAACTTGCATCAAAGAATGATCTTTATAATGAAGAAAATTACATTGTTTGTGGGCATCATTCAGAAAAGCAATTGGATAGCATATCAAAGGAATTTTGTGTGGCTGAGGATCAGTTGTCTGAAGATATAGAATGTTATGATGATCATCAAAATAACCATGTCCTCTTTGACCCTATAAATGAATACATGGCAAAGTTTTGCACATCAGTATTTCATTTTCATTTGCATTATGAAGATCATATACATTATAAGTTGATTTGGTCATCTCACTATCATGTTTATTTTGAGGTTGAATGGAGTCAAGAGATTCAAGTTTCAGATCAAATCGTTGATTGGCTTTATTGGAAATATCATGTTGCTTGACCTAAAGTAGAAATTGCAGCTGGTAGGTAGGTAGGAAAATGAAAATAAGCTCAAGGTTGACTGAGCATTTTTTAGTAGATATAGATTTCTTTCTCCTACAGTGATCATCAAGCTTAAACCCGAGGTGAAGGCCCAAGAAGCTTGAAGGGGATGCTTGTCAGGCAAATGTCTGTTTGTCATCAGAGGATAAAGCACTAGACCTGCGAGTTCTTAGTGTACTACAGGAGCACACTATCCCAAGTGGAGCCACTGTTATCACTTAAGAAGCAATTTCTAAATTGTTCACATTAGTTTGATTGTAAAGGTTAGGTGTTAGTCCGGGTTTAGTTTTTCCATGTTTGCTTTAGTGTCTAAGTCCTAAGAGTCTTGTTCCCTTTGTTAAATATGGTCAACAATCTTGTTTTACCCACCATTGGTCCCACATTTATTCAAAGTGTCATGTGTTAAGGCTGTTTCAAAAATTACATGCGTTTCGAAATCAACTAGGAGTTTTCGTAGTGCAAACTCACAAAAATACACTATGTGCACTACGAAGACACCTAGACAGTTTTGTAACTAGGAGATTTCATAGCGCAAAACACAGAATTTACACTGGTTGCACTACGAAATCAACGATTTGTGATAGATCTTGTCTAACTGTCATTTCCATCAAAAGTCCTTAATTTTTCATCACCAATTGTCAGTCCATACACCTTGCTTATCACATTCAACTGCTCATTCTTATCATTAGGTTTATTAGGTGTCTTGGTGCGTTCAAGTTTCAAATTTCAAAAAAAAAGGTGCCAAGTGTTTTTAGGTATGATTTAGGTTTGGATTCATGCATGAGGAGCACATTGATAGGCGTTCAATTTGAATTCTTTGAAGATCAAGCGAGGCAGCTTTCCTTATCCATTGCAAGCAAGGCAGTGATCGAAATTGAGACGGTGCAGGCTTCTTTAATATTCATGTTGTAAGAATTCCATGGAGGGGTCTACAGAAAGAAAGGAGCCCACAAGACCATTAGTAATTCAAGACACACCCCAGCAGGCTAAAAAAGGGAAAGGTCAGATCAAAGAAAAGATACAAGAACAATTCACAGGTGAAACAGTACAAAGAAGAATAACCAGGAGCAAGTTAGCTAAAAGAAATCACACAGCAAGTAAGGCTAAGTCCTAATTTTTGTCAAATTACCTTTTAATGCTTACCTTAAAAGAATGGTGTCTTGTTTTCAGTTTTGAACAACTTCATGGTAGATGAAAAGGTTATTTCAAGCAAAGGATGCTGTAGCTGCACATTATGATTTCATGGACCAATGTTGAAAGAAAAAGGCAAATCTTCTTGAAGGGTAATCTCTACAAAGGATCATTTAAAAGGTGTCAACATTCAGCAAGGGCAAAACAAGTAGAGGAGAGACATTTTTGAACTCCAAACTTTATCAGTCAACTTATCAGTCAAACTGTCTTCTTGTTTTTACCAGTCAACTTCTAGAAGAGTTTCTGAGCAGTTGAAAACTCCTCTCTGAAACATGAAAGAGTTTTTTATTCCTAAGATACTGAAGTACAAAAACCTCTTCTACTTTCTTCAAATCCATTATGATCTGGGAGAAATGAAGGACCAAACTTGCACTACGAAACTGCTGTAGGTGCAGTTTTTCACAAGCATATTTCTCTGTTTTACACCTGTTTTTCAAAGACACATTTTGGGCGGTAGGAAAGGTGTTTCAAAAAACCAAGAGAGGTTTTTGTTCAGCACGGATTGGTTCACAAAAGCCTCCTTCATTTTTTCCAAATACATTTTTTATGAGAAGATATGAGCTCTGTCCCAAGACCTATTTTTCAGCCAGAACAGAGCAAGGAACAGTCTCCTAGTTTCTAGGAACAGTAAAAGGATGAGTCATCAAGGGCCAGCTGGAGGGTTATGAGCATCATCAAATTCGAATTCATGGAGTTATAGGTGTCAAAAGGAGTGTTTAATTCCTAGATAAGGTTGTTTTAATCATAATGAGGAGTTACACTCCTAATTGTTTTAGGTCTCTAGGACTGCTAGTTAGCTGTCATTTGCATTTAATAGTTAGTTTTAAGTGTCAATAGGTGTCAGGTCAGGTAGAATTCGAATTTTCCTCATCCTAGAGGAGGAATCTAAGTCATGTAAAGAGCTCTATATATAGGAGAAGATCTAATGTACAAAGGGTTGGAAATTTTCAGAGAAAGACTCATATTGTGCCATTGTAGAAGATTATGTTTTTATGAATGCAGACTTTGGCTTTACTTCTCAGGATTTAGAAAGAGTTCAATGGTGCAATGGTGGCTTGTTTATGTTTGTCCTTATCTCCTTATTTGCAGTAGTATGAATGTATGATACTTAGAATTCATTGGTTATGCTCTAACTTCCTTCATACATTTGTAGACTGTGTTTTCCTTTATGCTACTGATGTACCCTTCATATGTTGAATTCTAGATGCCCTGACTTCCATGTAAAGCTAATTTTATTGTCATACTGAAGCATTTCTTGACTCCATAAGCCCAATGGATGCTTACTGATCATGTTCAACCATTCATATTTCTTCACTTGTTTCATAGAGTTAGCCATCTAATTCATTATCAAAAATCTTTAATCTTGTGAGAGAGCCCTCTCAGGTTGGGGAGGCTAAGCCTCAGCCAAAAGTTGGTTTGAAATAGTTACTCAAGGTCTACCTAATCAGCAGCCTAATCAGGGCTAGGTTTTGTGATAACAGTAGCCACAGACAAGTTCTTTAAGAACCCATCCACAGCCATGTACTCTAGTTTCTTAAATTAAAACCATGAGCTCTCGTTACACTATATATATATATATATATATATATATATATATATATATATATATATATATATATATATATATATATATATATATATATATATATATATATATATATATATGTAGACAACATTTCAAACAAATAGAAATAGAGTGACAACTGGTATAAGAATTGAAGGAAAAATCATCTATTGCATGTACCCTCAATAATCAACCAAAACCCCAAAGCTCAGCAGCTATTTGTACAACATTGGGGGTTTACATAGATAAACGCCACAAAGTTCAAGAAAATTTCTAACATAATTATACTCCGTCGAATTCAGTTCAAACGAAGAGAATTTTCCAAAAAATAAATTACAATCAAGTTCTGTAATGGTTTGATAGAGAATATCAGTGAACCAAATTAATATAGTATAGCTAGCATGAACAAAGTAAACCCAGCAGATCAATTAAGATCAGACTCTTTTTTTTTTTGTAAGCTGCGGTGTTGCTCTTCTTTTTCTATTACTTTAAATCAAAAAACAAATCAGTATGTATATGGTTGACTTCAACTCGCCCTCTTGGGGAAACCGAGTATTTCAGCCACCTAAAGTTCTTGATAGCCGACCTAAAATAGAAGTTCCATAGTCTGATTATCCATGCTAAATAAACTAAACAGTCTTGCAGATTTCTATTTCTACTTGTATGCATATATCGATTTTCCTCTTCTAATACTTGAAGCAAACTAAAATTATCTATACTATGCAGCTTCATCAAAATTAATACATATCTATATTCAAACAGCGTCTACCTCTGGTCGCTGGTTTGTCTCCTTGTTTGCACCCTGTTGTCCTTCTCTTATCGTTTGCTGAATCTCCTCAAGCTTCTTTTCTTGCATCTCCAATGTAATCTGAATAATCCTCAGCTCCCTCCTTAGGTTTGGGACTCCTTGCGCCAGTTCTGCCATCTCTGTTGCAGCTTGTTCCAAGGCTTTAGCCAACAATCTCTTCATCACCCAGTAGATATGCAAGGACTGCTTAAATAGAGACATTCTACCTCTAGTGTTGCCAGGGTCATGGAGTAAAAACTCCCAATCTTCCATCTCTGAGTCAGACTGAGCCTGAAGCGCATCTTCTTCCATATTCTGGATAATTCTCCTGATTCTTGGGTTCGTGTTCTGATTGTACGCCTTTTCTGCTTGTTGAATTTTCTTATCTAACGACCGACTTGTCTTTTTGCCAGGTCTCCCTCTCTGCCCCTGTCTTCCTCCCCTTTCTCCTCTGTATCTGCTCGGTCCTCTGCCTCTCCTGCTACCCGATTCCGACCTGCTACCCGCGCCTCTTCTTCCCCTCTGTCTTCCGCATTGCCTTACCTTTCCCTCCCGCTATCCTAGCTGCTCGTCACTGGTTTGCTGGGTATCCCAGTCTCCTACATTTTCGCCTCGTTCCTTACCTTGCCTGCCTTGTTCCTACAAGTCCTCCTCATCTTCAGAGTCGTCATATATTTCATATATCTCCTCTACAGTTTTTTCCTTCGCTATCGCCTTGCCCTTTCTGTCCCTGTCTTTGTGCTCCATGGCTTCCAATTCCTCTACCTCCCTTGCTCTCTTCCTGGTTTCCATAGCGTCCTTAGTGAGGTTTCGGTGCCAATTCTCTCTGTGGCGGATCTCCACCACATTTCCTCCCCTCGCTCTCTGAGTTCCTAATAAGTTTCCTCGTTGTCAATCCTTTTGCTGCCACCCATTTATAATCTTCCTTGCTCTGATCTGCCTACCTGTCAGCTTGGCCTTCCACTGCCACCTGTTACTTTGCCTACTGCCTTTCCTATCAATTATCTTACTACCCTCATTTCCATTTATGGACTCTGACATACTGTTTTTTCCTCCTCTCCGATCACTTGCGTTAATTATCTTGCTGTGGGGTGGTTGTTTCTTACCTGTCATCGCACACTTCTGCTGTACTGTAGCTTGCCTGCCCATTATACCATTCCCCCGCCTTGACTGACACTCATTTAATTTCTGGGATTGCCAATCCATCTCACCTATCCGTCGCACTGATGTTATGATTCTCATTTGCTGCTTGCCCATGATTCTCATTTGTTGCTTGCTCGTGGTCATGATTAATGATACCGGCCAGGTCCTCCCATTCTCTGTTGGGTCGCAACATTCTCCACTGATTGTCTATTTTGCTGTTTCGACCCTTGCAGCCCCAATTCGCAAGGAAATCTTCCGCTCGGTTTCCATTCCTTTTCACATGGTTAAAGATTTTATAATCAATCCATTTTAGTATGTCCGCTATTTCTTGAACAATCCCTGCCGTTCTCCAACTATTGGTGATCTGCTCCCAGTTCTTCCCGTTGTTAAGTTTCTTCATGATTTCAATTGCTATATGAGAGTCTCCTTCTATTTCCAGGTTTCTATAGCCATTTCTCATCGCGATTCTCAAGCCTTGGTGAATCGCCCATAATTCGGCCTCATTGTTTGTCATCTCCCCTCCCCACTCTGCATAGATCCATCTGGTATTTCTCTGGCTATCGCGGAAGATACCTCCGAATCCGGCATTACCGGGGTTCCCCTTCGATGCCCCGGCAAAGTTTAACTTCATAAAATTATCTCTGGGATATGCAAAATTGTCAGCGCTTTGAGCTCTCGTACTATTTCTGCCGATTTTTTTGGTATGCACCATTTCATATTTCAAATTTAATTTCTTTAAAATTTGCTCCTCACTCTGATCTGCTTTCTAATCATCCGCATCCCATTTTTCCACCAGAATTGATTCTCTAGTTAAGTTCACTACTCTGTTCCATATTATTTCCGAATCTTTAGATTTGTCTTGGAATACTCTGTGGTTCCTTTCTTTCCAAACCATCCAAATCACAAATCCCGCAATGAGATTCCAGGCCTTTCGGACTACTTTACATTGGAATTTTTCCTTCTACCAATGAAAAATCACTTCATTTATGTCTCTCGGGGGCCTCTCAAGTTTCTGGAATAATTTTCCCGTTTCAATCCATAGCTTCCTGGTATATGCACACTTGATTAAAAGGTGATCTTGTGTTTCATCTTCACTATTGCACAGGTAACATTTTGAAGGCCCACTGAAACCTTTCTTTTGGAGTTTGTCCCACGTCAGAATCTTACCCTTATCTACTAGCCATGCAAATAAGGTAATTTTCGGCCACCAATTATTACCCCAGATGACCTTCCAGTCTTGGTTTTCTTCATTGGTCCCCTGTTGGTCTGCCAAATAGTATGCCTCCTTCAACGGTGAATGATCCTTTCATTGAATTCCCCCATCTGAGAATATCCCTACCCGTTCTAGCTTTTATTTTCCTGGAATCCACCTCTTCCATGAATGCTTCCTGTTGTTCTTGATCTATCTCAATATCCCATTCCTCTGGTCTTATCCATTTCCACCAAATTCCATCCAATTCATCTTCTTTCCAGTAATCTTTGACATATCTACGGTTATCCCCTATTTTTTCCTGTATGTTTTGGATTTTTTGAATTCTGCTCATTTTCCCTCTTTGTTGCCATTTCTCGTCCCAAAATTTGGCTTCTCCTCCTCCTCGTATTTCCCAGAAAGCATTCTTTTCTACTATATCTCGGTTTTGTCGAGCTAGATCCCAGATTGCCGAGCCTTTCGGGGTTTCCTGCAACCGGTAAATACCCTCCGTAGTGTCTGGCATATTGTATTCGTGTCTCCATAGTGCTTTCCACAGGTCATTGCCTCCTCTTAGACATCGCCACCAAAGTTTTGCACCAAGCACCTTGTTGAGTTTATCAGGATCGCGCAAACCCAAGCCTCCTTCCTCCTTTCGTTTCGTCAGGTGTTTCCATGATACTAAGGCCCACTTCTTCTGTTGAGTCAATCCTCCCCAAATGAATTTTCTCAGAATTTCTCTGATCTTGGTGCAGACTCCTTGTGGTACAGCCATAATCGATAGCGGATATATGGGGATTGCCTGCAACACTGATTTCACTAATACAATCCTTCCAGCAATATTTAAAGTTCTGAAGGCCCAGTTAGCCACTCTGTTTTTTAATTTCTCTAAGACTCCTTGCCAATTTTTCTGTCTTTTAGAGTTGAAATCCAGTAAGTTTCCCAAGTATTTAGTTGGGAGTTCTCCTTGCTTAAATCCCAGCATCCTGGTCAAGTGGATTTTGACTGACTCCATGGTATTGAATATAAAGGTGCATGACTTTTCCTTATTGATCTCCAACCCAGATGCTTCCGCAAATAAATCCAGAACCTTCTTCAGATTTCTCACTTCTTTTACGGTTGGCTCCCCAAATAACATGATATCATCTACGAATTGTTGATGGGTTATAGGCAATTCATTACCCCATAGTCTTAGCCCTTTGATTTTATTTGCTGCTCTTTCTTTTTTAAGATATTTGCCTAGACCCTCTGCTGCTAGTATAAATAAGAAAGGGGATAAAGGATCACCTTGTCTTATTCCTCTAGATGCCTTAAAGGTTTTCGAGGGAGTTCCATTGACTAATATTGAAAAATTTGGAGTTGATATGAGACTGTGAACCCACTTTATCCACCTAGTACCAAAACCGAAACTTTCCAAGATTTTTTCCAAGTATTGCCAGTTGATTCTATCATAAGCTTTCGACAAATCCAGTTTAATCATCATTCCTTTCTGCTTCTTCGCCTTTAGCGAATGAATTACTTCTTGAGTAACCACTAAACCATCTAGAATTTGTCTACCTTCTACAAAATCAGTTTGTTCAGGGGATATTAATCTATCTAGCAGGGGTTTCAGTCTTTTGGCCATCAGCGTTGCAATTATTTTGTAGATAACATTACAAAGGGCAATGGGTCTAAATCCCTTAGCATCCTCTGAATTGTCTTTTTTGGAATCAAGGTGAAAAAAGTAGAGTTAATGGCTGTCCATACCTTTTGATTCATACGGGATTCTTCTACCAGGTCCAGAATCTCCCTCCCCAAAAAGTGCCAACCCGCTTGATAGAAATCAACCGTAAAGCCGTCCGGTCCTGGCGCTGTACCCTTCTTCATGCTCATCACCACTTCCTCCACCTCTTCAAAACTTGTTGCTCTCATTAGGGCTCTATTCTGGTCTTCAGTTACTATCCGTGGAATGGCCTTGCAAACTTCCTTTATAGCTTCAGACCTGTCCATCTGGGGTTCAGTCAATATTCCTTTGTGATATTCCATCAGTACTTTTTCAATCCCTTCCTGTTCAACAATCCTCTCTCCACTCTCGTTCTTAATAGATAGTATCCTGTTTCTTTGCCTGTGTTGTATCATTACTTGATGAAAGAATCTAGTGTTCCTTTCTCCCTCCCTCAGCCACTTTATTCTAGATTTCTGTCTCCATAAAACTTCTTCCTGCTTTCTCCTCTCCTCCAGTTTTCCTAGAATTATCCCTTCTTCTCTGCTACTTTCCTCTGTCCTTCCTTCAGTTATTATCCTTTGTTGCAAAGTTTCCATTTCTTCTTCCAACTTCTGTTTTTCCTCCATGATGTTTCCGAATTCTTCCTTGTTCCATTTCTTTATCCTTCCTTTTAACTCTTTAAGTTTAAGTTGGAAGGTATGCATTTTTCCTTTTCCCTGTATTGTGCTTTGCATCCACCATTCTTCCAATTTTTTGATAAATTCTGGGTCTCTAAGCCAAAAAGCTTGAAATCTGAAGGGCATCTTGCCAAGGTTATTTTTAATATCCACTTCCAGTCTAATTGGCCAATGGTCTGAGCCAAGGGATGGCATGATTTTTGCTTCTATGAATACATCTCTGTTCATAATTGTTTCTGATACTAAGAACCGATCTAATCTGGATGCTATTTGATTCCTTCCCCCTCTCCTATTATTCCATGTATAGACTCCGTTGATAGTTGGTAAATCTACCAACCTCAGACCATCTATCATGTCATTGAACATTTCCATATACTGGTATGTTTTTCTTATACCTCCATTTTTCTCTTCTAGAGACCGGATTAAATTGAAATCTCCTCCTACAATCCATGCTGTCTCCAGATATAATCTTCGAGTTGCTTGCATATTTTTAATGAAATTTTCTCTTTCTCCCGGAGTATGAGGACCATAAACCCCTGAGATAATAACCCTTTCCTTCGTCCCCGCTATTCTTCCTGTACCTGTAAGAATTCTGGTCATGTTGGTCCAGCTTTCAAATATTATTTCGTTTGGGTTCCACAAGATTGCAATGCCCCCCGCTGATCCGATTGCATCTTGTCCCATGACTTCGTATTGTAGTTTGTTGTTTTTGATTATTCCTTCCATCTGCTGCATGGTGATCTTTGTCTCTTGAAGGATCATAATACTTGGTCTGTCTTTTTTAAGTTTCTCTTTCATATATCTCTGCTTTCCCTTACTATTCAGATCCCTAATATTCCAGCTGATAATAATCATTTTAAACTTTTGGAGGAGTGGAAAAATACCTCTGACAGAGGTATCACTTTACCTGAATTTATCAATATTTCGCCAACTGTTTGGATCGTTTCATTCATCGTTTTCCTCCCTCTTTTCCTGTTGCTTTTGCCAGCACCGCCAATTCCCATCTGACCTCTTTCCTGTTCTCCTGATGTGGTATCCTGTTTATCCATATTCTCCCCTTTTTTATCTTTGTATTTTTGAAATGCCTCCTTATATAATTGTTTTTGACTGTCTGGTATGAATCTTTCGTCCAAGTTTTTCCATTCCTGAATTAGTTGTCTCATAATTCTTTCTTCCTCTGCCTCGTTTTCCTTCTGGCTTTCCGTCTCCATTTGGGCTTGGTTAGTCAGTATTTCTATCTTTTCAGCAGCTTCCTCTTCATTCATTACTCTTGCTCCTGTGTCTTTCTCTCTGGTTTCCTTGACTATTTCCATGGGTTCATTCTCTGGATCTTCTTCCTCTTCCAATTTGTCCTCACACCCTTCACTATTTTCATGGAGGATTTTGAACTTGTTATGACTTTCGATGTTCAGTGGTTCCACTTGTGTCTGTGTTTTTAGACCTTCTTTACCGGCTTTCTTCTTTTTGGTAACCTGTTGGAAACCCTTGTCTGTCTCCTCAGTTCTCTCTGCTTCCCTTTGCTGTTCTTCTTTTTTCCTTATGCATTCTTCCTCCTTATTTAATGGGCATTGCCTGTATAGGTGTCCATACTCATGGAATCTTCTGCATCTGAAAGGGATATGCTCATAGTCTATTGGCTATTGCCATACTTCATCGTGGTATTCCAGTTCTATGTATTCCGGTAGAGGTTCGGCTATATTCATGTATACACATAATCTTGCATATGATGTATACTTGCCTTTTTTTGTTGCTTCCGCTACTTTGACAAAAGCACCAATCGTGTTCCCTATCCCCTCCATAATCTCAGGATCCCAAAATTCCACTGGTAATCCAAACAGTCTGACCCAGATCGGGGCTTCCAGCATCTTTTCATTATCAGGGTTATATCTTTCTTCCCAGTACTTCATGAACAGTCCCGCATTGTTCATAAAATATGGCCCTTCCTCAAAAACCCTTTCTTTATCCTCCAGATTCGCAAATATGGCTGTAAAGAACCCTTTTGCTCCTAGTTTCAGCTCAATGTGCCCTTTTGGCCTCCATCTTTGGTAAATCCACCTGTGTAGTTCTTTTTCAGTAGGCCAATACCCTACGAACTTGCAAATCAATGCATGATCTTTCATGTAGCTGTTATATTCCTCCAGCTTGTTGTTGGGTATTACGTACCTAGGTTTTTTCTGAGCCCTTGGTAAGCACTTTCCTCCGGTCTTCATTTGCCACAAATTGCCCATCACTGGTGCTTCTTTATTATTCTCCCTGGCATCACTCTGGTTGCCGCTGCCACTTGCCTCTCCTGCAACAATATTCTTATAGGAGGGGATCTCTCCCCTCCCTTGCCGATTTTCCATTGTTGCCCTCAGCACGGACTGTATTGAAAACTTCCGCTCCTATGCTAAGGTTTCTTGCTATCTCCTTCGCTCCAACCCCGGCTTCTCCTGCTCGTTTCCCCTACGCGTGTTTCTTCCAGACCTCTCCGCGATTTCACCTGTAAACCCTAGCCCGCCGTTTGCAGCCGACTCCCCTGTTCCTCCATCCGCACCTCCCGGGAATTCTTCAAGATCAGACTCTTTTCAATCTCGTACAAGCAATCAAATAGGAAGGAATTAATTACATAAGGAACTGACTTCACAGTCTGCGAGTCCTATTGACCTCACTGCATAAAACTACAACTATTTGTAAATAAACCCTAATTCATAGAAATTCACAGGAGTAAATTTCCTAGACAACATCAACCAACTAGTAAGGGCCCTGAAAGTAAGCTCCAACCTATACTGGTTGCAGAGTTATGAGTAAGCTTCATCAATATGCCAATATATTGAGCGGCTAGCCCCTTTCAGTTTAAAAATGCATTATACCTGCAACCACCATAGGAAAATGTGATGACCTGGATAATAAATTAACATCATGAACGATATTAAAGGTAGAACAGAGGAATAACTCTTACCTGAGTTTTGGAAGCCGAGTGTAGGGGTCTCACATCTGCACGGAATAAAATTCTGGCGTTAGAGATTCGTGGAGTAGAAGCAATCTTGTAAAAACAGAATGTATCGACAACCTAAATAAACAGTAGCCTCAATAATCAGTACATGGTTCGTGCCGAGGAAAACAACTGCCACATAATCCAGAAGTTGGAGAGTCGAGCACCCCACCTGACCAGCATGAAAATGCATTAACACCTTGCATCGAGACAGCCTTTGGCTCACATTGAGAATGGTTCTAGACACACACCATTTCTGCAGATAATGAAGGCTCAGAGTTACCTCTCCGTGGCTTACAATAAGGCATGGAGACTAGACTATGAAAACCACAACGAAACTAGGAGCAGGCGAGAAGCAGAGCAATAAGACTCTCCACCACAAAAACGCAAATGAGCAGGAACATCGGTGGAAACCCAAGTGTTAGGTAGATGGATGATCCCAAAGAAAATACCACCGTTGGATGGTGCAATACAAATCGACGTGCAGGATAACTAACACTTGTCATAGCCAAGGTGATAAGTGGGGTTATGGCCAGTCGCATTAATGTCTGAGAATAGTTGATAGGAAGTCGCATACATGCAACCATAAATTCCAAGGCAAGGTGTAACCCAGTCACCTCATGAAGGATTGCACGGATCTCGTGGGTTGGTAAAAACCACTGTGGTTTTAGTACCCCAAATCCGTAAGTCAAACATGACTTGATTTTGTATCATATGTGGGAATTAAACATTAAACCATGGATACGCAATTACCAACAAGGTTTGATGAGGGAATATTACATCAATGTATATAGAAATGAAGCTAGGATAGAGTTGAATTTCTTTTTATGTGTGTCATTTTTATTGTATTATATGGTTGTGTGTTACAAATGGTATCAGAGCCAAGGCTCACATTCTGAGACCTATAGGTTATTTTAACAGTCAATAAAGCTGTGATGTTCCTATATATATATGAAGCAAATAAATTGAGTTTTGACTAACTGTGAACACAGAAGGTGAATTAGCATCAACGATACAATTCATAGGAGCCCCAAATCATCGAGCTAGCGAGAGGTGCCTTATGTAGAGGCCAACCCAGAATTATGGGTGTGTTATAGACATTTTTGTGCCTCGCAGCATGGAGCATGAAATGTCAATAATTACAGGGATCCTCAGTCCCTAAACATGTTGTTCTTACTCCTAGAAGAACAAGGTCAGCAAACCACAGCACTTCCCATCAGTTCTCCACCTGAAAAAACACTCAAAACAGGCTATTTTTGGATCATGTCAGCTGCTCCACTGAGCAACTGCGCTGAATGTCAACTGCTCCTCCTTGTACCTGCGCTGAAAGTCAAAACCAATGAAGGATACCTGCGCTGGGCGAGATTGGCCAAGTGGCACAGTCATTCTGCAAGGTGTCAACTGCCCAGGAAGCTTCCAAACTGACACTTGGTTCAAGGAATTCGCCCTGTGATGAGTAAGAGGTACTTGATCTCCATGTGTAAGCAAGGATCTCCAAGTGGACTTAAGAACTGAAGATTAACTGAAGAGGGAAAGGACACAAGGCAGCTTTATGTCAGTCTCAAGCTGACTCATCCTTTCTTCTTCTATCCTATATATAGAGCTCTTCTATGAGGTCTAAAGAGGCTGGAATTTTGTGCAAAGCAAGGAAGTGCTGTTGGTTTACAGTTAGAGCTATTGGGTGATTGCTTTTATAGAGGAGAAGAGGAGATTTCTTGCTGCTGGGGAGGTGCTGCTGGATTGGAGCCATTTATGGTTGTAACCTTCTCAGAACCTTTTTCTTCTATCAATAAAGCTTTGATGTTCTCCTATATACTTGTATTGCAATGATGTATTGTTTTTATCTGTATATTTGATCCATTCTAATCCATGCATCAGTTATGAGTACATGTTTCTTGTAGTTTCCCTCTCTTGTTTTTGCAAGATCTTCGTGTAGCTGGGCCGGCAAAGGGAGCAAGGAGCTGGGAACAAGAGGCAAAGAGAGAAGACAGGATCGACAAAAGCGAAAGACATCGGTTGGTCAATCTTTTCTTCCTTCTCTGTACTTTCATAAAGGAAAACTATCAAAGCTTTACTTTCAGTTGTTGCTAAGGAACTATCACCCTTAGAGTCGGGATAGGGTCATTCCGAGTCGGATACTTTTCCCCACAACAAAATGGCGACTCCACTGGGGAGCCTAGTATGTTGTTGGTGTTTGTAGTATCTTTGCTATTCATTTCCTGAAGAAAAGAGTACCAAATCGAAAAGCTTTTGACTATATCAAAAGCGAAGTAGAGGGGCTGCTACTCTTGCTCATTTTCTGAGCAGATTCATGATTTGAAGAGCTGATCTACAAAAGACTCTTGTGCTCTTTGTGATAGCTTTTCATCCTCTTGATCATCCCTTAGCTTGTACTTGACCTATAGCTTTTTATTTCAGCAAAAACAGTGAATTTTTGAGCTTTTTATGACCCGGAAACCCTTGTAAACGCAACTCTCGTGTCTCAGTGCAGGCTGTCCAAAGGCAGTCTGCATTTCAGCGCAGGTACTCCCTTCGGGAACTGCGCTGAGAGTCAGTTTGACAGACCAGAGCCTGCGCTGAACCAGTTAGGCTATGTCTTCCTGAGGTTTCCCACTGAGTCTTGGCCCTGTTTTCACTGTTATTTTGCTGCTGATTGCTTGTCATTTGTATTTGCTGTAAACCAACTTTCCTTGACATTATTCCGCCTCAGTTGTGTGATGAAACTGTGATTGTTCTTTCAGTATTTCTTGTTTCAGTTACAGTTTCCCATTGTGAAAAGCAAACCAGTATAGCTGTGGCCTCTTAGATCCTGAACTGTAAAAGTGTCTTTGTGATCTTAAGAGCTAGTTTTATTACTGTTCATGGCTGTTTGAGTTTGTTTGTTTTTCATTTTATGGTTTGGATTCATACATTTTTAGTGTCGAAACAAGTACCTGTAAGGTGTCTTTTGATTTTAGACAAAACTTGTTTGTTTACGCTTCAAATTGAATTCGAAAATTATACGACAGTTTCCTTTTGTCTACATCAACATTAAGGGAAAAGAAAAGAAATACATGCATCTTGCATTTGCATTTTTGATAAGTTTGCGTGATTGATCTAGGGGAAAGTGCATTAGTTTGTGCTTTGTGCTCTGTGTGGAAAGATAATGTTTTTCTCTTCCCTCAGTAGTTAGGATTTTCAAAGCTAAAAAGATTGTAAAGCTTGCTTATCATTTTAGCTGCATTTAGGAATTTGTACCAATACATCTCGTGGTGATCCTGAAAGACAAACTGCTAAACAAGATCAACTTAAAATATATTGAATGAATCTAAAAACGCTTTGTAACATAACGCTCACAATAGAGGTCTAGGTAGAGACGTGTTCTGGCGTCGTTAAACGTAGTGACTGTCGATCTCTACGAAGGTGGGTGATTCCTCCTGAGAGACGATAGCACTAATACGGACTTGTGCTCCCGCGTACCGTCGCGTATATTGGGAGACCCCTATAGGCATTTATCCTTTATCCTTAGGAAGCCATGTCGGCCGCCCTACTGATCGCGATGCAGTGAACACAGCATTCACGAAGATCGACCACCCGTACCGTAAAACGTATTCTGTGGTTTCGCGAAAGGTTTGGCACACCCTCTGCCTAGATCTCCAGAGCAGTTTCTTTTGGCCTTTTTCAAACTCTATAACTGAAAAAGTCCAACCGAGCATTTGTCACTTCGGGCTCGTTAATACATCGAAGGCGACTAGAGTCATCTTTAGCTTTTTTCTCGACTCTTAAAACATGAAAAAGCAAAGTTGTGTCTAAAAGCGTCTAATAAAATTCATTCAATACGGAAACATAATTCCCCTTTTTGTATTTTAGTTGATCAAGTAATCCGCAACCGTGGAGGAAAGTCAATTAAAACTCCGTCGTTCGAGGAGACTCGCGAGTCAACCGTCTTTGTCTCCGGAATCGAGAGTAGTACGGACGAAGCGAACTCGCTTGACCGGGTCAAAATCTCCCATTAAAGTTAGAACAACAGTTCCGACAACATCTGAGATTCTGGTCACTCCTAATATTTCTGGAATCCCTGCCTCTATTGAAGAAGTTCAACAGCAACAGAAGGACAGTTGTACTGATCCTAGTCTGAGGACAAGTACTTGCATAACTGAACCAGTTCCATTTGAAACCGGTCCACAGAGTCTTGTTGCTCAAACAACTGTCGCTATCGAAGCAACCCCTTCTTCGGCACCAGAAATCTTTTACGGACCTGACGGTCTTCCTCTTCCTCCTGGTCTGATTGCAATAGAGGAAATCGTAGAGGACCAACAAGCAAATACTCCAACTCATTTTGGAGTAGGCGCCACTCTTTTTCCTTCTGCATCAGAAGTTTGTCCATCGCCACTGGAAGTTCCTGTAGAATCGTTAGGCAGTTTATTGGATAGACTTAAAATGTCTGAGCAGCCGTCGACATCTAGGACTGTGCCAAATGACACAGCAACAGCAGAAACTCCTGCTGTCACTCCAACGATGTTTGTTGGCATACCAGCTGTCCCGACTAGCTCTCATCAGCTAGAAGGAGTCCACCCAGGGACTAATACGACAACTTGTTCTGTTCCAGTTTGTTCTTCCGGTATAATACCCGGTAATTCTTATGTTGAAACTAGACAAATTGATCCCTTTGGAAATCAGTTTGGGCCATCTAGTCCTCAAAGGCAATCTATACCCTTGAGTTCCGGATTGTTACCATATGGGGGGCAATATGCCCTTTCACTTCCCCTTCCGGGGGGATACCCATACGGCAGTTTTCAGCAACATTCAGGTTTGACTGAAGTAACGACGAGTGGTTGGGTACCTATGTTACCCCAACAACCAAGAGTTGTATATTCCATGCAACAGTGTGTACCTATGTCTAGTATCCCGACGACGCCAGCAATTGTAACCGTGTCACAAGTTCAATCAATGCCTGTTGTATGTCAACCCCAAGTTGTAATGCAACAGCCCATTAAACCTGCAACACAACCACAATCGCCAACTGCCGGGACGACACAGACACAAACGGGAACCATAACCCCGCATCTTGGTCTGTCGGTTAGTATCGCACAGCAAAACATGGCTTCGCAACCATGGATGGTGCAATATCAACAACCTCAGTTTCAACAGGTGTACCAGGGATCTGAACAACAGATCTTTGCGAATAGTGGGCAACCCTATGTTCAGAACGGGTTAAATCAACCACTTTACAGTGGCCAAGCCCACCAGCCATATCAGTCATATCAACATCAGTTGCATTATGCTGGTATGCAAAGGCCTACTGCTCAGGCGATTCCATCGTATCCTGGGTACGCCTTGCCAAACCTGAATCAGCAGTTGCCATTCGTGGCAACTCTAGAATTACCAGATTTACATCGATTGACGAACGATCCAATCGCCTATGCCCATTGGTGGCCAGCGATTCCTCACAAACTTCCTTCGGACATTCCTAAATTCAATGGAAATCCTGGCGAAGACTCGTCGAATCATGTGATGACATTCCATCTGTGGTGTTCGTCGAATACCTTGAATGATGATTCGATAAGGCTTCGCCTTTTCCAGAGGACATTGACTGGTCCGACGGCTAAATGGTATATTGAATTACCTAGAGCCTCTTTCGACAATTTTAGTTCCCTAGCCACGACTTTCTTAACACACTTTCAGTTACCTATAAGGTACGAAACTGGAACAGAGATCTTGACCAATTTCAAGTAGACAACGGCCACACATATATCAGATCATATACATGAGTGGCGTCGTCGTCGCAGAATGGTAAAGACCTATGTTCCAGATCAGCTATTAGCTGAGTGGTTTATAAAGTCGCTTCTTCCTGCTATAACAGAAGATGTGGCCAAGGGAGGCGTCGTAACAGAGGAGCAGGTTATTGCTCGTGCTCAATATTTGGACTTAGTATATACTCAGTCGGGCACGCTCTATGATAAGATACCTGACGCCCCCAGACCGGAATTTTCAATCCCTCCTCCTCCCGGATCGAATAGTGACTCTCATGCCGGTGATGGCGTGATTGGAACTGCAAACGCTAAGTCGACAAAGGATTCAAATAAGAAAGCCCGTAAGACTTCGAATCAAAAAGCAAATCAAGAGATTCTTGCTTCGGAGGTAAATGCTGTATCTACGGATAAAGGCAAAAACTCCAATCAACCAGGAAGCAAGAAGAAACAAAACAAAAAAGAGAAGAAAAAACAAGGAGATTCGTCTCCTCGAAAAACTTCTTTTGGAAAGGGGGAACCGCCTTCTGGGTGTCAGATATGTGATGAGGATCATTGGACAAGAGATTGTCCATACAAAGCCGAGTTTAAAAGATTCTTAAAGAATTCACAAACCCCAGTTGTATTGACTGATCCGTTTCCCGATCCAAGTCAAAATCTGGTTGATAGTGGGGATACTTCCCGGTGCCAGGTGCTAATGGTGTCGACCTCTGAGCAACAGAATGATGCTTTGATTTCGACAAAATGCAAAAACTGCGGGAATCCGCAGTCGTCGAACGGTAAAAGAAATGTTCAACCAAGCAGTTCGACAACAACTTCGACAGAAGTTGTGCCACCATTTACTACGGGAAGCATTCCTAAGATCCAGGGAAGGAATCACTCTCTCCAAAATATCGGAGTCATTTTCCTAAAAGACCCTACTTTAATGGGTACTTCCGCATTGCCGCCTTCAAGTAATCTGGCGGAAATGACCACAATGGAATATGAGACCTTCTGTTTCTAGCGGATCTAAAAGAACGAGGATAGTTCTTATATTATGTCAACCTCGTTAAAAAATGAAATAAGGAGTCAAGAGGATAGTTCTTTACGATGTCAACCTTGTTAAAAAATGAACTGTCCCTTATAAAGGGGGGCATATGCCTCGGCTGCATTATTATGCTGGGGGCACCTATGATCGAGCAGTTTTAGCACATAGTTCATGCTCGTTAAAAAATAAACGCAAGATCCGAGCAGTTTTAGCGCATAGTTCATGCTCGTTAAAAAATAAACATAAGTTTATGAGCAGGCTTCCCTTCAGAGTTCAAGCTCATTCAGAAAAAATGAACCGGTAAATAACCTTTTGAGATCGTAAATTCATCAGCCATAAAAGCCTTGGTCGTGTTTGTGCACCGTCACCTCCACCGTCATTTGGCCGATCATTCACTTCCATTTGTGTGTTTACCCATTTTGAGGAACATCTGCGAAGAGTGATTTCACTTAGCCATCCTTGTGACACTGCCGTGATTGGAATATTCCAACTTGTACCTGGAATCTGCTGCTGCCCTGTTAATCACTCGTTCCTCAAAAGACGAGTCTTCTTTGAGCTCTTTTCACTGACTCGTAAAATATGAAAAGTTTGCCGAGTTTTGGCCTTCCAACTCGTTAAAGCGACCGGAAGAGCTATCCCTCCTCTAGATTTTAATCTTTTTGGACCTGAGGGATTATTGCACAAAAAGATCGAGCGCTTGTTTTGTTCGGCTCGTTAAAAGCAATCGAAAATTCATCCCTTCTGTATTGTTTTATACTTTTTCGGACTTAAGGGATTAGATGACGAAAAAGGAATTTTGGAGTTGACTTTATGTATCTTTTCAGACTCTCTAAAAATGAAAAGGACCGAGTTATCCTTGTCGTTAGACTCGTTAAATTCATTAAATAGCGACAAACTTGTCTTTAGACGAGAACGAGTTTCCCTATCGCTAAGCTCGTTAAATCATAGCGATGGGCTTGCCCGAAGGGCAGGTTATAGAACAAGCATATGTTATCCTCCTCAAGCTTGACAAAAATAAAGAGGTACTGGTCAGAAATGACTGGGGAAAAATTGGGAGAACATCAAAGTTTAATGGTAGCAAGTCGCTCTTGAACATGACACTTTTCCTCCGTACCACATCGGGTTGGGTTGTTTCATTCACCGGTCTCATCACCATGGTCTTCGCCAAACCATCCACATTTTGGGGTAATGCTACTGATCCATCGCATCAGTGTCGTTATATGTTCAAGAGAGGTCATTCTGAAAGTGTCAACCGTGTCCCATCCACTGCCATACATTATCCTTCATCCATTCATGATCGCCACCCTGAATCATATGTCACAGTTTGTTTTCACCTCCACTAAAATCATTAGCTCCATTCCGTGTCATTGATGTGGGATTCATTAAGGCCCTCCTTTGACGGATCGCTTCTTGTCGACTTCAGCTCTTTATCCAAGAAGTTGATCTAGGAACAACCCCATCAGTACTTTGAAGCTTGCATGCCTCAATGGCAAGTTTCTCACTTCCGGCGACAGGTATACATCAATGACCTTCGACCAGAAGATTTTGCGTTGCGTTCGACGCCAAGTCCTTTATTCACGCCACGTGAATTGTACTGCAGTACCTTGAGGGTCATTATCATTATCGGTGATTCCTCTCGCGCTTGTTAACGGTTTTCATCATTGACCGGTAATCAAGCGATGTCTTTCCATGTTTGACTTCAGCGAAATTCTCACATGGATCGACTTGTACTTAAAGTGAAGATCGAACGAGTTTGAAGACCCCGGATCTAGTTTCATCCATCCGGGCTGCGATACATATTCAGGAAATATAAAAGCATTTGTCATGTACATCATTGCAGCAGATGATCATCCTACTCAAAGGATGATAATTTCAGCAGAGAATTATCAGTCTACCATCAGACGATCGTCTGTTCTATGTACCAAAATGTATTTATAAAGCTGAGCATGGGAATGCCCGCCTCAGCTAGATCATGAAAACAAAATGAAAAATAATGTATTGTATTGTATTGTATTACAGGGCGCCTCCTCAGCACTGGAATGAACTTCGGACCCTCTAGATAAAGCATTTCACCCGATAAACGGCCTCATACTTTAGGGGGCAACTGTTATAGACATTTTTGTGCCTCGCAGCATGGAGCATGAAATGTCAATAATTACAGGGATCCTCAGTCCCTAAACATGTTGTTCTTACCCCTAGAAGAACAAGGTCAGCAAACCACAGCACTTCCCATCAGTTCTCCACCTGAAAAAACACTCAAAACAGGCTATTTTTGGATCATGTCAGCTGCTCCACTGAGCAACTGCGCTGAATGTCAACTGCTCCTCCTTGTACCTGCGCTAAAAGTCAAAACCAATGAAGGCTACCTGCGCTGGGCGAGATTGGCCAAGTGGCACAGTCATTCTGCAAGGTGTCAACTGCCCAGGAAGCTTCCAAACTGACACTTGGTTCAAGGAATTCGCCCTGTGATGAGTAAGAGGTACTTGATCTCCATGTGTAAGCAAGGATCTCCAAGTGGACTTAAGAACTGAAGATTAACTGAAGAGGGAAAGGACACAAGGCAGCTTTATGTCAGTCTCAAGCTGACTCATCCTTTCTTCTTCTATCCTATATATAGAGCTCTTCTATGAGGTCTAAAGAGGCTGGAATTTTGTGCAAAGCAAGGAAGTGCTGTTGGTTTACAGTTAGAGCTATTGGGTGATTGCTTTTATAGAGGAGAAGAGGAGATTTCTTGCTGCTGGGGAGGTGCTGCTGGATTGGAGCCATTTATGGTTGTAACCTTCTCAGAACCTTTTTCTTCTATCAATAAAGCTTTGATGTTCTCCTATATACTTGTATTGCAATGATGTATTGTTTTTATCTGTATATTTGATCCATTCTAATCCATGCATCAGTTATGAGTACATGTTTCTTGTAGTTTCCCTCTCTTGTTTTTGCAGGATCTTCGTGTAGCTGGGCCGGCAAAGGGAGCAAGGAGCTGGGAACAAGAGGCAAAGAGAGAAGACAGGATCGACAAAAGCGAAAGACATCGGTTGGTCAATCTTTTCTTCCTTCTCTGTACTTTCATAAAGGAAAACTATCAAAGCTTTACTTTCAGTTGTTGCTAAGGAACTATCACCCTTAGAGTCGGGATAGGGTCATTCCGAGTCGGATACTTTTCCCCACAACAGGGTGCAATTGGGAGGAGAATCGAGACAGGCTAATGCTGCCTTACTCGAGACAATACAACAACCTCGAGCAGAAATGATGAACCTCATAATAGACAATGAGTGATTAATTCAAGAGCAGGAAAAAATTCTTAAAAGATTGTCAGATCGGCAAAATCAGAGAGGACCAGATCCCAATACAGAAAATAGGGAAAAGACCCCAACTACTCATTACGAGGAAGATCATGCAAAATCCATAGAGGGTCAAAAATAAGAAGATGAAGGGCATTCAGATAATGATTTTGACCAAAGAAAACCAAAAATAACAAAGATAGAATTACAAGGTGAGCACAAAAAAATCAGACCCTCACTGTTCAAAGGAGAGTCAAGAGAAGTGGTGGAAGCTTGGCTGATAGACATGGATAAATACTTCCAGATATATGAATATACTGAAAAACTTAAAGCAAGGCTGAAATTTTACTAATTACGAGGAAAAGCCACCCTCTAGTGGGAAGAAATTAAAACCGTAAGGAAGATTGATGAAGAACAAGTAACATGGCAAGAATTCCAGAAACACTTTAAGGACAAATATTTAACAGAACGTTATTATGACGAAAAAGCAAAAGAGTTCCATGAATTAAGATTGGGAACCTTAACCATGGATGAATATGTAGCATGCTTTACTTCTCTGTTGCATTACGTCCCATATATGCAAGAAGAAAAAGCTAAGATCCAACGGTTTATTAGTAGTTTTCCTAACTTCATGAAGGAGAAATTAGAATTCGACTATCCTAAAACCATGGACGATGAAGTCTAGAAGGCTCGCATCTGTTATCAGCAGATGAAGCAGAAAAATGAAGGATCTAAAGGAGTTGCTGCCAAGAAAATGAGGAATTTTCCACCAAACAGACATGAGAAAAACATGCACGACAGAAACAATCAGCAAAGGACCTTTGGAAAGTTTGCAAGAAACCCACCCAGAACTCAGACCTTCACTGAGAATAGACAACCTGAAGGGATTAGCAGAATTGTTACTGAACAACCAGCAAAACCGCCACTACAATGTTGGGGATGCGGAGAGGCACATTATTACAAAAACTGCTTGCAGAAAGCTCGGACTGAGCAACTTTCTAACATGCAAGAAGCCTCTACGGTAGGGGATATCGCAAGGAGCATGCCCAGGATTAATGCGGCTTTGGACGATCATCAAGCAGAATATCATCCCACTATGATCGAATGCGAAGGTATGATTGTTGGCCAATCTGTTTCTGTTTTATTTGATCCAGGTGCTAGCCTGAGTTATATTAGTCCTAAGGTGGTAGAAATATGTCAACTGCAAAGCAGTAAATACAAATAGTCGTGGCTAGTTCAACTAGCTACTGGTACCAAAAGAAAGGTGTCGAGAAAAACAGAAAATTGTCCTATAATAGTTTCAGGACAACCTATCCAAGTCAATCTGAATATTCTTCCCCTAGGCTCATATGATGTATTAATAGGGATGGACTGGTTAGAAGGTAGCTGGTCCCTGGTAGATTGCAAAGAAAAGTCCATAAGTTATCTTACCAAGTCAGGACAGTGGAAGGAAATTCAAGGAATTAAGAAGAATGTCAAGCTGCGCCCTATCACAGCCAACCAACTTGGAAGGTGTATAAGAAAAGGGTGCCAGATTTATGTTGTTCAAGTAGGGTACAACAATGATAAAAATAAAATGACCTCTCTAGAGAATATTCCTATAATCCAGGATTTCTTAGACGTATTTCCTAAATCTATTCCAGGATTTCCACCAAGGCGAGACATTGATTTTACAATTGAATTAATGCTCGAAGTAGCCCCTATTTCGAAAACCCCTTATTGTATGAGTGTTCCAAAATTAACTGAACATAAAATGCAGTAGCGAGAGCTGTTAGATAAAGGATACATACTCCCAAGTGTGTCTCCTTGGGGAGCCCTAGTAGTATTTGTCCATAAGAAGGATGGATCCCTACGATTATGCATTGACTATCGTCAGTTGAATAAGCTGACCATAAAGAACAAATACTACTACCTCGCATCGATGACTTATTTGACCAAGTACATTGAGCTAGAATGTTCTCAAAAATTGACTTAAGGTCCAGATACCGTCAAATCAGAATAAAGGATGAAGACATCTGAAAAATGACATTCCAAACTCGTTATGGACATTACGAGTTCGTGGTACTGCCTTTAGGCCTAACCAATGCACCAGCCACATTCATGAACCTAATGCATGGCATTTTCCATCCCTTTTTGGATAAGTTTGTATTGATTTTCATCGATGATATACTAATATAATCTAAAAATCAAGTGGAACATGAACAACACTTGAGAACGGTACTACAAATTTTGCGAGAAAACCAGCTGTATGCAAAGTTTAGCAAATGTGATTTTTACAAAGATCAAATTCAGTACCTAGGCCATGTTATATCAATAGAAGGGATAGCAGTGGATCCAGAGAAAATCAAAACTATCATGGAATGGACTACACCAAAAAATGTGGCCAACATAAGATCCTTCTTAGGCTTGGCATGGTATTACCGCTGATTTATAAAGGACTTTTCGAAAATTTCCTTCCCAATGAATTCATTTCAGAAAAAGGGACGAGATTTCCAGTGGATAGTGGAATGCCAACAAAGCTTTGAGCAGCTAAAACAATTGTTCACAACTACTCCGATACTAAAGGTAGCAGATCCAGAAAAATCCTTTGTCGTATGTACCGATGCAAGTAAAGAAGGTGTCAGTGGAGTACTAACTCAGGAAGGAAAAGTCATTGCTTATGAGTCATGAAAACTAAAAGATTATGAACAACGTTACTCTACCTATGATTTGGAGTTGACCGCGGTAGTGCATGCACTAAAGATGTGGCGGCACTACCTTCTGGGAAAGAAATTTTTGTTGTTACATGAGCATAGTAGTTTGACAAATTTATTTAATCAATCTAATCTAAGTGCACACCAGGCCAGATGGAAAACATTCCTAAGTGAATTTGATTTTGACTTAATACACATCAAGGGAAAAGAAAACCGTGTAGCTGATGCTTTAAGTAGAAAATTACATTGCATCTATGAGGTACATTTCAGTCATGCACAATCTAAACTACCAGGAGTTATCTGAGAAGCTTCCCGCAAGGATCCAGAATATGAATTTTTATAGTAGAAAGATTCAGAAACCCAAGTAAGAGGGAAGCAATGGTATGCAATCAATTCTGATAACATGTTAACATTCAGAAATTGAATCTACATTCTTAACTAGATTTCTGTGAAGAAGATGTTACTAGATGAGTTTCATAGGAAACCTTATGCCGCCCACCCAAGATACCAGAAATTATATTCTGCCATTAATAAAAGTTATTTCTAGCCCGGTTTATGAAAAGATGTGGCTGAATATTTATCTAAGTGCTTAGAGTGCCAATTGGTGAAAGCAAAACATCAACATCCTATGGGTCTGTTGCAACCACTACCCATTCCAGAATGGAAATGGGAGACCATAACTCTAGAATTTATTACGAGGTTACCTCGTACCAGAAAGCAACACGACTCAATCATGGTAGTTGTAGACAAACTGAGCAAGATTGCTCATTTCATCCCTATAAAATCCACTTACAAAATAGTAGAGATTGCAGACATATTTATGAGAGAAATCTTTCGTCTACACGGGATACCCTGAGTGGTGATCTTTGATAGGGATGTAAAATTTACACTGCTTTCTGGAAAACTCTCTTTGTAGGACTCGGGACCCAAGTCCATTTATTACTGCTTATCATCCGCACACGGATGGTCAGATAGAGTGAGTAAATCAAGTTTTGGAGGATATCTTGCGCATGTTTGTAATGCAACAACCACAAAAATGGGAGGATTATCTCCACTTGTTAGAATTCGTCTACAATAACTGGCATCACGAATCTTTAGGTATGAGTCCCTTCGAGTTACTTTCAGGGAGAAGTGTTGGGTACCCACGGATTGGAAAAGTCTAGAGAATAAATTAGCATTGGGTCTCGACATGCTAGCAGAAATGGAGGCTACCGCTAAGAAAGTTCGCCAGAACATAAAGGCAACACAAGATAGGAAAAAAGTTTATGCAGACAGGAAGAGAACCCATAAAGAATTCCAACTGGGTGATCACATGTACCTAAAGGTGAAACCTCGGAAGAGCACCTTACAGTGGAAAGGTTGTGCAAAATTGGCATCAAGGTATTCTGGGCCTTTCCAAATTTTGGAACGGATTGGACCTGTGACATATAAAATATCATTACCAGGCCACATCTGAGTACACAACGTCTTTCATGTGTCCTTGTTAAAAAAGTATATTTACGACCCTCGACATATTATTAACTGGGAGAGTATTCAGGTAATGATAAATAGGAAGCAATATGATTAAAAGATTAATGTTTTGAAATGTTCTGACAACATAATATGAATATGCAGGTAGAACCCGAGGGAGAATTTCTGGCAGAGCCTCTTCGTATCCTCGATCGGAGAGAAACCACCTTGCGGAGGCGAGCCATCATCCAAGTTAAAGTGCAGTGGAAGCACTTTGGCCCAGATGAGGCTACCTAGGAAGAAGAGGAGGCCATGCGAAAAGCTTATCTTGCACTATTTGCGTAGAGAAAGAACACCAGGGACGATGTTCCTCTTGAGGGGAGGGAGCTGTAACATACAACGAGACTTCATGAGTTGTTCTTTTTACCAAGTTTAATTTCATTTATGTTATTTAACTGTTAAAACTATTGGGCTTAAAATAGCTAGAACAAATACTGTTAATTTTTATTTAAAAGACTTTGGACCAGATTGTTAAAAGAATCAAAAGAAATAGTTAAACCAACTTCTGAGTACAGTTACAACTGCTCTTTCAGTTTTTGTTTTGTTTCCTTAAAGGGAAAAGAGGGCAGAATCCCGTGGGGTGTTGGAAAGCAGAGGACTGTGCTATATTCTTCCTTGAGCTGGTAGATATAACTAGTGGGAAAGAAAGTTGAGGTAACAAGCTGTGGGGTATGGGACTTGAGGCTGGACAGAGTCCTGATGCCCAAGGTACCCAGTTGTTCCGTTTTGGCAGAAGTGGAAGGGCTCAGAGGGGGAACTTGGATGTAATTGCTAGTTCCGAGGCTGGGTGGAGAGATCTTCCGATTATTTAACATATACGTAACAAAATATAGATAAGTGATACTATCATGATAATTATTATGAGTAGATTAGTTGAATGTTTATTGTGAATTGAAATAATGTGGTTATAATGAATGATCTGCTTACTGTAGGTAGGTAGTTTGGAAATGATTTAGTATAAATTACGAATTACAATCATTACTAGTTTCTGGGTAGAATAGTAGAGCAAGGAGACAATGCATGTTTCCCAAAAGATACTGATACACATCCCGGGGATGGTATAACTGTCAGTTAACAATCAATGTTTAGCTAATGAGCAAAATAGCATTATAGATGAATGTCGACTTAATCTAGAAATACATAAGTATATGAACTATAAAAACCAATGCTTATCAGCTTTCTACTAAAAATAAATAATTAAATGATATAAGGTAAACATATCATGCAGCAGCACATAGTTCTAAATATCAGACCTCTATCATACACAAGAATTTCCGTAACTGAAGAAAGAATTTAACTCAGCAAACTATTCCATATATTTCCAGTGGAATATATGATTTCTTTACAGACTCTTCATATACCTAGGGTTTGTAGCCATGGACGAGTTCGTAAAGAACCCATCCACAACCATGTACCCTGGTTTCTTAAATTAAACCATGAACTCTAGTTACACTAAACATATATATATGCAGACAACATTTCAAACAAAGAGAAATAGAGTGACATAACTGGTATAACAACTGAAGGAAAAATCATGTATCACATATACCCTCGATAATCAACCAAAACCCCAAAGCTCAACAACTATTCATACAACATTTGGGGTTTACATAGAAAAACGCCACAAAGTTCATGAAAATTTCTAACATAATTATACTACGTCGAATTCAGTTCAAACGAAGAGTATTTTCCAATAAAAAAATTACAATCAAGTTCTATAATGGTTCGACACAGAATATCAATGGACTAATTTAATATAGTATAGCTAGCATGAACAAAGTAAACCCAACATATAAATTAAGATCAGACCCTTCTCAGTCTCATCCAAACAGTCAAATAGGAAGGAATTAATTACATAAGGAACCGACTTCATAGTCTGCGAGTCCTATCAACCTCGCGGCATAAAACTACAACTATTTGTAAATAAAACCCTAATTCATAGAAATCCACAGGATTAAAATTCCTAAACCACATCAACCAACCAGTAAGGGCCATGAAAGTAAGCTCCAACCTGTACCAAATGTAGAGTTGTGAGTAAGCTTCGTCAATGGGCCAATATATTGAATGGCTAGCCCCTTTCAGTTTAAAAATGCATCATACCTGCAACAACCATAGGCAAATGTTATGACCTAGATAATAAATTAACCTTAGGAACAGTATTTAACATAGAACAGAGGTTTAACTCTTACCTGAGTTTTGCAAGCCATGCGTAGGGGTCTCACATCTGCACGAAATATAAATATGGGGTTAGAGATGCCTGGAGTAGAAGCAAGCTTGTAAAAATTGAACGTATCGACAACCTAAATGAAAAGTAGCCTAAATAATCAGTACCTGGTTTGTGCTGAGGAAACCAACCGCTACATAATCCAGAAGTTGGAGAGTCGAGTGCCCCACCTGACCAGCATGAAAATGCATTAACACCTTGCATCGAGACAGCCTTCAGCTCATACTGAGAATGATTCAAGACACACACCATTTCTATAGATAATGAAGGCTCAGAGTTACCTCTCCACGATTTGCCACAAGGCATGGAGACCGAACTATGAAAACCACAGCGAAACCAGTAGCAGGCGAGAAATAGAGCGACAAGACTCTCCACCACGAAAACACAAATGAGCAAGAACGTCGGTGGCAACCGAAGTGTTAGGTAGATGGATGATCCTAAAGCAAATACCACCGTTGGATGGTGCAATCCAAATCGATGGGCAGGAGAACTAACACTTGTCACAGCCAAAGCGATGAGTGGGGTTACGACCATTTGCATTAATGTCCGAGAACAGTTGATAGGAAGTCATGTACAGGAAGCCATAAATTCCAAGGCAAGGTGTAACCCAGTCACCTCGTGAAGGATTGCACGGATCTCATGGGTTGGTAAAGACCATTGTTGTTTTAGTACCCCAAATCCATCAGTCAGACATGACTTGATTTTGTATCATATGTGGCAATTAAATATTAAACCATGGATACACAATGACGAGCAAGGTTTGATGCGAGAATATTACATTAATGTATATAGAAATGTAGCTAGGTTAGAGTTGAATTTTTTTTATGTGTCATTTTTATTGTATTATATGGTTGTGTGTTACAAATATGTTATAAAAGTAATTGTACTTCATTTTTTAAAATATGAAACATCTTTGAAATGTATTTGACTTCAATGATTGAGGAATCATATATATATGAAAATAATTTTAAATTTTAAAACTATTTTATTAAACTTTTTCATATATATAAATTTCTTTGTTTAAATTAAATCTTTGTATAAATCTTTCTTCAAATTTAATATTATTGTTATTTGGTTTTATGGATTTTTTTTAATAATTTTGTAATATAATATTTGTATTGATGAAACATTATTAAAATGTTTTTAAGTATACTTTAGAAACATTTTGTTTAAGAATTGAAGCATAACAATGTTATTTTAACAATTACATGTGGTATTGCAATAATGTAGATGAAACTTAATAACTTCTTAAGATAATTTCTGATCTCTTTAGTTGGAAATTTCAATAAACAATTTTTGCTTTCACAATAGATTTTTGAAAACAAAAACAAGGTATTGGCAATGTCCAAAAAAGCAATAATATAGATGAAACTTAAGAACATCATTATATAATTTATGATCTCTCTAGTTGGAAATTAGAATAAACATTTTTAGCTTTGTTGAAAACAAAAACAAGGTGATAGCAATGTCCAAAAAAGCAAAGGCAGTAACATTGCCACCAAGTGACTCATGTTTATAAAGTCATAGTAAATATTGATAAATATTAATAGGATTTGATTCTTCTTATTAATAATAATAATAATATAAATCAAAGAAAATTAGAATTGGAATTTTGAATTGTATAAATTATATAAATTAAATGTTTTTAAATATTTTCAAAATAAAGTTTATTTATATATTTAAAAATATAATTTAAATTACATAAATTTACGATGTTAATAAAAAAATTATATCACAAAATCATAAAAAAACCAAAACATAAAACAATTAAAAAAATAAAAATTAACAAATTATTTAGGCATCATCGAAATTCCACCTTAATATATTTCAATTTACCACTTACAAATTGAGAGTAAATTATTTAAGTCATTAGAAGTTGGATATATATATATATATATATATATATATATATATATATATATAATTTGCACATTTCCATTGTAATTTCTAAATCTTAATAGATTAAGAGATGTCAAGGGTGCCTAAAATACATTTAAGAAATCAAAACAACAATTTTGTTGTCATGTTGTTTCATTTGATATTAGTTTGGTTTCATAAAAAAATGCATTGAAATGTACTCTTATTTGTACACATTTTCTTAAATCAATTAATTATGTCGTAAGGGGTTTCATTGGTGTAATTTACCCATTGATTTCAGTGATTTATTATCTTAGCTATTGAATCTTGTGGACAACCATTCAACATGGTTGGCTCGTCCACTTATTTGTTTTGCACTTCCTTCCCTTCCTTTGGTCACTTCACAAAACCATAAAGCTATAGCTTGATTCAACGAAAATTTTGGCGTTTGACAATGGGAATTCAAGTGATAAAAGACAAGTGCTAACAAGTTTTATGACACTTTATTTCTACTTCCTTCTTTGTTTTAGAATTCCAAAAGTCGAAAGCACTTTTATTAGTGAAAGATAATGGGAGCAGGAATGGCTGCATTTGATGTTGTTTCTTCATCTTCTATGTTTTGAGTGCTGGATTTAGAGGATTAGATTCATCATCTAACTTAAATCATATATTAGGGGTTAATTAGCAACAAACAAGGAGGTGATAGGGAGAAGGATCTCCACTCTCTCTAATGAGGAGGAGTTTTGGTGTTTTTGGTTTTATAATCGCTGGAAACCACAACTATGAGATTGCAACTCGAGAGAAGAGTAGAGCATAAGGATTTTCCCACATTTTTCTACTAGTGATGGGTAAAAAAGGAAGTTCACATTGTTCAATGAAAAATGAGAAGCTAATCAATTATTTAGATGCTCAAGAGAAAGGAATAGAGGATAAGGGTCTACAACTTTGATAAAAAAAAGACAAAGGATGGTTCTTGTTTTGATGTCCTTCTATGTGCCGAGAATGAGATTTCATAGCATATTTTGAGGGTTTGTTTTAGCAAAAATAGTTGGTTTCATTTATTTCCTTCTTGGAGTAATTGACATCCACCTCAAACACTGCAACATGCATTAAAAGCTAATCAATTATTTAGATGCTCAAGAGAAAGGAATAGAGGATAAGGGTCTACAACTTTGATAAAAAAAAGACAAAGGATGGTTCTTGTTTTGATGTCCTTCTATGTGCCGAGAATGAGATTTCATAGCATATTTTGAGGGTTTGTTTTAGCAAAAATAGTTGGTTTCATTTATTTCCTTCTTGGAGTAATTGACATCCACCTCAAACACTGCAACATGCATTAAAAGATGTGGAAAGTGCCATGAATTTGAGTGTTGATTTCTTCAGATATAAATCTATTCGTGTCTCATTTGAGACTAACTTTTCTAAAATCCACATTGGAAATAATCATATGTATGGAAAGAAATTTGGATTTAATACTTGTGGCATTTGAGCCTTGATTTTTTAAATTCGAGATGGAAACAATGTGGATTTTCTAAATTTGATATGTGGACAATATGAAAATAAAATTGTTGCGACTTAATTTATTTTTAAACAATTATGTAACCATTTGAATTTAAAATCACCACCATACTTGCATTTAAAAAGTCACAATCATTGAACTTTGTGTTTGAGCTTTCCTTTGTTGAACTAAAATTTACAAATAAAAGATGATTGTGTAGCCATCGATCTGGGTGTATTCAATTTATTGTCTCTTACCACCTTATTATTTGAAACTAAACTTATTCGGGAGATATTATCCCCTTTCAAAATCGTTGTTTGTGTTGATTATGCTTTTTACAATTAATGCACATATGCTTATCTAGTTATTCAACTTCTTAGCACCTAACCTACATATCTTTCCCATATGATACAAATCTGGATGGAGATAGGTTTTCTTTGGTATTTTGAAGATGGCTTAGAATATTGGGGTCAATTTCAGGATTTTAGGCCTGTAAATTTTCTTCCTATGCATCTTATTGAGGCATATAGTCCTGATTTATGAAATCTCTACTTGGCACAATGCTTTTGATCCCAACTACTCCTAGTTAATTAACATGCATAACAAACTCATGTTACATCTAATTATTTTCCTTTTGAACATCCTAAAGTAGCTTTAAAGTTCTAATAAAAACAATTTATGAAGGATCAAGACATGGAGTAAACTTTATGCTTGTTTTTATGAAAGTTGTGTTCTTCCATTAGTTAATGTCAATACCAGATTCATTATTCTTAGTATTTTCATTAGATACATTTTTATTGTTGCAACAATGAATCTCTTCGGGACTTAATATGGTGCCTTTTCACTAAAGAACATGCCTTTTAAAGGAAAATAATGTGAATGATAATGCATGAATAACTCTCCATAGTAAGTGTATGTTTTCCAGGCAAGTCTCCAGTATTGTTAAGTGTCTTTGCTTTGAATGATAGCCACTGAAATACCTTCCAAATCTTGTATTATTTTCTAGTATTGTGGTTTCTTTGGCTTTAGGCTCTATGATGTTGCAAATAATTGCATTTACGATTTTTCCTTTTTCTTTGGCCATGGAACTTGGTTTGATAGGTAGCAATCAAACCACTAAAAAATGGTTACATTTTTTCCATTTGTTACCTTTGTATGAGACAATAAATTGTAGTTATTGGCCCATGTTTGGATTCATTTTGTAGTTCACTTACTCTTTTCTTTTTTCTTTTTTTTAGGATTGCGTTATCATAATATGATTACTTGTTGGATGTAAACCATCTTAAAGTAATATAGTCTCAGCTTGTGATCTTAAACCCTCGCGCAACTAATTTTAGTTGTTAAAAGTCTTTGTAACCTTTAACACTCCTAAAATTCTTAAGTTGTTGATTCTTCATCTCTATGTCCATGTATGGGGACTCTCCTTGCACCATTTGAAAATTATTTATCCTTCATTATTTTTCATTTGGTCAATATTACATCATGTCTCCAATATTTTCTTCTCTTAAAAAGAGTTATGATAAAGTTGGTTCCTTGCAATTTTTTTACTGTTTTTTGTGCAAGTTCAATACATAGCATTATGTACTTTGATGTCTTACATTCCCAAAAATGAATTATTGTCAAAAACCTATGGCTTCCTAATACATCCACTCACATTTTAATTGATGGTCTAGATTAGATGTGAGAAATATCATCACAAACAATTAGAGTTAAACGCAATCATGAGGCAGAGTTGTTTGATACTTAACAATTTTTATGTTCTTATTTTTTTCATTGAAGATGCATGGACTCCAAATGAGGGAATACATGATCAAAATCTTGACTGATCATTCTGATCTTACCATTATCACACTTAGAGAGTTAATGTGTAACTATTTTCTTGAATAGATTACAAAGTTGGAGATTGAAGTGAATGATGGAAAATGGAAATTTGCACAACTTGTATTGAATGTGGAAGCCCAAAAAGGAAAAGGTTAGAGATGTGGAGGTATAAAGTTATTGTAAGTTAGCAATATGAATCCATTGCAATGTGTGTTACAGCTTATTGATCCTAGATCTTGAGATTCAAATGAAAGTCGTATTATTTCACAATGTTGTTCATTTACTAGATTTGATCTTCTATTTGAGAAGGTTTTAAACACTTTGAACAACGTAGCTTGCATTGCATGCTTTTTTGGTTTCTCCAATTATTTATCTAGAGTACTTGTTCATTACAGGAAAGTGCATGGATGGTAATAAGCGCCTTCGGAAAACACTAGAAGCCAAATAAAAAGTGCATAGCTAAACTTTCCTTCGAATTTTTTAGGACTACAATCATTCCTTGAGACCATATTATTAAACAATGTTTATTTATGAGGCAAGGAGGAAATCGTGGCCTAGTATATCATGTTGTCCATTTTGCAATTAAATTGAAATCCTTTTGTAAACCAGATATTCTCACATTGTTTGTAACAATCTATGTAAGTTTATTGTTGCAAACCTAGTAGGGAGAACATTTAATGGCAATGAGTAGATAGTTATTTGTGATTGTAAGATATCAATTTCACCACAAACGATATCCATTTTTTTGTAGCATTTATTGCCTATGGGTAAAACCATGGATAGAAATACTCCATTTGTGAAGTTGTAGAGAAAAAAATTTATGAGTTGTGTTTTACATAGTAAGATATTGTTAGATTTTCTTCTATCTCTTAATTATTTCCCAAGCCATCTTATTGATAGTGTTGATCTTGCTATAGGGACAACTAAATGAAAACCAAAGTAATCAGGAGGCAAGGTATTCATTGAGAATCAACTATTGATTGCAGATAAAAACCATGATTAGACCTAGTCCTAAAATGTTTTGGGTCTCTGGTTCCATATTCCTATGTAAAATGGACCTATTCCTTCGAACATTGTACCATGGTCACTTTACTCGAGAGCATATGACGGAAAGAAGCTCCCTCGTGATCAATCTACATCATTGGAAAGCCATTTTTGTACGAAACAATTTCTTCCAGCAAGATGTAGCTATCTATCTATCTAAGTAGCATGAATTTTTGAATTTTTGAATTTTCAACCATTATAATGATTAATAATACATATAAAAATTTCCCACTTTTTCAAGTGTTGAAAAATGCAATTACATTTCCTTGGTATAGTGTTTGAATATGATTTTGAATATTATATGTGATACAAAATGTTAAACAAATTTTATCATAATACTCACACATATATCCTAATGTCTCCATCTCTAAATGAGTAATGTAATCGATAACCTTCTGTTTTTCATTAATTAAATGTAGTAAACCATTTCTCATTTGCTTTTAGTCAAATAATGTAAATTGAGTACTATATGTAATGACATCTATAACACGCACAATGAATACATGGTTGTTGTATTAAGATTGTTTACCTACCATATTAGATTGACAATTTTTATATTTTAAATGTTCGAATATACAGACCAATATATTTCTATTTCGGTTCATTGACACACTTCACATGTCTTTAAAATAAAATGATACTTATATATTTTTTATATGTCAAACAATTTGTAAATGCTTTAACCCACATTTAAAAAAAAACATTTTTATTTTATTTATTTGCTCACCTTTTGATTTATAACTGATTGAGGTAACTTTCTATTATTTAGTCGTGTGTTTTATAAAGCTAATTGAATTATGCTAATAAATGGAAGTTTCTTAAGATGCAAAATCACTATCTAGTGACCCACACTCATGCTTTAAAATTGACGCTCTTATGCACGTTTTACCATTTTTTAGCCGTCAAATACGGGTTATTTCAAAATAAACACGTAATTGTTGACTTGCTGATAATTTTTCAAAATGTCATAATGACGAGTGTATAAAAAATTTACCAGTTCTACATATATATATTATATATTTATATCTATTTTATATATCAAATACTTATCTTTCTCTCACATGGAATCTGCATATAGATTTTGTTGAAAATGGTGTTTCTTCATTATCATAAAGGCTTTTAACGTAGAGTAATGAGGGTAGATTGAATTTCGTCAAAGAGAAGACAAGGACAAGATGACTTCAACGATGTCTAGGTTGGTGGAACCTAGGAAGGATGAACTAGGGTAATGAAAGTGATGAATATACTTCATGTTTCTGGATCTTATAGTTAATTGTGACTTGCACACTATAGTCATTTAAAACACAAAATTGCTCAGAGACAAGTCAACCCTACTCTCGCATTTACAGTTAATTACCTTACAGGAATGGTTTAGAGATTTCCTAAATCTCTGTTTTGTGCGTATGGATCTCCTCATAATTATAATTAAAAGACAAAATTTTTCAAAGACAAGTCAAGCCTCGCATTTACAGTTAATTACCGTACAGGAATGGTTCAAAGATTTCCTAAATCTTTGTTTTGTGCATATGGATCTTTGTTTTGTTCTGCGTTGAATTTGTTTGGTTATTGTATGAGGCAGGGTAGGGCGAGGCATGGGTTTCTTTAAAGGCTCAAGGAAAGGGTTGAATTAAATATTGAAAAAGCTAATTTGAAATACATAAATTCATTCTCGTTTCCCATTCACATAATCTCCATTAAGATTTTTTCAACTAGCTTCAAGATCAGATCACCAATAGAGGCATTGGGACTTCCTTGGATTTGAACCTTGGCAAAACCAAGGAGCCACACGGTTCCTGCACTACTCGGCTTGGATTCCTCGCAGAAATGGATGTGGGGTCCCAGACGCTGGATTTTGGGCTCTCCATCCCCATCAAGGTTGGCTGTTGAGTCATATTTAGTCGATCTGCTCTACATTCTAGATAGTAGGCCCAGTTTGTCCATTTCATTTAATAGATTTGTGCATTTTTGGGCTCTCCATCCCATGGAAGCTAACTATTGAGTCATATTTAGTCAACTTGCTCTACATTCTAGATAGTAGGCCCGATTTGTCCATTTCATTTAATAGATTTGTGGATTCCTCATCAACTAACACCCTTCAAAGTAACATGGAATTGAGTGGATAAGTGAGTAAAGAGCAATATAGAGGAAATAGCAACCCAACTGAAAAAGAGTGGATGCAGAGTTAGAAAACAGAATGATGGCCATTTCAAAAAATGAAGCCTCTTTAGTGGACACCCTGAGGCCATCGCTGAAATGTAAGAAATTTTACTTGTTTAGGTTCTCCTCTCGTTTTTTCTCACATAATTCTTTTTTATGTATTTCCCACAGGATTGCATGGTATTTCTTGAAAAAATATTTTCCCACACAACATTTCAGTGAATTTGTCTGAAAATTTGCCAACATTAATTAATATTTGAAAAAGAAGTCTAACCGTTTTACAACTTGAACTTTATTTGACCGTAATTATCAAAGGAATTCTACTACATAATATTTTTATCAAATTACAATTTTTCATTTTGTTATATGATTTTTTGAATTAATGGTAGAAAGAAAGTTTAAATTTATACATTTGGATGTTTATATAATTTCATTAGGTTATGCTTGGATGTTTAATCTTTGATGGAGAAGTGTAATTATTTGCTTGAGAAAAATGTTTTTTTTTTTTGGAAAATTATGTTGTAAATGCCATAATATTTGGTTTTTTTTTTTATAGGCTTTTCTCACAGATACAAACCATATTTATATTAACATAACATATTTGCATGTCCGAAAAACACCCATAAGTGATGGAATAGTTTGTATGACATATGAAAAATAAGAAAATTGGAGCTTAATACTCTAAATGTGGTATGCCTAGATTGTAGGTGAACTCATTGTTTCTAAAAATTGTTACAATTTGCAGTTCATTAATAATTATAAATTTTCACTTTTGGACATGCTAAATGACATTGTTGAATATTTGAAGATCTTTTAGAAAAAGGTCCAACTATGTAGTTTATTTTTATTCTTTTATTTTTATACATTTACAGATCCTTATGGCCCAGACATGTATTTATTTTTACAATTACTTTGTTTAGTGAAACTCTTCAAAATTTAGTTTTTGTACATGATGATATTGAATGTATTTTTTTAAACATTTACATATTTCATGTACATTATGTTTTTTTGTTTAAAACTTATATCACACATATTATTCTTTAATTGGATTGGCATTGAAGTGACTTAAATAAAAAACATAGCATGCGTGTTTCAATTTCTGTTAAGCTAAATTTAATTGTCTACATTTACTATTTTAATGTGAAAGCAATTATGAATATGATTAACAAAAATAAAAAAAAAAACTTGTAAAAATAAATATTTAAAGTCATAAGAAAAGCACTTTAAAAATAAAATTGTCATTGAAAATTTCCCTGATTGGTAGAGTTACCCGTCAAATTTAACCCTTGCCTACACTACACTTGCAAAAGGAATGCTTCGATCATTTATTCCAGGAGTCATATGCTTAGAAGGCGGAACATCTTTTAACCGGGGGTATTCCTTGACCATGAGAGCATCTTGAGCGTAAAAGCATACAATATGTTTTTTCCTTTAAATTTCAACCTTTTAGATTAACAATTAATACTACCTTAGATATTTGATTTATAATAATATACCATGAAATGTAAATGTAAATATAAATAATGTATGAAAACCAAGGTTATTATTATGGAATATATAGGTAAAGTACACTTTAGGATATATAATGGTAAGGGCCTAACGTTTAATTGGACATGTTATGAATTAAAAAAGCAAAAAAACATATATGTCTATTAACCAGTTAAATTGGTTAAATTTTTATATTATAGTTTGTATTTTTTATAAGTTTATAACACATAAATTTTGTGATAATTGTTTTACATTCCACTCTTAATTGTATCTGATTTCTATACTAAAAATTGAATATAAATTAATTATGAAAACTCATTTTACCTAAAGTAATTGATTATGATTTTTTTTTTCCCTTAAATGTAATCCATCATTATATTTAATACTTACAAATTTATAAATTAGATTTTTTTTAATAGTTTACTTTGCAAAGTCTTTTTTCACTGGTCTATTATTTTGATATTTATGAATAGAATGATCGGTTGTTTTTTTTTAACTGCATCATTAAATTTAATTATTAAAATAAGTGAAAGGAATTGAATATTAATCTTAATAATAAATTTAAATTACCAAAATATTTGATAAATTTACGCATATATGATAAATATGAACGTATAAAATAGTTCTGTAAAATACTTTTACAACAATATTTTAAATATATGGAAAATTATAAATAACCTAATTACATTCCCATTACAATAATGATAAATAAATGTGTCATAGTAACTCTATAAACCTTTCGATTTTTACTAATTGCAAATATAAGTTCACTGGCATTGATTATTTATATATACATTTATTTTTTTGTATTCTCTTTATCATGCTCATTACATTTATTACAAACAACGGTATAATGATCCTAAATCCATCATAAACTCAATAGGGAGAGATCATTGTTTTTTTAATAATTTAATATAAAAAAATTAATAAATGACCTAGAATTGGAGGGATTAAATTTATTAATTCGTATTTTTTAATAATTTAATAATAAAATAATGTTTACAAAAGATTTTTTTAGCGAAAATCACATGAAATATCATTTGCCGACGCGTTTCGAACCAACCAGTGTGGTTCATCGTCACGACAAGTTGAAGAAACAGATCCAGCTTAGCATGTTAAATAGACCGAGCAGAGCCTCCAACTGCTAGTTTGACCAACCGCTAATATTGACTAATGGACCGAGATCAAAACTTTTTTAATAATAAAAAGGAGATAAGTTATATAGGAGACCAATCCCATATGAAATAAATAATTTAAATTAGTGATAATAGTTTCCTTTGCTACTAATTTCCTTTTAAATAATAATTAGGTTAATTATTATTTAAAAGGAAATTAGTAGCAAAGGAAACTATTATCACTAATTTAAATTATTTATTTCATATGGGATTGGTCTCCTATATAACTTATCTCCTTTTTATTATTAAAAAAGTTTTGATCCCGATCCATTAGTCAATATTAGCGGTTGGTCAAACTAGCCGTTGGATGCTCTGCTCGGTCTCTTTAACATGCTAAGCTGGATCTGTTTCTTCTTCAACTTGAACCACACTGGTTGGTTCGAAACTGGTCGGCAAATGATATTTCATGTGATTTTCGCCGAAAAATCTTTTGTAAACTTGATATGGATCACAGAAGCCTCAACTCTACAATAAAATAATGTAAAAAACTACACATTAATAATAATTTTTCCTGTGCTTAATAAATATAGGTTTAGTATAGATTTAAACTTATAGCTTTTAAGTTGGTTTGTTTTTCTAAGTTGTATATCTTTTTTTCTAATTTGAACTTTTCTTTTTTTAATATAAATTTATTAATATATTATTTATTTATTTTTTATTTCGTTTATATTTTAGATTTTAAAAATTTTAACATTTGCTATTAATAATCTTTATTATGACTTAACAATTATTTTATTATTTTATCAAATTTTCATTATAGCTTCATTTTTTTCAAATTATAATTGACAATGATCACCTTTTTTATAACCTTATTTTGTATCATTTCAATTTTATTTATTCTTAAGATGTTCTACTTAAAATGTTGAAATTTTTGAAATATTATACATGATGTTCAAAAATGTATACATTATTATTAGGATTAATTATATGGAAAAATGTTCTCTCAAAGAAATCCAAACTTTTAAAATTCACAAAATTAAAACAATGAAAAGTGTTATAGAGTTTACTTTTTTTTTTTCCAAAAGGAAAATATTAGATATATTTTCTTGAGTTATTTTCTTCTGTGGTGAGCCACATATAAAAACCTCAAAATGTCTCTGAGAGATAAAGAGCTTTACGTATAAGTTCTACATGTTGTATAACAAAAACATATCATCTCACATATTACTATCCTCTAATAACATTTCTCCACAAAAAAAACAAGTATGTGCTATACATTCTTCGAGATGATGCTATATAACCAATAAGATCATACAAAATCTAAACACGGCATGAATGCAAGGAGTTGTCTTGGGCTATCCATTCGAGATTGATACTCCCCGAGTTGTACAGAGTTTCGTTGTCAAATGTAGGGTTGAAAATCTTTCCTAGCATACAGTTGCATCCCTTCTTTGAAGGAAGTCAATCATTCGATTTTTTCTCTGTAGATTTGGTTGATAGATTTCTTATGTGTAGCATCCAAAAAATGAGGGACTACGACCCAAAATTTGACCTCTACAAAGCCCAATCCGTGATCACCGTAAAATATCTAAAAACAAGTAAGTCCTCAATTGCAAGTCAGTTTGCACATAGAAGAGCCCCCCATTGTGCAATTAGTTATGCTCTATTATTAGTCCCTAGATTGTTATTCCAACTAAAATGAGAAGTATTTCCTGGCTTCATGACTAAGAATTCTCCACTGCCATATACTATATTAGATGTTGCGCCATCAAAAAAGACTATAGGATAATGTGACCATACCGCCTTGAAATGTATTTTCCTCCATGGAGGCTTCTCCTTCTTACGCTTGATCTCCAAAAAAAATATGTCGCGATCTTTAAAACAGCATCTTATATCTCAGACTGATTGTTCAAAAATCTTCTCATTCCTATTTCTCCATATGACCCACAAAATATAGAAAGGTAAAGTGAGGTAAGTCTTGTACTCCACAAACCATGAAGATAAACACCTTTTCAATGGGTATCATATTCCATTTTGCCTGAATGTTAAGAGATTGTAAGACCCCATTCCATACCGAAACTACAAAAGGGTAAGACAAAAACAGATGTTCCACATCTTCTGAGTATTCTTTGCATATAAAACACATCTGCTAAGACCCTCAAAATCTCCTTTGAGGAGGTTATCCCAAGTTAATATCCTGTTATGTACCACCAACAACTTAATTCATTTTAATTTGAAAGGAATATTCCATTTCCATGATTTGTGAAACCAAGAGGCATTATCAGCCAACCCACGTCCTTGTGTAATATATTTGTAAATCTATTTGACAGAAATCTACTCTTTGAACATACTATCATTCCATGACAACTTATCTCCCTTCACGGAGAAAACTATACCAGCTTCACATAATTGTGATGTGTAACTGGACCATTCCGCTAAAATATCCTTTAGAAGGCCAAGATATAGAGCATTAAGCCAAAAAATTGTAACATTAGGGAAGCCCCGATCATGACAGAGTTGGTTCATAAATAAATAACCTTTGTCATGTAAGAAATTAACGAGAGAAATTTATAAAGTTATCACTCCCTCCACCCCTTTGATGGCATCCAGACAAATTTCAATCTCGTCCCCCATACCGACTTTCCAGTGCAAGTTCCCAAGGAGTCAATGTTTATGCCTCATCACGCCTTTCCATATATAAGATGCCATCTTCTCCTCGAGTGCCCCCTCTTTTAACCATTCCTCAAATTGTTTGTTGTTTAGATATTTTTCCGTAATAAGGTGCTGCCAAATACTATTTCCCTATAATGCTCGCCATGCTCCATCCTTTTCATGTCGAGAAAGAACATCTAAACGAACTAGACGTATCTTCTTTAGGAGATCCGACCCAGCCCGTAGGAACCTGGAAGTTATGGCATCAATTATTTTTATAATGACTTTGGGAAATTTCTAAAGATTCATCCAGTAATTGGAAATGTTATGTAGGACTGATTTTATCATGAGCAACCTCCCTCCCATCGAAAGCCACTTGTTCGACCATAGAAATAGCTTGCTTTCAATTTTTTTATCAGTAAATCCCAATGACTGATTTCATATCTATTTGGTTTCAGAATGAAACCTAAATATTTGAAACCTCCCTGCATTTTGATCGAAGCCACCTCCAAAATATGAGCTAGCTCCTTTCTATCTGTCTTCTTCTTCACTGCCGAGATAAGAACATTTTTTTCTTTATTCATATAAATAACCGAGGCTTCTCTAAAATTGGTGAGAATCTGATGAAAATCTTTCCGCTCCGAAATAGTAATATGCTTGATGAATAACACACGTCTGTAAACATAGAGTGGGATAATTGATTTTTTTGGTGATCCTACATCCAAAAATGATACCATTTAATCGATCTCATTAATACCTCTACTTAAACCACCAATGACTAAAAGAAATAGTAAAGGTGACATGGCACATCCTTGTCTAAGGCCTCTAGAGGACTTGAAGAAAAATGTTGGAAACCCATTGATGATGACAACATATTTCACGAATGGTATGCATTCCATAATCCAATCAACCTCTTTTACACCAAAACCCATTTTATGAAGAATCGGCCTTAAGAACTCCCAATGCACATAGTTGTAAGCTTTTACTAGATCAATGTTCATAAGACAGAAATCCTAATTATGAGTTTTTGCAAAATGTAAGCACTATTGAGTTAAAGCCATCGCTGCTTGGATTTTTCCATTGTCCAAGAAACCAAATTTTTCCGGAGTAATATACTTGGATATTGTGGCTTTGATCTAGCTAGAGATAATTTTTAAAGTCATTTCGTACACCGTGTTGCATAATGAGATGGGCATGAAGTCTACAAAAGAAGATAGATTCACCACCTTGAGGATGAGAGATATAAATGTGGCATTAGTGGAACATGTAATCGAACATAGACATCTTATTTCTTCTACCACTGCGAACATCTCTTCCACCATAATGTCCAGAAAATGTAAGAAAAGTTCTGCATACCATCTGTCTGGACCGAGACTTTTGTCCCTTGCCATTCTTTTTAAAACCCCAGTAAATTCCTCCTTTGAGATAGGCCTCACATGTGATCACTTTCATCTCTATAAACCCTTATAGGAAACAAATTAATGATGCACATTTGTTTATAAAAATTAACCCCTACTCAGTCAATGAAATGGCGACATTAACATCTCACTACCTACCTTTGAATATCTTTTTAGGAAGTATGGAGATTCCCCTATTCATCTTTAATCTACCAAATTGAATTATCCTCTTTCCTTTTATAAGCATGCTTGTGGAAGAAATGGGTATTTTTGTCACTAGCTGTCACCCAAATGGCCCTACTTTTTAAATGCCATTCCTCCTCTTGTGGCTTTAGAATATGACCCGTTCTTTCTTCATATAAAAAAAGTTTAATTTTTGCTTCCTCTGTGAAGTATCCCAGATCCAAAGGTTCATTTAAAGAACTTATCAATTTATCTAAAGATAACAACGCCCTAAAAAGAGCCTGCTTCTCGCTTTTCCTCTTCCTGGTATGTAGCTTCAAAATTTTCAATTTATAACTTATGATGTCCATACATGAAAAATATGTGGTTGGGGTCATATCTTTCTACAAGTTGCTTACCATAGCATCAAAATCCTTTTCTTTTAACCACAAGTGGTTAAACTTAAAGGGATATGTTATATATTCATTAACCCCAAACCATTTAATGGAAATCAGATCATGGTTAGATATAAAGCAATTACAAATCCATGAATGTAAATTTTCCAATGTGTCAACCAAATCAACGTTGACAAAAAACTTGTCTAGTCTCTTAAAAATTTCCTCTACTCCTAATTGACCATTCCAACATGTGTGTATATTTCCGCATGGGAGAATATCATGTGAGTCATTTTGTGTGAAAACCTCCTTAAAATAGCCTGCCAAATTGTCCCCTTTAGCTTTGGATCCTTAAACCTCGTCGGATCTCAAGGTAAAATTAAGATCACCAGCCACAATTAAAGAGCATAAATCCAACAATCTATTGTTGTTGATTCGATCCCAAAAACAATTTCTATCAGTATAAGGGGCATATATATTGGTGACATGTAGGTGGGTGCATACCCCTTTTAGAAAAGAAAAAAGGATAATCCCTACCAGATAATTGTATGCTCAAAAGTTTGAGATACTTGGGTCTCATGTTTCCGACAGACCACCCAAATGTCCTATAGCGTTGGTCGCACAAAAATTCTATTCAAAGAAAAATTTCAATAGATATTCCCAAGCCTTCTCTTGATTAACCATAGTCTTTTGAAATAGAACTAGACTAAGCTTCTTCAACTGAATTATGCTGCAAAGAGGTCTTCTTTTTGGAACCGAGCCCAGATGCATAATATTGAAGGGCATAAAGATCAATATAAGGAACATATTGTCGAGTATATCCCCTCTAAAGACTCGGGAAAATTCTGGATCATTTACCACCACTGCAGAGGATGAAAACGAGGGCCTCATATGTTGGGAAGGAGGTTCTCCAATGACATCTAGAAAACAAGAATGAAGGTCTGAGGGAACAATTGAAACATTTGAAACCATTTTGTATTTCATACCCCACTTCTTCCTCACAATGACATTTTTCCTAGAATTGGGATTAATAATAGTTGCATCCTTCGCAAAAAAATAAGATAAAAATAAAAATTTGTCACGGCCTCAAGGCCAACAGATTCATTATTTGAGAAGAAACCCACTTTTGTGTCCTCTGAAACCAATGAGGAAGGGTTCCCTGAATATGTTTTGAATATGATAGGAGGAAAGATAGGATTACTAGATAATGGAGGATTCCCATCCAACCGACCCATAACTTGGACATGAGGGGAGATTTTAGGTTAGTTGTCCCTGAATCAGACAGGGTTGATTTTGTATTAAGAGTGGTCATGATGTTAGAGGATGCCCCATTATAGTGAGATAAAATGACAGGGTTAATGAATTTCTTAGAGGGGGGATGTTCAGTATAATTAAGATCATTTGGATTATGCATATCCAATACATAAATAATACATGCAACAAAATGAGGAACATAGACATCTTCATGAGTAGATTGATGATAAAACTTGGGTGTACCTGAATTAGTAGCGATGGCTTGATCCTGTGTAATGGATGTGTCTCTTTGAATTAGTTCACTTTGAGTTGGGTGAGAAGATGTCTTGTCCAGTGACACCCCAAGCATCTAATAAGGACTCCCAAGAAATCTATGATCTACCTAAATTGAAAGGCCCCCAAAATAAATAAATGTCCACTAAAATATATCCACTAATGTACATTTCATCTAGAGCCCAAGCTACCCTTTTGTCGAGCTTCCCTAAGATCCCATCCTCCACATAATAGAAATTTATGACCTTTTTGGCTATCGCCATAATTGTCGATTTGGACTAGAGTTCAAGAGGTAGTCTAGGAAGCTTCAACCAAAAGATTTTCCAGTGTGAAAGTTCTTTAACGGGGTTAAAAGCCACATTCCATCTCTGAAGGGACATGAATCCTCTACCCTGAACCCAAGGAATGGAAATAATTTTCTCTATGTCCCCTGAGCTTAGAAAATAAAAACATAATCACCGATTGAGCAACATTCTAACCTTTGGCATATATTTTAGAATAGGGGTCCAAGACTGATCAACCCATCCCTCCAAGGATTCCCCAATCATCTTTGAAAACTCGCATCTAGCGACTAGAGCCCTTAGCTTTAGGCTTTCTACCCTGTCCCAGAAAATGTCCACCTCCAAAACCATAATTTTTACTTCTGTCACTACCTTGATCACCTTTGGCTTGTTTGACCTTTTCTTTGGAAATTAAGGAGAGAAATCTGCAGAAAACTACCTACACCGTGTTAAATTTGGCACAAAACCTAATTTGTCATAGCATCCTTTACCGAGCGATGAAATGCCTGCATAACTCCTCAAAATATCTTACGAGCATAGCTATTTGCTTCTACAATGATCTCCACGAGCTCTTCCAAACCCGAGGAAAAATATCACTTAAGATTAGTAGAACAAGCCATATCAGAAACCAAAAGTATGGGCCAAGCCATGTGGGCCTTGATGCCTGCCCTAGACTCTCCTTACCACTAGTCACTACCTTAAACGGGTTGTCTGAAAACCACAGGATAAGGGCTCGAGGAGCACACATGTCCCTACAATCGACATGAACCGACCCGATAAACAACCATGATCCCCTATGCCACTTAAGAAAATAACCATGACCTGCGAACTATATGCAGAAACGAAATGCAACTAAAAACATGGCACATGCTATGGTGAAAGCATCATAAAGGTCAACGCATTAAAGAGATCATAAAGGGGAAGCTTTTCATAACATTCCCTAAGAAGTATGAGAGGAAAAAAACTTCCTTGTCACCACGTTTGGATAAATAGATATGAGAAGCTAAGAATTCAACTAGGATCCCATTGGATGAAAAAGTAAATGAAATAATAGAAAAGGGGACCCCTTCTAGCAAAAAAAATGGAGAAAAAGCCATAAATTATGAGCAAAGGAAATATTCAAATAATTCGCAAACAATATTAAGATAAGATTGTATTAAATGAATCCTTTGAAAGGATGATTGAAAAGGTGAAAATCCAAATCCCTACGATTAATGATGAAGGGACAAAATCGATGAAGAAAGGATATATTCCCTATCGACCATAAATCCGACTTTAATGATCTACCACCCCATATCGATAACGACTACCTGAAGAAAAAAAAAACTAGAATCTAGAGCCGAAGAAATAAATAAAATATAATAATCGATAAATTGCTATTATGATGAAATTGTTGACGGGAAAAAATGTTCTTCTAATAGCTAGGGGTTCTCCCCAGTGTCAAGTCCCAATTAGAACTTACATCGTTTGGGATAGGAGCCCCATCCAGTTTGTAGCCCTGACAAACATCATGTTGTTTCACTCGTGTTTGTCAAATGAGGAGATTTTAGAGAAATGACAAGAATGAAATTCACATAGAATGGGGATGACATCAACCTAGGGCTCACAAGCTATAGAACATGATACAAGAATGCAACAGAAAAACTAAAAAATAATCATGCCACAAGAAGGATTAGTGAGCTAAAATCATCTCAGACATACATGAATAGGAAAGTGCTAGAGGTGAATTTCAAATGAGTTTACAATAAGTTACTGACATAGCGTGGAATAAGAAAATAAGGGTTCAAAGTAGACATGAAAGTTGCAAGCCATGAACTAGTTCATTAACATATCACCCACATGAAAACACACATACAAACACGATCAAAATACCAGAGAACCAATACAACCATAATGAAGAAGTACATGAATCAATGCTAAAAGAGGATAATTTCTTATTAATGTTGTTGCGAATACAAGTACATGTCTAGAAAACTATAAAAGCCCAATAGTGGAACACATGATGCTCTTACCATCTCCCAAAGAAAATCCATAGCCCCACCAGAACTCACCCTACTAGCTGCCAAGAGCTCAGTGCCTCTACCTCTTCAACCATGGGTCAACTATCTAATGCTACCTAGCTCTAGTGCTAAAAGTCCCCCACAGATGAGGCATCAGGGTATATTTATAGAGGTGAGGAGGGTGAACTTTCACCTTCTCCCATGAACTTTCATCTACCCTCATGACTCTTGATCTTCCTTACGACTCTCTTTTGTTTAATGACTATTGCATGCTCAAGTCGATATTTACATGGTTGTTAGCACTACAATAAGAAACATTTACATTATGATAAAAGAGAAATTATGAGGAGAAAAGAGATGGTTCTTGGAAACCCAAGAGCAATGTTGTTGCAGAGTCATGATAAGATGTTGAACATGATTGCGATCTATTTGTGTATTGAATTTCTATTTTCTTACTATTGCATCTGCCATCAATGTTGACACACTGCCTTGGGTAATTATTTGGAGCCATTTCACCTATTTTTTGAAACCCTAGTTGCGCAACCTCTATGAGAAACCCTAGCTTCCTCCACATAGTTCAATATTCTCGCTCCATTTCTTCTATTTTCAAACAAATTACATTGGTAATACATATTTGTAAACAAGGAACAATATTCAAAACATAACCAATTAATTGAAATAAATATACTAATTTGGACATATGTATAGTCCCTTTCTACACTGCAATATTATCACAGTATGTATAACTCGTGTAAGACCATCATAAGCTTCCCCAACCACGTTTTGGAAGAAATACCTATCCAATACTCATATCCTCCATTATCGTTTACCTTACCTTTCGAAAAATGTTTTGGATTCAGTATGTATCCAGTTGCATGAAGAGGATAAAGTAATATATCCCATCAATTGTTTATTATATGTTGGAGTTTCTGTTAGAAAAGTATATATTACAGAGCGATGTTACACATAACCTATTGCAGAAACACAAACATAGAAAATGCATAAAACAAGAGAGACACAAATATAAATGGTTATCCCAGTTTGGGCTACGTCCATGGAGAAATAACCAATCCTTCCTTTTATATTATCGAGGAAAATGAAGAGATGAAACCTACGACAGAACCACTATAATTTCCTCTTCTCTCTCACAGAGCTTCCTCTCTTTTTATCGCTCAGAATACACATCTACACAGCCACAAAAAAATTCCCTCATATATAGCAAGGTGTGTCTTCTAGAGAAAAAACCGTAAATTAAACATAACTTCTACCGTTATATCATTTTCCTAATGAACAACGTAGATTGACTATGAAATTACAATATTTTACAAGGAAATTTTACATCAATTTTTAGCTTCGGGGGCGCTTCCCCCAAACCATCGCTAGGGGGGGGCTCATAAAATCATCGTCACCCCCCTGACAACGATTAAATGGGTGGTGTCACTGCCCCATTACGAACTGGAGTCCAAGGCAGTGATACCTCTGAATAAAGAAGATAATCACGCTCCACATCCAACAATTTCTTATATAGTGCATCATCAAATTCTAAAGCTTTAACTGTATTAAGAGCTTGATTCCATCCATCATAAATATCACCCATGCATGGTTTGTCTCCATTGACCAATGTCAACAATTTCACAAATGATTCACCTATTTTCAACATCAAATTTTCCCCAAGACAAAATTCACTCCTGAAGATTGCGTCCTGTAGACTAGAACTATTTGTTGAAGGTGAAACATTCCATTAATCCTAGTCATCATTAACAATCATTTGTTGTAAAGCTTTCTTCAAGTCAAGAATCCTTCTAACTAAAATGAAGTTGGAAGCAAACTTATTTTCATATGTTTTCGACTTTCGAAATTGGAATGCTGGGTAATAACAACATGCAAAGCATGGTTATTAAGTATACACCATTGTATTTCCTTGGAACAAAAAATAATTGGTTTTATCTAGTGTAGTCCAGAAATGTCTTTCAACAAAAAAAGAATGAATGTGAAATGAAGGGTGTCCAAAATATTTGTGGGAACACTATATTTTGGTTTAGCCAATTTTTTTCATGTCGTCTGATTTTTTCTCCTTGTTGTGTGTTATCTTTCCTTTCGTTTTATGAGAACTTGCATGAAGATGCCCTATTGGCCCAAAAGGGATTGTGGAAAAATAGAAAAGGACTTTGTAACACCACAAAATTTCACTAACTCTTTGGCCTTCTTCCTTGTCTTGGTTAGCTATTTTGGTCGATTATGTTTCAATGGAAAATACGATCCTTGCATTAAGAAATCCTTGTGCTGAACCATTACATCCATGTCTATTTTAGAAACCTCATCCCTACACTTGGGTTTTTATGTTTCAATGTTTTCAGGCTAATCTAATCAAGTAGTGAAGGACAAGGGGAAAATCTAAATGAGGAAACCAATATCAGAGGTCTTATATATGCCTCTATGAAGGGACAACTACTCCTGCTCTCAGTAAGTTGGGATCCCTCTTCCACCCATGAAATAAATAAGTGTCGATGCACCGTCCTATATAAAATAAATAAATCAGGGCGAAAGGAAATAAAGGCTTCCTGCACAGATAGGTGAAGAAATAAACTCCATCGAGGTACTATTCAAGCCTGTTGGTAGTGGAGTAATGTTGTGTCCCCAAAGTGACTCCATTGAGGTATTATCTAGGCCTACTCACAGTGGAGCAACACCAGAGATGAAAAAATATACTCTAAAAATCTAAGGCTCGTGAACTCAAAATACCCTATCCTGATTCAAGACATTATGTGATTGATGATATTATGTTTGTATTTAACAGAGTAAAGGAATGAAGGGGACTATGTTTATGCATGGGATGAGTGGGAAATTCATGGTAATCTGAATGATGACTAAATACCTCCTGAAGAAATAGACCCTGCATGAAAGAATTGACCAAGGCAGAGAAGCTATAGTTCTATCAGTGTGTCGCCAAGTGTTGTCGCTACGAAAAACAATCTTCAAAACTTGCGTACACTCGAACTTTGGAGCCTGCTATGGATCTTGTGATTAGGCTTTTTGTTGTCACTTCTTGGTCAGTGATTCTTTTGGGCTGCCTTCTTAGATTGGAAGTGTCGAAGTAACTTACTCACAAATGCTCAGTCTAAAACAAGTCCATGAGTGCATTATTTTATGTAAGCTTTAATGATCATAGCACGGTCCATCAATATTGTGCCTCTGTGATTTCTAATCCATGTCGATAGTTAGTGCGCATTGACATCGAAAATTTCTCACTTCTAGCTGCGTTTGTATTTTTATTTCGGTTAGTTTTGCAAATTGTCGCTTCCGTGCACTTTTTCTTTCCCAAGTGTCATTCTCATGTTTTTGGTTGTCACTTTAACTTTATTTCACTCAAATTAGTGTCATTTTCATGTTATCTTTCCTCTGATATGTGTTACTTTCACTTTCGTTCACACATCGCAAATGCCATTCACACTGTATTAATCATCATCTTTTCGCATGTTAAGTGTAACACGATGTACATGTGCTTGTTTTGGTGGTTTCAATAGGTTATATTTGTGAAAATGAGTTGATATTACCATGTAAACATCCATCCCATTCATTTCCAAAGTTTTAAGCATTGTCGCACAAGTTTAGCCATTGTTGTCACAAAGTGCATATTTAGTGTCACACTTGTCGTATGTTGTCACACTAAGGGAAGTATGTGCTCATGTGTTCCAAATGATCTATGTTGTGGCGTAAAATTTCTAAGAGTGTGATTATAGTCAAGTTCTATCACTGTATACATCAGTTTCACTAATCCCACACTTGGCCAAATTTATGAAAATTCCAAGCAACTTAGCCTCATATGGCCTTCCTAAAATACACATTACGTAGTACCAACCCTCAAGAGACAACCTTTCCTCTTGAAACTATGCAATGCATAGTTCCTTCCTCCCAAGACTGTGCACTACGTAGTTTCCGTGTTCAAGCCCGAGCCTTGACCTCCAAATTTTCGCAATTCAGACCTCCCTCCTAGCCCCAACTGTGCACTACACAATCTTTGACCTCAAGCTCAAACCCTGAGCTCTTTAACTATGAAAATACACAATCACCAGGCCTACTTTACCTACCATAATTGCTTAGTTGGATGAAACAATGCAAAATCCCTTCAGGTCGGCTCACTGACTCCTAAAATTGTGCAATTTCTCTCTCATACCTAGTCTATAATGCACATTGTGTGGTCTCAAGGCTCAAGCCTCAACCCTGAGCTCTTGAACTACGTAATTTCATAATCACCTGGGCTCCTCTGTCCTTCATAACTGCATAATAGGCTGATCCAATGCCCATCACCTCATCTTGTCACATTGAGCTCCCATATTGCACAGTTTTCTTCCTCAGTTTAGCCTGAAATTTGTATTGTGCAATATCAAGGCTCAAGCTTCATCCATGAATGCTCGAGTTTTGCAATTCGTAGTTGCTAAGCCTCTTTCCCATCCGGTCACCCAGTTCCAACTCAATCAGTGAATCAATATCCACCATCTTAGACTAGGGGTTTATTGGACTCATGTCTTCTTGTCATGAGTGGATTGAAGATGCATGTACTCTATCATGTTATGAAAATATGATGAAGAAGGAGATGGATAAGGATGACATGCTAGAAGATACATATGGAGCTGAAGAGATAAGATGGACATTGGCGGAGAAGGCAAAGGAACACCAAACTATAACAGGCTATGAAAGATCAATATCACATGGAAGACTCCTCATTTTCAACTCATAAGGAGGAGGAGGAAGAAGAAGATGCACCATCTTTTTGAGAAGACACAAAGAAAGCAACAATAAAGAATGGCTTGGGAAAACCACATTATGATGCAGCTCATGTCATCAGTGTCATGTCACATCTTGTCACGAGACATCATGTGCCATATCATTTGTGGATTATGTAATTCTATATTGGAAGATGTGTTTTAAAGTGGAAGTCCAAAGGACACATTCATAATATGAAGACTCATGTAAAGTCGAAAAGTCATAGGAGGTAAAATAGTCATGTGGGTAGTGAAAGAGTCACAAGGAAGGTGAAGCATCACCTCTTGGTTATATATACACCCTAATTGTATGAGCAAAGTACTTTTCACCTTGGCTCCTCTTGCCAAGCATTAGAGAGATAAACTACGTTTTTTGGGGAGCAAGGAGTGGCTCTAATTTTCCACTATTGGAGCTAGTGGTGTTCATTCTATACATGTATGTTGCGACTTTTACTTAATATCAGAAGCTTCACATCCAACATGTTCTTCATGCATAGATTATGAATATTTGTAAGCCCATTTTATGGATGTTTATAGTTCATGTTTTCTTTCATCTATGTTAAAATAGTTGGACTACTTCGGTTATTTTAATACTTATCATATTGAGAATGTGTTGTAATGGTTTTTCTCATTATCCCATCCTTGTGCCCTATTCCACAAGATACTAGACAAATATTTCTCATTGATTGGTTGAAATTACAATCACATCTTTTGTGTACTATTCCACTGGATTTTAGACGGATCCTTCTTGGTTGTGTGTGTCTCTACTAGGGTGGTACTATTACAGCTCTCTTAGAGTCTCACCTATTTTTATCCCTCTGTAGTAGAAGAACCTTGATACATTTACAATCGAACATTCACTAGGCACACATACTTTCTTTCCTAAGGCACATTTGCATTCCTCTTTCTTGCTAACAGTTAAAGGCAACGGAAATATTTAAGATTATATGGCAATCAGACCAATATCCCAGATGAGGCTCCTATTCCAAATGGTGTCAGGTCTAATCTGGACTGCATATTGGGGAGACCCCCTTGGTTGATAAATTTTTAGCACCATAAACACTTATGTATATGTGCATATATTTCGTATATGCATAGCTTTCGTACATACCCATATCTTCCATATATGTGCAACTTTCATATATTTGTATCTTATGTATATGCACAACTTCAATATATGTGCATATTTCGTATATATGGAATTTGCGCATATACAAAAGATATGCATAAATATGGAAGATACACATATACAAAAGTTGTACATATATGGAAGCTATGTGCATATATGAAAGTTGCACATATACGAAATATATATGCATATATAGAAGATACACATATACATAAGTTGCGCATATATGGAAGATATGCACATATACAGAAGTTGGGAATATATGGAAGATATGCATATATGCAAAAAAAACAGGAGGAAAAAACAATGACTACCACCCACATTACCATTATAAAGGACACTGTATGAATTTTAAGTGGGCCTAGATTTTGACGTCTCACAGGATGTATTGTCCATTTAAAATCGTATGAACATAGTTCAATAATAGGCATGTATTATGAACAAAGATTTTGTACGGGTGGTTAGATCACTTATCAAGATTGTCTTACATGAAATTCCAGGTCATATAATTTTGCACATTGATTTTGTACGAGAGATTAGATCTCTTCTCAAGATTGTCTTCCTTGCAAGGAAAGGTAATGACAAATACACTCATCTATTAAGGATCATTTGACTGGGCTACGATTTGTTTCCGATATGATATGTGGTGGTTGATAGCTGATCATACTTCGGAATTTCAAATGAAAATTTGATAGTGGATTCATTAAGATTTGAATTTCAAACTTATATTGTGTATGAAGTAAAATTTTGATGATAACTGTTTGTTTTTCATCTTTGTTATTTTACATTTTATGTGAATTTATGAGTGTAAAATTCTTTTATGCTATATATAATTTTTTTTATAATAGCCAAAGGTGAGCCTAAAGATAACTATCCTTCAAACAAATCATAATAACATGACACCCTTTTTTAATCACTTAGGTTATTATGCTTTACTAATAACCTCACAATCCCTTTTTTTACCAATTGAAATGTTTTTGTTATAAATGTCTTTGACTTACGAGTTAGAACACATGATTTGAGACTCATGGTTCTCTGAGTCATGAATCCATAAACTAGTCAAGGATTCATTATCATGCATAGTGCGACAAAACCTAGTAATGAGTGCAACTAAAGGATTTTGTTCCTTTTATTGGAGTTGTTTGAGTAGAGCGCAATAGAATAGGATGAAGATGTCATTTTAGGGTTTTGAGTTTTTTCTAGGCACAAAAGTCCTTACTGGGACTAGTAAGCCTATAATATGTTATGCAACAATAAATGAGGCCCATAACCTGACTCAAAAATTTCCATACTAGCAACCTGGTTCTCCAAGTCACGGATCTAGGAATCGGTCAAGGATTCATTGTCTTTCACAACACGTGTCCTGGTAACTAGCACAAATAAAGGCATAATTTAAAACTAGCACATTTGAAGGAAATGGAATTAGATATCAGGACTGACTTGGGTTTTAATTTTGGGGATGAAGCTTTTTGATGTGACCCTAGTGTAGAAATTTGATAGAAATTGCAACTACTCAATATTTTGAACTGAAAATAAGATACACAATTCTACTATACTAATATGCGGAATATAAATCACAATTTAGAACAACATGCATAGACATGCAATAAGAAAAACTAAAAGTACACAGTAATTTCTAGGGGAACCCAACTGGGAAAAACCCCTCAACCCTCTTTGCATTAATGAGTTGAATAGAGAAATTATTACAATAGCTTGCTCCAGCTCTGAGCACAATCTCCAAAAGAAAAATTGTTCTCTCTGCTAAATGGGAACCTCTTACCAACACTTAGCTAATTTTCTGCTCCTTGAGCCTCGTATTTCCTTGTGCAAAACTGAGCTAATTCGAGCTCTTATGTAATATGGAAGTCTCTATTTCCTTGCACAATTCCCAAGGAATTGATCTCCCAACTGCATGCAACAATTCTACACTCAACTAGTATACAACTCATGTTACACTAGTCTTTGTCTCCTCCACTCTAGCTGAGAAATTCAAATTCCGTGCATGCAAGAGATATTTTGGGTTGATTGATCAGTTAACTGACAGATATATGAGTTAGTCTATTGTTGTCTCACTGCACAACTCACCTTCAATTGAATCTATTAATTCTTAGAGGTAATTTAACTGAGTACACTAAAACTAACTGAACTAGATTGCTAAAATTTAGCAATCAACATATGCATGACTTAACGCCAAGCCCACTAACCCGAATTTGTTGATCTAACTGAGTGAAAAGAGCCATGTCACACTAGTTAACTACCTCCAAGTTATCCTTCTAATGTGAAAATTTGATTCTCTCAATTTGACTAAGGCTAAAGTCAAATTGAGACTTTCTTGCTACATTTTCTAACACCCCCTCTTAGGAAGAAAGGGATTTTTCACCACCCCTATCCTCCACCTATGGAATTAAAATTTACCTCTTCACAATTCCTTTGTCAATATGTCAACATATTTCTCCTTATTTGGAATCTTCTATAGCAACATAATTATCCTTTGCACACAGTCCCACAAATGATGATTCCAGATATCAATGTGCTTGGACCTGTCATGAAATACCGGATTATCAGAGAGCTTAATGTAACTTAGATTATCAAAATATATCACTTTTGGATCCATCTCCTAATTGAAAAGACCAATCATCATCTTCCTCATCCATATGACCTCACATGTTACTTAACTTGCAACCATGTATTCAGCCTATACTGAGCTAAGCGCCACAAACCTTTGCTTCCTGCTATACTAGGAAATAGTTGCAGACCCAACACTAGAGATAGCACGTGAAGTAATTTTCCTATATAATGGACTCCCTGCCTAATCTGCATTAGTGAAGCCTTGGAGCTTCACTCCCTCTATCCTCTTGTAGCATAATCCATAATAAACAGTGCCTATGAGGTACCATAACACATGCTTTTCTACCTTCCAATACAACTTGCTAGGCCTCACCATAGCTTGACTAAGTTGATTTACTGCATAGCACATGTCAAGTATCGTGTTCACAGGATACATCAAAGACCCCACAAGTTGTATGTAAATGGTAGCATCAACCTCTTCACCTGAAGTGGCATTCTCCTTCCTCCAGTTTGTAGCTAGAGGTGTGTCCATAGGCTTCTAATTCTCCATGTGAAATGTTTTAAGTATTTCAGAGGCATACTTCCCCTGAGACACAACCAATTCACCATCACCTTTCCATACTTCTAGCTTAAGGAAGTAATGCTTTAAGCTCATGTCTTTCATCTCAAACTCCTTTGCAAGATCCTATTTGCAAGATCAAATTAGTTGATCATCACCTATCAACATTAAATCATCAACATACAAAACAAGAATAAGCAACTTACCATATACCACAACGTCATAAAGTTTCACATTTGCTTCACTTTTGGTGAAGCCCAAACCTCTGAGATAACTGTCAATCCAAGAGTACCATGCTCAGGGTGCTTCTTTGAGACCATACAATGACCTCCTGATGTTGTGGGGGAAAGTATCCAACTCGGAATGACCCTAACCCACTCTAAGGGTGACAGTTCATTAGCAACAACTGAAAGCAAAGCTATCTAAAGTTTCTTCTTTATGACATGCAAGAGATAAAAGGAAGAGATCCACTTACCGATGTCTTGCGCAAATGGTCGATCCAATCTCCTTTGTGCCGCTTGCTCCCAACTCCAAGTATTTTCACGGGCCCAGCTACATGAGATCCTGCAAATAAGACAAGAAAAGGAAACTACAAGAAGCATGCATGCATAACTGATTCAAGGATTAGCATAAATCAAAGACGCAAGTAAGACAATTCACCATTGAAACACATGCGAATAGAAGAACCTCAAATGCTTTATTAATATATGGAAGTAAGGTTCAGGCGGTGATACAACCATGAGAGGTCCAATCCAGCATCACCTTCCCGACGGAGAGAAATTTCTTCTTCACCTCCCTCAAGCAATCACCCAATGCTCACAACTGTAAACCAACAACAATTCTTCGCGCTAAATTCCGGCCTCTAGATCCCATGGGATGAGATCCTTATATAGAGTTTTGGAGTGAAGGTAAGTCATCTTGATGTGTGACTTGTTGTCCTCTTCAACTCCAGTTGTTCTTTAGTCCTTCACTCAGAGTTTCTGCCTTCCACTTGGAGTTTTAGAAGCTCTTAACTCATCATTAGGCGAATCTTATGATCAAGTGTCTTTTTAGAAGCTTCCTGGGCACTGGCACTTTGAGAAAAAGATTCCTCCACATGTCCAAGTACGCCCAACGCAGGTAGCCTTTGTTCTACCTGCTATGCATAGCAGGTAGCCTTTGTTGTACCTGCTATGCAGCGCAGATGCCTAGTGGAGCAGCTGCTTTGATCCAAAATTGACCTGTTTTTGAGTGTTTTTCAGTGGAGAACTGGTTTGCAGTGCTGTGGTTTGCTGACCTTGTTCCTCTAAGGGTAAGAACAACATGTTTAGGGACTTTGGATCCCTTAGATTATTGACATTTCATGCCCTATGCTGTAAGGCACAAAAATGTCTATAACAGTTGCCCCCTAAAGTATGAGGTCGTTTATCGGGTGAAATGCTTTATTAGGAGGATCCAAAGTTCATTCAATCGTCGGGAGGTGACCTATAACAAAATACAATACAATACATTATCTTTTCATACTTTCTTTTCATGATCTAGCTGAGGCGGGCATTTCCCATGCTCAGCTTTATAAATACATTTGCTGTACATATACAGACGATCGTCTGATAATAGACTGATAATTCTCTGCTTTTAATTATCATCCTTTTTAGTAGGATGATCATCTGCTGCACATGTCTATGTTTTTATCTCCTGAATATATATCGCAGCCCGGATGGATGAAACTAGATCCGGGGTCTTCAAACTTATCCGATCTTCACTTTAGTACAAGTCGATCCATGTGAGAATTTCTTGAAGTCGAACATGGAAAGACATCGCTTGATTACCAGTCAATAATGTAAACTGTTAACAAGCGCGAGAGGAATCACCGATAATGATGATGACCCTCAAGGTACTGCAGCACAATTCACGTGGTGTGAATATAGGATTTGACGTCGAACACCACGCAAAGTCTCCTGGTCGAAGGTCATTAATGTATACCTATCGCCGGGAGTGAGAAACTTGCCATTGAGGCATGCAAGCTTCAAAGTACTGAGGGGGTGTTCCTAGATCAACTTCTTGGATAGTGAGCTGATGTCGACAAGAAGTGATCCGTCAAAGGAGGGCCTTAATGAATCCCACATCAGTGACACGGAACGGAGCTAGTGATGATGGTGAAAACGATCTATGAAATATGATTCAGGGTGGCGGTCATGGAAGGATGAAAGATGATGTACGGTAGTGGATGGGACCCGGTTGACACTTTCTGAATGACATCTCTTGAACATATAACGACACTGATGTGATGGATCGGTAGCATTACCCCATGCATGGATGGTGTGGCGAGACCATGGTGAAGGGACCGGTGAATGATAATAACCCAACCCGATATTTACGGAGGCAAAAGTGTCATGTTCAAGAGCGACTTGCTACCATTAAGCTTTGAGGTTCTTCCCAATTTTTCCCCAGTCATTTCTGACCAGTACCTCTTTATTTTTGTCAAGCTTGAGGAGGATAACATATGCTTGATCTATAACCTGCCCTTCGGGCAAGCCCATCGCTATGTTTTTAATGAGCTTAGCGATAGGGAAACTCGTTCTCGTCTAAAGACAAGTTTGTCGCTATCTAATATTTTTAACGAGCCCAACGACAAAGACAACTCGGTCCTTTTCATTTTTAGAGAGTCTGAAAAGGGTACATAAAGTGGACTCCAGGGGTCCTTTTTCGTCATCTAATCCCTTAAGTCCGAAAAAGTATAAAACAATACAGAAGGGATGAATGTTCGATATCTTTATCGAGCCGAACCAGACAAGCACTCGATCTTTTTGTGCAATAATCCCTCAGGTCCAAAAAGATTAAAATCTAGAGGAGGGATAGCTCTTCCGGTCCTTTTAACGAGCTGGAAGGCCAAAACTCGGCAAACTTTTCATTTTTTTACGAGTCAGTGAAAAGAGCTCAAAGAAGACTCGTCTTTTGAGGAACGAGTGATAAACAGGGATAGCAGCAGATTCCAGGTACAGGTTGGAATTTTCCAATCAGGGCAGTATTACAAGGATGGCTAGGTGGGATCACTCTTCGCAGCTGTTCCTCAAAATAGGTAAACAATCAAGTGGATGTGAATGATCGACCAAATGAAAAGTGGAGGTGACGGTGCACAAACACGACCAAGGCTTTTATGGCTGATGAATTTACGGTCTCAAATGGTTATTTACCGGTTCATTTTTTCTGAATGAGCTTGAACTCTGGGGGAAGCCTGCTCACAAGCTTATGTTTATTTTTTAACGAGCATGAATTTCCACATCAAAACTGCTCAGATCTTGCGTTTATTTTTTAACGAGCATGAACTTTGCCAAAACTGCTCGTTTTTACCAGTCATAAATTAGGAAGGTCTCATGGAAGATCTCTATTTTTTAAAGAGCTTCATCTCCCTACGCTTTGCTCCATATCCTCTCTTTGTGCAAGCTGGGTATCGGCTAATCCTACGAGTTTAACGGGTTAGACCTACAGGTTTAAAGGGAGGACCTAAAAAACTAAAAAACAAAATAGCCGCCCGTGCTTGCATTCCGCGAGGTTTGCATGCCCCCAGGTGTAAAGTACGAGTTCAAGGTTACCCCTCAATTTGCAGGTAAAACATTTGTTTTACCGGGAGAGGCCTACCTCTTTTTGGTTACCCAAAGATTTTTTTGCTTCTTCTTTCAAACAAAACTTTCTTCGGCGACGCCGACTAGGCGACGGTGAATGACGACGCTCCGCCACACACTTAACTTTAACAAAAGAATCTTTTTCCAGAACAACCCCAGTCCTAACTGCCCCTTCTTCCGCATGAGAGCTCTTCCTGGCTCTTCTGTTTTACGAAGAAGAAGGAGGGGACGGGGTACGGACTAGTCATATTCTCCCGCGGAAATTCTACTTTACACCCAAGGTTTTTTCTGCCTCCAGAGCAGACCAGGATGCATGCCCCCTGGGTTCCGGCCTTCCTTTCCCGAATTACTCGCGCTCATCAGGAAGAAGCACCGGAGGTAGAGACCTTTCTTGATCAAATAGACCATTCAGGATAGGTATGTGACTATTTGCGATGCGTGATCCCGGAAATTAAAGTTGGTCTACGAGCTTGACCATTCTTCCTTCGTATGGAAAACACATTATTCGAAAGAGTGAGGAGACTATTGCTTCCATGCAATATATGTAGTCCCGTCCAAGGAGTAGGTTATAATCCAAGGGTCCTTGGACGACCATCAAATTCATCTTGACGGCCTTCCCTTTCAAGGTAATAGGCACATTAGGTAGAATCCCTAATGGTCGACTGGTTCCTCTGTCAAAACCCGAGAGACGCCTTGTCTCGGGCAAAAGCGCCGGGCAACCCAGTGCTTTCCAAGCAATAGAGGACAGGATACTCACAGACGCCCCTTCATCAATGATAGTTCCAGCCATCACCATTTTGTATATTTGGACTATAATTCTAAATGGTATACTGGCTGGTAACCGGGGTCTGCCTAGTTGGTTCCAATCAAAGGACGCAACTAGGTTGCTTGGTGGTGGGACCGAATATACGGCCGGATATGATCCTGACGATGCTCCTTCCTGCGATAAAGGAGTGGGTGCATTGCCCAGATGCTCATCAGAATCGGTGTTGATGAAAAGAATATGGACGGTGTCATCCTTATTCTCTTCGGTAGGGGTGTCAACTGAAGATGAATCCTCAGCGACTGTGGTATTTGAAGATGAAACTTCTGAAGGGAGAACCGGGTCAACTGCCGTTTCGACCTTTGGACTTTCGTCCGGTCCGGATTCAGTAGGTTCACTTTCAGTGACTGACACTTCAGCTGGCCCTATGAGCGGGACAACTGTATTTTCAACCAACGAAGGACTTGGCACGAGTTTTTGATATCCAGGAGGAAGTGGCACCGGTGCCACCGGTTGATCTTCCAAAACTCTCTTGGCTTCGTCTAAAAAGGGACAACGGCGAAGGGTGTGATTGCCTTCACACAGTTCGCAGGGGAATCTCATTCCCCTTCGTCGTCTAGGACCTTCACTTTCACTGGTCGACGATAAGCATTCAACCTGGTTGTCAGAGGTTGACGCTTCCGAATCGTGCAAACGAGGGGACCAGTCCCTTAGTATCCAGGGAATACTGGGACAATCACGGTGGAGGTGGTCTCCTCTACATATGACACATGGCGATTTGGGCCCGGTCCGTGCCGTGTGTGGGTTTTCGTTAGATACCTTTTGCTTGCCCCCAGGCGCCTTTGGCTCCTTCTGCTTCTTTTCTTTCTTCTTCTTTTCGTTCTTCTTTTCTATGGGAGCTCCGCTTTTGGCGGCTTGACCTTTCGAAGAAGAAGGCTCGGAGGAAGGTTCATAAGAAGTGGAAGGCTGGAGGGTAGCTCTAGACTGGTCTAACTGTTGACTCGACTGTTCAGGAACCGTGGTGGTCTTAACTACAGCGGTTGAGAATAGCCAAACTGGCAGGCCAATTGTCAGTCCTAGAAGCGACAATGTGGCCATGTGGGGCGCACCAACTTCTCCCCAAGAGGAGAAAGGGCTAGGGGTCCCATCATGTGGAATCCCTTTATTGGTGTGTTCCATGTTCTCAACTTTAAGATCAACGTAGGAATCAGGGGTGATTATGTTCCGTTTAGAATGAATTTTATATGACGACGCTTTTTTAAGACACAACTTGCTTTTTCACTTTTTAAGAGTCGAGAAAAAGCTAAAGATGACTCTAGTCTCCTTCGATGTATTAACGAGCCCGAAGTGACAAATGCTCGGATGGACTTTTTCAGTTATAGAGTTTGAAAAAGGCCAAAAGAAACTACTCTGGAGTTCTAGGCAAGGGTGTGCCAAACCTTTCGCGAAACCACATAATACGTTTTACGGTACGAGTGGTCGATCTTCGTGAATGCTGTGTTCACTGCATTGTGATCAGTAGGGCGGCCGACACGGCTTCCTATGGATAAAAGCTTTGTTCCTATAGGGGTCCCCCAATATACGCGACGGTACGCGGGGGCACAAGTCCGTATTAGTGCTATCGTCCCTCAGGAGGAATCACCCACCTTCGTAGAGATCGACAGTCACTATGTTTAACGACGCCGGTTCACGTCTCTACCTAGACCTCTACTGTGTTTCATTATGTTTCAAAGCGTTGTTAGATAAATTCAGTTCTTTTTAGGTTGATCTTGCTTAGCAGTTTGCCTTTATGGATCACCACGTGATGTATGATACAACTCCTAAATGCAGTCTAAGAATGATAAGCAAGCTTTTTCAATTCTTTCAACTTATGAAAACCTTAACTACTGAAGGAAAAGAAAGACATCATCTTTTCAAACAGATCATAGAGCACACACTGATGCACTTTTCCTAAATCGACATGCAAGCTGTCAAAATGCACATGCACAATGCAAGTATTTCTTTTCTTCTTTCTTAATGTTTGGTGTATGACAAAAAGAAAGCTGTTGTACGATTTCGAATTCTATTTCAAGCGAAAGCAAACAAGTATTTGTCCAATAATCAAAAGAACACCTTAAGATTCACTCGTTTCAACACAAGAAATACTGAAATTCGAACCATATAACGAAAGCAAATGCTCAAGCAGCTATGAACAACAATAAACTAACTCTTAGAATCACACCGACACTTTCTCACAGGTCTAGATCCAAGAGGTCATAGCAATACTAGTTCACTTTCGCTATGGGAAACTGTGAATGACAGCAAGAAATACAATAAGAACAATCACGGTTTCTTCATACAACTGAGGCGGATGAAGGAAAAGAGAAGTGGTTTCAGCTGGGTATACAGGTTGACAACAGGCTGCAAAAACAATACTGAAAACTGGGCAACAGACAGTGGAGAATCCAAGTTGCACAAGGCAAAACTGGATCAGCGCAGGTGCTGCACTGTCAATCTGAGATGCAGCGCAGGCAGCCCCTTCGGGACCTGCGTTGCAGTGCAGGTAGCCTTTGTGGCAGCTGCACTGATGAGACAAGTCACGTCTCTCTCAGATTCCGGGTCACAGTTTGCTAAAAAATGAACGGTTTTTGGCCAAATCAGAGGCTGTCAGTCAAGTATACACTAGAGGATGATTAAAGGAAGATGAACACTATCACAAAGAGCTAAAAAGAGTCCTTGTGGATCAGCTCTTCAAATCATAAACATGCCCAACACTGGGCTAGAGTAGTTGCCCTCTACTTTGCATTCGAAGGACTCGCATGCAGTTCGATTCGGTACTCTTTTGTTTAAGAAATGAATAGCAAGAAACACAAGCTACCAACAAGACACGCTCCCCAGCGGAGTCGCCAGTCTGTTGTGGGGGAAAGTATCCAACTCGGAATGACCCTAACCCACTCTAAGGGTGACAGTTCCTTAGCAACAGCTGAAAGCAAAGCTATCTAAAGTTTCTTCTTTATGACATGCAAGAGATAAAAGGAAGAGATCCACTTACCGATGTCTTGCGCAAATGGTCGATCCAATCTCCTTTGTGCCGCTTGCTCCCAACTCCAAGTCTTTTCACGGGCCCAGCTACACGAGATCCTGCAAATAAGACAAGAAAAGGAAACTACAAGAAGCATGCATGCATAACTGATTCAAGGATTAGCATAAATCAAAGACGCAAGTAAGACAATTCACCATTGAAACACATGCGAATAGAAGAACCTCAAATGCTTTATTAATATATGGAAGTAAGGTTCAGGCGGTGATACAACCATGAGAGGTCCAATCCAGCATCACCTTCCCGATGGAGAGAAATCTCTTCTTCACCTCCCTCAAGCAATCACCCAATGCTCACAACTGTAAACCAACAACAATTCTTCGCGCTAAATTCCGGCCTCTAGATCCCATGGGATGAGATCCTTATATAGAGTTTTGGAGTGAAGGTAAGTCATCTTGATGTGTGACTTGTTGTCCTCTTCAACTCTAGTTGTTCTTCAGTCCTTCACTCAGAGTTTCTGCCTTCCACTTGGAGTTTTAGAAGCTCTTAACTCATCATTAGGCGAATCTTATGATCAAGTGTCTTTTTAGAAGCTTCCTGGGCACTGGCACTTTGAGAAAAAGATTCCTCCACATGTCCAAGTACGCCCAACGCAGGTAGCCTTTGTTCTACCTGCTATGCATAGCAGGTAGCCTTTGTTGTACCTGCTATGCAGCGCAGATGCCTAGTGGAGCAGCTGCTTTGATCCAAAATTGACCTGTTTTTGAGTGTTTTTCAGTGGAGAACTGGTTTGCAGTGCCGTGGTTTGCTGACCTTGTTCCTCTAAGGGTAAGAACAACATGTTTAGGGACTTTGGATCCCTTAGATTATTGACATTTCATGCCCTATGCTGTAAGGCACAAAAATGTCTATAACACCTGAGTCTACAAACATGCAACTCTCGATCATATGTCTCAAATACTCCTGGTTTCTCTATGTAAATTTACTACTCAAGAACACCATTATGAAATGAAGTTTTCACATCCACCTGGTGGATCTACCCACCTCATCTGCACAACCAATGTAAGAATTGATTTGATGGAGGAATACCTTGCAACAGGGGAAAATGTTTCCTCGCAATAAACTCCCTCTACCTGATAAAAGTCTTTGGCCACAAATATGGCTTTGTATTTCTTGATGCTCTCATTAGCTGCATGCTTCACTTTGTAGATCCATCTGGAACCAATCACCGATTTCCCTTCTAGTCTTGGAACCACCTCCCATATGTTTTTCTTCATGTTGGATTCATATTCTTCCACCATGGAATCAACTCGAAAAGGTTGAGAAACTGCTTCTTCATATGAAGAAGCCTCTGACTCAATGAGCTATGTCATGAGAGCCATGTAACCAATGTACCTCTTAGGTGACCTCCTCTACCTGCATAATGATTTAGGGGCTACGATATTCTCTCTAAAATATTGCAACAATCTATTATCTTCTTTGGTTATCTTTCTCCCATCTTTGGATTTTTTTGGTTGAGTGGGTTTCTCCACTCATCCTCCTCTCTTCTCCTCCATTTGCGCCTGCTCCACAACTTCCTGATGCACATACAGAGTCTCCTCCTTTAGAGGTAGAAGCTCCTTCTCTGATGGTATACTAATCTCTCTTTCTAGAGAGCGTCTCATAGACTTATCCTCATCAAATTTGACATCTCTCCTCACAACTATCATATTCATTGAAGGTATATACACCCGGTAATTTTGTGGAGTTTCAGTATATCCTACAAAAACTCCCAACATTTTTGTAGGCTCAAATTTATTCCTCGAGTCCTTGGAGACATGACAATAAACTGAAGCTCCAAAATTTTTGAAATGAGACAGATCAAGCTTTCTCCCAGAGAAATATTTCTTTGTTGTGATCATACAAAGTATTTATGAGGACTTTGGTTCTTCAAGTAGATACAATGGAAACCCCTTATTATTTATCATAGGTCTTGCAACTCCAGCTATGCTCATGTTCTTCCTCTCAGCTACCCCATCCAGCTGTGGGTTATGGGGTACTATAATTTCTCTTTGAATACCTTCTTTGGAAGAAAACTCCTTGAAGCCATTCAAAACAAATTCACCTCCATTGTCACTCCTGAGAGCCTTCACCTTCTTCCCAGTCTCCCTCTCAACTAATGCCTTGAATTCAACAAATTTTGAGAAAACTTCATCCTTCACTTGCATGATGAAGATCCAACATTTTCTAGAGAAATCATCAATAAAAATTACATAGTACCTATGTTTTGTTGTGGAGGCTGTAGGAAAAGGTCCACAAACATCAAAGTGGACTCAGTCCAAGATTGCATCTTCTCTGTTATTTCAGCCACGGAAAGTGAATTTGACACATTTCCTCAATGTGCAACTTTTGTAGACAGCCTGTAGGTCAAGGGAGCCTTTAGCGAGACAGGTGGTAATTTGCTACGTGTTTTTTAAGGCACCATGTTATATATGACCCAATCTCCTGTGCCAAATTTCTCCAACATATCGACTCTGCACTTTTTCTGCCTTGTTGTTCATTATAGAACAATCTCACACCACAAGTTTTTATAGGGTTTTAACTCGAAATCCAATCTTCTTCACTTGCCCGGTAGCTATGTGTCTCAGAAAGGATTTCCCTTTATGGAAAAATAACATCATAGCCTTTATCCTCCAATACTCCTACAGAGGTCAAGTTCTTCTTTAGACTAGGCACAAACATAACATCTTTGAGGCGAAGAGGGGAGGCTTTCTCCCTCTCATAGGTGATAGTACCAATTCCTATAGCATTGTACCTCCCATCATCCCCCAATTTAATATTCATTTAGAGATACTTCTCTTCAAAGCCATTGAAAAAATCCTTGCACCCAGTCATATGGAACGAGGCACCAAAATCAAGGTACCACACGCTCCCAATAATAGTGTTGGCCATGCATGTTATTAGGGTGAAGTTTATTTCAAATTGTGAAGCCAAAGCTTCACCTCCTACTCCTCCTGAAGGCTTCTTGTTAGACTTCTTGTGCAGACATTTTGTTCCACAATGCTTGTTTTCGTGGTTGTGGAAACATTTTATCTTTCTCAAGTCTTTCTTCTTTCCATTATTTTGGCTATATTCAGGTGTTTTTTGGGTCTTCTTTCCTTTTACCTTATTCACCTTCCTAGCCAAGGAAAAATTCTCTTCATCGTCTACTCTCGATAATAATCCATCTCTGGTATTTCTCTTGAACTCTTCTTGAACCAAATCAGACCAAAAAGTTTCCCAATTTTGTTAATTTTTCCCTTCCATTCACAGTGATGGTAGTTGTGACAGGGTTTTGGAATGCCTAGGAGATCATATTCTGCAACATTCACCCCAACCCCTCCAAGCTCATCTTGAACTTGAGTGAATATGGAGAGATATTGTGGAATGGTATCATTCTTTTGCATCCTAATGTTTCGAAGTTTGGTTTTGAAGGCCAATTTTCTATGCTAATTTTTGTTTTCAAATAGATTAGTAAGTGTATTACACATAGAAAATGGTGTTTCTTTGCCATGGATATTTGAGACCACATGGTCTCTCACACCTTCTAGAAGAATTCTCCTGGACTTTGCACCATCCTTCTTCCATTGGGCTAATTGTTGTGCATTAGACTAATGGGGTTTCACAATGTCAGTTTTAACATATTATAACACACCATTATCATCAAGCATGACTTCCATTCAGTCCTTCTAGGCTATGAAATTCTAGCTACCCTCCATGGCATACCCCAATCCCAGTCTGCTGAAATACATTCTCCCAGATATGAAGAAAAACTGCTACACTGAAGCTGCAAATTTGAACATTCATAAGGGAAAATTTTAAAATATTGGTTCTAATGCGATTTCAGGGATCTAATACCATGTATTTGATAGAAATTGTGATTGCTCAATATTTTGATCTCAAAACAAGAGACCCAATTCTACTCTACTAATATGTGAAATAGAAATCATAATTTAGAACAATATGCATAGACATGCAACAAGAAAAACCACAAGTACACAATGATTTCTAGGGGATCCCAATTGGGAAAAATCCCTCAAGCCTCTTTGCAATAATCAATTAAATAGAGAAACTATTACAATTGCTTTCTCCAGCTCTGAGCACAACTTGCGAATTCAAAATTGTTCTCTCTACTGAATGAGAACCTCTCGCCAACACTTAGCTAATTTTTTGGTCCTCCAGTCTCCTATTTCCTTGCGCAAATTTCAGCTACTTCGAGCTCCTAAATAATAGGGAATTCCCTATTTCCTTGCATAATTCCTAAGGAATTGATCTCCTAACTACATGCAACAATTGTACACTTAACTAGTATACAACTCGTGTTACACTAGCCTTTGCCTCCTCCACTCTAGCTGAGCAATTCAAATTCGATGCATGCATGAGCTATTTTGGGCTAATTCACTAGTTAACTGAAAAATATATGAGTTAGACTATTATCTCACTGCACAACTGACCTTCAACTAACTCTATTAATTGTTCGAGGTCAGTTAATTGATTTCAACTGAAAATAACTGAGCTAGATTGCAAAAATTAGAAATCAACACATGCATGACTGAACTTCAAGCCCACTAACTTGAATATGTTGATCTAATTGAGTGACAAGAGCCATGCCATAATATTTAATTTCCTCCAATTTGTCCAGTTGATGTGGAAATTCAACGTACTTAATTTGATTAAGGCTAGAATCAAATTGAGCCTTTCTTGCTACATTTTCTAACACCTAGTCTATTTAAAAGTGATGAAGAATTTATGGAGATTCTTCAACATGATCTCCTAAAAAAATGTTATGAAGATTCAGAAAGAAATGGTTTTGAGAAGGATGTAAGCCTACATCAACAAATGTGTTAGATATAGGTTATGATGTGACACGACATGAAGAAGTGTGGCCAGGTGTTATAGACATTTTTGTGCCTCGCATCATGGAGCATGAAATGTCGATAATTACAGGGATCCTTAGTCCCTAAACATGTTGTTCTTACCCCTAAAAGAACAAGGTCATCAAACAACAACACTTCCAATCAGTTCTCCACCTGAAAACACTTCAAAACAGGCTTATTTTGGATCATGTCAGCTGCTCCACTGAGCTTCTGCGCTGGAATGCAACTGTCCCTCCTTGTACCTGCGCTGGAAGTCAAATTTAATGAAGGCTACCTGCGCTGGGCGAGATTGGCCAAGTGGCACAGTCATCCTGCAAGGTGTCAACTGCCCAGGAAGCTTCCAAACTGACACTTGGTTCATGAGATTCGCCCTGTGATGAGTAAGAGGTACTTGATCACCATGTGTAAGCAAGGATCTCCAAGTGGACTCAAGAACTGAAGATTAACTGAAGAGGGAGAGGACACAAGGCAGCTTCATGTCAGTCTCAAGCTGACTCATCCTCTCTTCTTCTCTCCTATATATAGAGCTCTTCTATGAGGTCTAAGGAGGCTGGAATTTTGTGTAAAGCAAGGAGGTTCTGTTGGATTACAGTTAGAGCTATTGGGTGATTGTTTTACTAGAGGTGAAGAGGAGAGTTCTTGCTGCTGGGGAGGTGCTGCTGGATTGGAGCCATCATTGGTTGTAACCTTCTCAGAACCCTGTTACTTCTATCAATAAAGTTTTGCATGTTCTCCTATATACTTGTATTGCATTGATGTATTGTATTTACATGTATATTTGATTCACTCTAATCCATGCATCAGTTATGAGTACTTGTATCTTGTAGTTTCCTCTCTTGTTTTGTGCAGGATCTGTGTGTAGCTGGACCGGCAAAGAGAGCAAGGAGCTGGGAACAAGAGACAAAGAGAGAGGATAAGGATCGACTAAGCGAAAGACACCAGGTTGTTTGACCTTCTTTTCCTTCTCTCTGTACTTTCATAAAGGAAATCATCAAAGCTTTACTTTCAGTTGTTGCTAAAGACTGTCACCTTTAGAGTAGGGATAGGGTCATCCGCATCGGATACTTTTCCCCACAACAAACTGGCGACTCCACTGGGGAGCCTAGTATCTTGTTGGTGTTTGTAGTACTTTGCTATTCATTTCTTGAAGAAAAGAGTACCAAATCGAAAAGCTTTTGACTATATCAAAAGCGAAGTAGAGGGACTGCTACTCTTGCTCATTTGCTGAGCAAATTCAAGATTTGAAGAGATTATCTACAAAAGACTCTTTACTCTTTGTGATAGCTCTTCATCCTCTTGATCATCCCTTAGCCTGTACTTGACCTATAGCTTTTTATTTCAGCAAAAACAGTGCATTTTTGAGCTTTTTATGACCCGGAAAACTTTGTAGACGAAACTCTCGTGTGTCAGTGCAGGCTGTCCACAGGCAGTCTGCATTACAGTGCAGGTGCTCCCTTCGGGAACTGCGCTGAGAGTCAAACTGGCAGACTAGAACCTGCGCTGGTCCAGTTAGCCATTGTCTTGCTCAGCTTTCCCTTTGTGTCTTGGCCTTGTTTTCACTGATTTTTGCTGATTGCTTGCTGGTCATTGTACTTGCTATAAACCATTCTCCTTGACATTATTCCGCCTCAGTTGTGTGATGAAACTGTGAATGTTCTTTCAGTATTTCTTGTTTCAGTTACAGTTTCCCATTGTGAAAAGCGAACCAGTATAGCTGTGGCCTCTTAGATCCTGAACTGTAAAAGTGTCTTTGTGATCTTATGAGCTAGTTTTATTATTGTTCATGGCTGTTTGAGTTTGTTCGCTCTTCATTTTATGGTTTGAATCTATACATTTCCTGTGTTTTAAACAAGTCTATCATAAGGTGTCTTTTTGATTGTGGACAAGCTTGTTTATTTTTACTTGAAATTAGATTCAAAATTATACAACAGTTTCCTTTCTGTCTAGCATCAACATTAAGGATAACGAAAAGAAATACATGCATTGTGCATTTTGCATTTGACCGTGTGCTTGACGATTTAGGAAAATGTGCATTTTAGTGTGTGTTCTATGATCTGTGGAAAAAGTTGTGTCTTTCTTTTCCCTCAGTAGATTAAGGTTTTCAAAGCTGAAAGATTGAAAAGATTTGCTTCTCATCTTAGATTGCATATAGGAAGTTGTATATATACATCTCGTGGCGAACCTGAAAGGCAAACTGTTAAAAAAGATCAACATTAAAATAAACTCAATTTACATAACAACGCTTTGGAATTTAACGCAAACATCTAGAGGTCCAGGTAGAGACGTGTTCCGGCGTCATTAAACATAGTGATTTTCGATCTCTACGAAGGTGGGTGATTCCTCCTGAGAGTCGGTGGCACTAACACGGACTTGAGCTCCCGCGTACCGTCGCGTATATTGGGAGACCCCTATAGGATTTTATCCTTTATCCTTAGGAAACCGTGTCGGCCGCCCTACTGATCGCGATGCAGTGAACACAGCATTCACAAAGATCGACCACCCGTACCGTAAAACGTATTCTGTGGTTTCGCGAAAGGTTTGGCACACCCTCTGCCTATATCTCCAGAGCAGTTTCTTTTGGCCTTTTTCAAACTCTATAACTGAAAAAGTCCAACCGAGCATTTGTCACTTCGGGCTCGTTAATACATCGAAGGCGACTAGAGTCATCTTTAGCTTTTTCTCGACTCTTAAAACATGAAAAAACAAGTTTGTGTCTAAAAGCGTCGTTAATAAAATTTATTTTAAGCGGAACATAATCACCTGTTATTCCCACGTTGATCTTTCAGTTGAAAAGTATGGAGCCCACCAACCAAGGAAGTAACCTTGGCGGAAGTCCAAATCCCTTCTCCTCTTGGGGAGATGTTGGTGCGCCTCATATGGCTACATTGTCACTTCCAGGATTGACAATCGGCCTCCCTGTATGGCTCTTTTCAACTAATGTAGTCCAGATCACCACTAATCCTGAGCAGTCGAATCAACAGTCAGAACAATCTAGAACTACCCACCAGCCTTCCACTTCTTATGATACTTCCTCTGATCCTTCATCTTCGCAAGGTAGAGCTGGCAAAAGTCAGCCTCCCAAGGAGAAGAAGGAAAAGAAGAAGAGAGAAAAGAAGCAGAAGGAGCCTCTGGCGAAGGCGACTGGGGGCAAGCAGAAGAAAGCTGACAAAAACCCACACACTGCACCGACCGGGCCTAAATCGCCATGTGTCATTTGCAAAGGGATCCACTTCCATCGTGATTGTCCTTGTATTCCCCGGATACTAAGGGACTGGTCCCCAAGGTTGCACAATCCGGTAGCATCAACCTCTGGTTGTCATGTTGATTGCATTCCGTCAACTAGCGAGAGTGAAGGACGAAGAAGGGGACCAAGATCACCCTGTCTATTGTGTGAAGGCAATCATGCCATCCACAAATGTCCATTCTTAGATGAGGCAAAGAGAGTTTTGGAAGATCGCCCGGTTTCACCGTTGCGACTTCCTCCTGGATATCAAAAACTCGCGCCTAATCCCTTGATAGTTGAAAATCCAGTTGACCCGCTCAAGTGGTCAGCTGAAGTGTCGGTCGTTGAGAATGAACCTACTGAATCCAGACCAGACGAAAGTCTAAAGGTCGATACGGCAGTTGGCCCGGTTCTTCCTTCAGAGGTTCTATCGTCCAATGACTCCGTCATTGAAGACCCGTCTTCAAATGACACCGTCGCCGAAGAGTCATCTTCATGCGACACCCTCACTGAAGAGAATAAGGATGACACCATCTAGGTTCTTTTCATCAGCACCGACTCCGATGAGCGTCAGGGCAATGCGCCCATTCCTTTATCGCATGAAGGAACATCATCAGAGTCATATCCGGCCGTATATTCGGTCCCACCACCAAGCAACCTGGTTGTATCCTTTGATTGGAATCAACTAGGCAGACCCCGGTTACCAGCCAGTACACCATTCAAAATCATTGTCCAGATCTATAGAATGATTATGGCTGGTACTATCATTGATGAAGGGGCGTCTGTGAGTATCCTTTCCTCTGTTGCTTGGAAAGCACTGGGTTTCCCAGCGCTTTTACCTGAGTTGAGAAATCTCTCAGGTTTTGATAAAGGAACCAGTCGACCATTAGGGATCCTCCCCAATGTGCCTGTTACATTGAAAGGGAAGACCGTCGAGATGAACGTGATGGTCGTCCAAGGACCCTTGGATTATAACCTACTCCTTGGACGTGACTATATTTATTGCATGGGAGCGATAGTCTCCTCACTCTTTAGAGTAATGTGTTTTCCACACGAAGGAAGGGTGGTCAAGCTCGTAGACCAACTTTCGTTTCCGGGATCTCGCATCGCAAATAGTCAAATACCATTCCTAAATGGTCTGTTCACTCAAGATACGCCTCCGCCCCCGGTCCTCCTTCCCGATGAGTGCGAGTGATTCAGAAAGAAAGACTAGGACCCAGGGGGCATGCACCCTGGTCTGCTTCGGGCAGAAGAAACTCCGGGTATAAGGAAGAATTTCCGCAGAAGAATATGACTAGTCCGTACCCCGTCCGTAGGAAGTGGGGTTGTTCTGGAATAATAATCTTTTGTTAAAGTTATGTGTTTGACCAAAGAGTCATTCACCTTTGTCTAAAAAGTGGGCAATGCCCAAGTGGGAATTTCCTTATTGCAACAGATAGTAAACATCCTTGAATTCAAGCCTCGCCCATCGAAACATATGTTTTGAAGGATAAGCAGGGGCAGCCTACAAGGAAGGGGACTATATTGTTTTGACAGAAGGTAACCATCTTTGGACAACCCATTGATAGACACCGCCGAAGAAAGAGATTGATTTGCGGCAGCAAATCGAACCGTCTTTGGAATAATAAGAAAGAGGCAAGCCTCCCTCAATAATACCAATGTTTTGTCTTTGAGTAGTGTTCTTCCATTGTCACAAATAGCTGTTTGTTAAAAGTGGGCCGACGGGAAGCCTGAGTACTGCATAAGACCCCTTAGAATAACGAGAAGACAAGTATCGTTAACATTAGATTGGCAAGATGACAAGTAACTGTGAACACCCAAAGAAAAAGCAGAGGTTGGGGAGAGGAGGGGCAGCCTCGAAATTCTATCCTATACCTGGGGGCATGCAAACCTTCTGGAGTGCAAGCTAGGGGCGGTTATTTATCTGGTTTTAAGATTAGCCATTTCCGAACTTGCATGAAAGAAGCCTGTGGGGCAAAAGTAAAATTTGCCAAAAGTGAGCATAGCTGTGGTAAGGCATAAGCTCTATAAAAATTGGTCCTTACGGAAGGCGTTCTTTTTATGACTGGTATATCGAGCAGTTTTAGCATATAGTTCATGCTCGTTAAAAAATAAACGCAAAATTCGAGCAGTTTTATGACTGAATCTATGCTCGTTAAAAAATAGAAAAGTATGAGCAAAAGTTTCCCCCAGAGTTCAAGCTCATGGAAAAAATGAACCGGTAAATAACCTTTTGAGATCGTAAATTCATCAGCCATAAGAGCCTTGGTCGTGTTTTCATCCATCACCTCCACCATCATTTGGCCGATCATTCACTTCCATTTGTGTGTTTACCTCTTTTGAGAAACAGCTGCGAAGAGTGATTTCACCTAGCCATCCTTGAGACACTGCCGTGATTGGAAAATTCCAACCTGTACCTGGAATCTGCTGCTATCCCTGTTTATCACTCGTTCCTCAAAAGACGAGTCTTCTTTGAGCTCTTTTCACTGACTCGTAAAAAATGAAAAGTTTGCCGAGTTTTGGCCTTCCAGCTCGTTAAATGACCGGAACGCTATCCCTCCTCTAAATTTTAATCTTTTTGGACCTGAGGGATTATTGCACAAAAGGATCGAGCGCTTGTCTTGTTCGGCTCGTTAAAAGTACCGAACAGCCATCCCTTCTGTATTGTTTTATACTTTTTCAGACTTAAGGGATTAGCTGACGAAAAAGGAATTATGGAGTTAACTTTCTGTACCTTTTCAGACTCTCTAAAAATGAAAAGGACCGAGTTTTCCTTGTCGTTAGACTCGTTAAAATGATTAAATAGCGACAAACTTGTCTTTAGACGAGAACGAGTTTCACTATCGCTAGGCTCGTTAAATCATAGCGATGGGCTTGCCCGAAGGGCAGGTTATAGAACAAGCATATGTTATCCTCCTCAAGCTTGATAAAAATAAAGAGGTACTGGTCAGAAATGACTGGGGAAAAATTGGGAGAACATCAAAGTTTAATGGTAGCAAGTCACTCTTGAACATGACACTTTTCCTCCGTACCACATCGGGTTGGGTTGTTTCATTCACCGGTCTCACCGCCATGGTCCTCGCCAAACCATCCACATTTGGGGTAATGCTACCGATCCATCGCATCAGTGTCGTTATATGTTCAAGAGGGGTCATTCTGAAAGTGTCAACCGTGTCCCATCCACTGCCATACATTATCCTTCATCCATTCATGATCGCCACCCTGAATCATATGTCACAGTTTGTTTTCACCTCCACTAAAATCATTAGCTCCGTTCCGTGTCATTGATGTGGGATTCATTAAGGCCCTCCTTTGACGGATCGCTTCTTGTCGACTTCAGCTCATTATCCAAGAAGTTGATCTAGGAACACCCCCATCAGTACTTTGAAGCTTGCATGCCTCAATGGCAAGTTTCTCACTTCCGGCGACAGGTATACATCAATGACCTTCGACCAGAAGATTTTGCGTGGCGTTCGACGCCAAGTCCTTTATTCACGCCACGTGAATTGTACTGCAGTACCTTGAGGGTCATCGTCATTATTGGTGATTCCTCTCGCGCTTGTTAACGGTTTTCATTATTGACCGGTAATCAAGCGATGTCTTTCCATGTTCGACTTCAGCGAAATTCTCACATGGATCGACTTGTACTTAGAGTGAAGATCGAACGAGTTTGAAGACCCCGGATCTAGTTTCATCCATCCGGGCTGCGATATATATTCAGGGAATATAAAAGCATTTGCCATGTACATCATTGCAGCAGATGATCATCCTATTCAAAGGATGATAATTTCAGCAGAAAATTATCAGTCTACCTTCAGACGATCGTCTGTCATATGTACCAAAATATATTTATAAAAGCTGAGCATGGGAATGCCCGCCTCAGCTAGATCATGAAAATAGAATGAAAAATAATGTATTGTATTGTATTGTATTACAGGACGCCTCCTCAGCACTGGAATGAACTTCGGACCCTCTAGATAAAGCATTTCACCCGATAAACGGCCTCATACTTTAGGGGGCAACTGTTATAGACATTTTTGTGCCTCGCATCATGGAGCATGAAATGTCGATAATTACAGGGATCCTCAGTCCCTAAACATGTTGTTCTTACCCCTAAAAGAACAAGGTCATCAAACAACAGCACTTCCAATCAGTTCTCCACCTGAAAACACTTCAAAACAGGCTTATTTTGGATCATGTCAGCTGCTCCACTGAGCTTCTGCGCTGGAATGCAACTGTCCCTCCTTGTACCTGCGCTGGAAGTCAAATTTAATGAAGGCTACCTGCGCTGGGCGAGATTGGCCAAGTGGCACAGTCATCCTGCAAGGTGTCAACTGCCCAGGAAGCTTCCAAACTGACACTTGGTTCATGAGATTCGCCCTGTGATGAGTAAGAGGTACTTGATCACCATGTGTAAGCAAGGATCTCCAAGTGGACTCAAGAACTGAAGATTAACTGAAGAGGGAGAGGACACAAGGCAGCTTCATGTCAGTCTCAAGCTGACTCATCCTCTCTTCTTCTCTCCTATATATAGAGCTCTTCTATGAGGTCTAAGGAGGCTGGAATTTTGTGTAAAGCAAGGAGGTGCTGTTGGATTACAGTTAGAGCTATTGGGTGATTGTTTTACTAGAGGTGAAGAGGAGAGTTCTTGCTGCTGGGGAGGTGCTGCTGGATTGGAGCCATCATTGGTTGTAACCTTCTCAGAACCCTGTTACTTCTATCAATAAAGTTTTGCATGTTCTCCTATATACTTGTATTGCATTGATGTATTGTATTTACATGTATATTTGATTCACTCTAATCCATGCATCAGTTATGAGTACTTGTATCTTGTAGTTTCCTCTCTTGTTTTGTGCAGGATCTGTGTGTAGCTGGACCGGCAAAGAGAGCAAGGAGCTGGGAACAAGAGACAAAGAGAGAGGATAAGGATCGACTAAGCGAAAGACACCAGGTTGGTTGACCTTCTTTTCCTTCTCTCTGTACTTTCATAAAGGAAATCATCAAAGCTTTACTTTCAGTTGTTGCTAAAGACTATCACCTTTAGAGTAGGGATAGGGTCATCCGCATCGGATACTTTTCCCCACAACACCAGGTGAAAGGGTTAGTGGTGGATCCTTAATCTTAAAATGGTTTTATGAAAAGCCTTCATCTGAAGTAAGTAAGTTGCAGATTATAGAGGGATTGAACCTGAGGGAGAAGGAAGTGCTCTATATAAAGGTCCTAAGGAGAAATTCCAAAACAAAAGAAAATCAAAATGCATTTAGATGGGGCATTTTGAGTGTCTTATTGGCTTTGATCTCAGTATAAATTTGAAAATGATTCTTTTTAAAGTCGAATTCATTGGAAGATTCATGGATAAAAAATCTAATTAGTCCAACTTGAGTGATTGGATTTCAAATGTTTAGGGTCCAACATTAGGATATACATCATGCTTCCATAGGCTAGGATGATCACAAACTTTGAACCCCAACCTTTTGACCAGCTCTGCTGAACTGGGACTTGCCTACAATCATGAATCAAATAGAGCATCAATATTTGTCTTCTTGACATGTATATTTAGATTGAAGAGTTTGGGAATTTGTTTATCTTCTTGTTTTTGAAAACTAATCAGATTCACCTCCTTCTGCATTGATGTGCATACAATCTTCTCGTCCACATCCAAGTTGTTTTCAACTTGGTTCCTCAAATCAGTGGTAATAACACTACAACAAAAACTTGTGATTAACATCTCTTTTTGCTTCATTTTTTGCATATAGATTCCATTTTTGGTGCTATTTGAGTCCATTTATCGAATATGGTACAAAACTTGATGAAAAAATTTCACTGAGTTTTGCACCAAGCCTTGCACCAAGTTTACCACCAAGTATTGCACCAATTTTTACATGAGGTTTTTCACCAGGTTTTGCACCAAGTTTTGCGCCATCTTTTGCACCAAGTTTTGTGCTAGGTTTTGTGTCAAGTTTGTCAATTAATTTTGTTTCACCTACTTTTGCATTCTTTGTTGCGTCCATTTTTTTGTGCCTACACTTGCATCAACTTTTTCATCCTCTTTTGATTCATTTTTTGCATCCATTTTCGCATCCTTTTTTTCATCCCCCTTTACACGAATTTTTGCATAAAGATTTGTGCCTAGTTTTGCATCTATTTTTGCACCTACTTTTGTTGCATCCACTTTTGCATCTTGTTCTGCATCCACATTTGCATCTTCTATTGCATCCATTATTGTGTCCACTACTACATCCACTTTTGTTATGCCACGATTTTCACCTACCTTTGCACCCACTTTTGCTTCTAATTTTGCATCCACGTTCACATCCCCATTTGTGTCTAAGTTTGCATTTACTTTTGCATATTTTTTTGGATGCCTTTTTGTATCCAATTTTGTGTCAGGCTTTGGATCATTTTCCACATCTTGTTTTACATTTACTTTTGCATCAACTCTTGTTGCATCCACTTTTGTATCCAAATTTGCATCCACTGTTGCACCCATGTTTACATCCACTTTTTCATCACTTTATGCATCTTCTTTTGCATCAAAATTTACTTGTTTTTTCTCATCTATCATTGCATCCACTTTTACATCCATGTTTGTTGTGCCACAATTTGCGCCATGTGTTGCATCTACTCTTGTACCCACATTTGTTTCTACTTTGACATCCACATTTCCATCCTCTTTTGCATCCAAATTTGCATCAAATATTGCATATTTTTTTTCATCCACTTTTGTGTCAGGTTTATGCATCAAGTTTTGTGTCTTGTTTTGTATATACTTTTGCATCTACTTCTATTACATCCAATTTTGTGTCCACAGTTGCACCCATGTTTGTGTCCACTTTTTCTTCCTTTTTTCCATCTTGTTTTGCATCCAAGTTTGCATATTTTTTTTTCTTTACTATTTCATCCAGTTTTGTTGTACCACAATTTGTGCCATGTTTTGCACCTACCATTGCACCCACATTTGGTTCTACTTTTGCATCCACATTTGCATCCTATTTTGTGTCCATGTTTGCATCGAATATTGTGTATGTTTTTGCATCCCCTTTTGCATCCACTTTTACGTCAAGTTTCGCATCAAGTTTTGCATCTCATTTTACATCTACTTTTGCACCTACTTCTATTGCATCCATTTTTTCATCTAATTTTGTGTCCATTGTTGCCCCCATGTTTGCGTCCATGTTTATATTTCTTGCATCTTATTTTGCATCCAAGTATGCCTCCTTTTTGCATCCAATTTTATGTCCTTTTCTACATCTGTTATTGCATCGACTTTTGTTTCACCAAAATTTGCACCATGTTTTGCACCTATTATTGCACCCATGTTTGCTTCCACTTTTGCATCTATACTTGCATCGTATTTTGTGTCCAAGTTTGTATTGACTATTGCATCTTTTTTTGCATCCACTTTTATGTCAGGCTTTTCATCTTGTCTTGCATCTACCTCTATTGAATCCACTTTTGCAACCAATTTTAAATCCATTGTTGCACCCATTTTTGCGTATGCTTTTGAATCCATTTTCCAACACTCATCAAATTTTTTGCATTGATGGTATTTCTTATGAAATTGACAATTATGAACAACTGATGACAATGTTGATGTTCATCACGATGACGATAATGAAGATGATGATGATGAAATGAATGTCGATTATGATGATAATGGAAATGATGATAAAGATGATAGGGGTTACAATGATAATGACAGTGACGCTGACGAGATAATGACCTTAGAAAATCTTCCCAATTTTAAATTTTGTCATTGTCAAAATCATAATTATTTTCTTTGGCATCATCATCCAAGTCATCATCACCTGATCATCATTATTATCATTGTCATCTAGGTCATCATCAACAATAATAATAACATGAATGATGATCATGATGTCCATGATGATGATGACAACAATAATGATAGAAATTACATTAATGATGATGATGGGGATGATGACAATGATAATGACGATGGTAATGGTGGCGGTGATGATCATCATCATCTGTCAAAAATAGAGTTGTTATTTCTCATGCATATATCATATGTGTCCTAAACAACCCTTTTCTAACACTCATCACATTTTTTGGGTTGTTGATATTTCTTATGACATTGATAATTATGAATAATTGACGACAATGTTGATAATCATGATGATGATGATGATGAATATGATGACAATGAAATGAATGGTGATTATAATGATAATGTTAATAATGACAATCATGATAATAATGATGGCAGTGTTGATGATGATAATGAAGATGACGATAATGGTTATGATGATGCCAATGACCTTACAATCTTATGGATTCATGAAATTACTAGTTTCAATACCATCTTTTGCATATATATTACACACAATTTTCATGTACCTCAATTTACATACACAAAAAAAAAACTTTTGTAATACAGTAGACAATAATCACTCTCCAGTTGGGGAATACATGGCTTATTTCTTATCTTTTCCTACTACCATGCACATTTCATTGTCCTCAACATCTCCTTCTAACAAGTTTTCCTTTTGCTTCATGCTACAGGCTATACATCACCTCTTGTTTGAAGAAATGTGATTTTTTGTTTGAATTTTTGATGTTTAACCAAAACACCTTAGTTTATTTACCCTAGGCATATATGGTTTGATCACTTACTCATATTATATGACTCCTCTTGATCTCATATAGTTGTTGGACATCTATCATATGATATAACACATGCCATTATATCACCATTCCCACATTCTATACATGATTAATATGGGACATCGCCCTTTTACCTTGGGTCATGGTTTTCATGGAACAAATGCACACACAGGTTAGGGGTTGAATTTATAATATGATGTGTTGCTATGTTTTGATTTTAGTTCTTAATATATTGTTGACACTTGATCCTCTGGGATTGGGGAAATATGGTTTAAATATGTAAATACAAAATAAGAAAATGAGGAGACCTTGGAATGTGAATCCCAAGGGTCTCTTTCCTTTGTGTATATATTAATGTACTTCTTAATATAAAATTTAAATATTTTGGAGTTACAATATACCTAGCTTAACATGGTATTAGAGTGCAGGTCTGCAGGTCCCAAATTTGGCATCCTGTTTCCTCTGTAACTCCTTTTACATTATTCTAACTGATTCCTCTATCATTTCTTTCCTTGGTAGAACCCTTTGCGCTATGTAAAATTGAAATTCATCCAGAATGACCTTAACAAATTCTCCTTTTGTTTTCTTGACTATAATGTTTATGTAGTCATTCTATGCACTATACACAGTGGTTGAGGCCCTCCATTAGTTCATGCACATTGTGCATGTTGTAAAAAGGTTGTAGACAACATTTCATCACTCGGGTCCATCTTGAAAGCCCACGATGGTACTATAACTAAATCTACATTTACTTTTGTTTACACATCCCTACATTTATCTATGATTATTGGTTGGTGTTGGCGTTGGTGTTGAGCATTGTCATCTTCATTGTTGTTGAGTGTTGGAGTTGTGGAGTTTCTATTTATATCCATGTTGAATACTCATTGGTTTCTTGAGTCGATTTATTTTATATGAGAGTTGGTTTACGTCAAATGTTGGCTTGTGTTATATTATTTCCATGACTAGCCCATGTAGTTAACTAGGGGGTTAGAAGGGGGGTGGAGCCCCCCCTTCATTGCACCGATTACGTAGTGGGGGGAGTCACAGGGGGTTTGAGGGGTGCAGGTAACCCCAGTCTATGGGGTCCAGTGTAGCACCCCAGAAAATTTTGTTTTTGGACCCTATATTAGGTTGGGCGGACCTACCTATGGTTTTGTGCATGATTTTTCGCACATGGTTTTGGACGCGATGTTTTTTGGTCCATGGTTTTGGATGTGATGGTTTTCAGTCCATGGTATTGGATGCTTCGGCATGTATAAATATGTATTGTAACATTGAAAGGAACATAATGAAAAATCAAGCTGGTAGTCTCGGTTTTGGGATCCAGGGGAAAATCTCTCTGTATATGTGTTTTATGTGTTATTCTCTAGCATTGTTCATTTTCTGTGTTTTAGAATTCGTATGCAGGTAATTTCTATACAGGGTTAAAACCCACATCAAAGAGGTTATTTGAGATCGAGTGTCTACATAATTTTTTTTGGGTTATTTTGATTAAAGAGAATTGGAGATAAGATGTATGATGAGTCTCTACTGTTTGTAGAGATATATTAGTTTTTTTTTATCAAATACTATCGTTGCAATTATTTTTACTATTTAGGACCCAACTCATAATTTTGCAAAGATGCATTCACTCGTCTCCATTGTTGGAGTTGTTCTCACTAGCAAAGAGAACTACCATGAATGGTCTATAAAGATGAAGCATACTCTCATTTTCAATGGATTATGGAAAGGAGAATGTGAAGGAGGAGGTTACAATCTGCCTCCAAAGCACACATCAGACAAAGAGCTTTCCATATGGGAGAACAAGAACAATAAGGTCTATGCCTTGATTTCTGAATTAGTAAATGAAGAGGTGATTCGTCACATTTCACCGATTATCTCCAATGATTTTAATGCTTTAAATAAGTTGAAAGACTTATATGAATCACACTCAGAGCTTGAGGTAGTCCAACTAATGATCAAACTCTTGAATCTATAATTTAAAGATGATGATCCCCTTTTCGTAACCTATGAAATTAGAGCTATTATGCATGATGTAGAACCCACCAAAGTTAAAATGGATATTCCTCTCACAACTTTTTTCAAGGCACTATATTGTGACTATATCCCACATATTCTCTTAAATCATTACAATCTTGTGGTCAACTTAAAGAGATTAATTTTGAAAATCCCGGGGAGAAGTTTGTATAAAGAGAGAAAGCGTTTGGGAAGAGGAAGATAATTGCTTAGTCTATCTGAAGAAGTTGTGTGCCTTTCATAGAAAGAGAAGAATCATACACATGATTCTTGTAGAGGAAGAGGTGATAGAAGAAGACATGGAAAGAATAATAATAGAGGCAAGGGGGACAAACATTACCAAGGAGGAAGACATGATCTTCATTGTATACGATGCAACATAAATGGACATGATGCATCCACATTCAAGCTCTCTTGGGATGGAATCAAGCAAGAAAGAAATGAAGAGAAATGTAAAACACTAGATCTAGGGAAAGATAAAGCACTTAAATTTACTCATTATATTGTGGCACATTGCAATATTCGAGTAACTAAAGACATGTTTAATAATTCATTTGCTTCATGGAAATATGAATGGTTTCTTCTAATATGTGCAACCTACCCCATGACCTTTCAAAAATATTTCTTTGAATATTTTAGTGACAATGTAGATGGAGCAGTCTACTTTGCGAAAAAGTGAAAACTCAGGCCATCTAGAATTGGCACCACCATGCTCAAACTTCCTAGACTCCCTGACTTTCTTCTACATGATGTTCTCTACCTCCCATATCAACAAAGAAACTTGTTTTCCTTGGTTCACTTCTACTATCGAGTACACTCCATTCACATGTTTGACGGAAAATTTGAAGTGAGAAAACCATTAGACAACTCACTTGTCATGATGGGAATAGAAGAAGAAAGACTCTTGGAGCTACAAGGAATGTTTGCTCGTGCACATAACCATGCATACAACTCTTAGTATAATGAAGGTACATTTCCATCTAGTATTTTATGGCATGAAAGATTTAGACATCTGAACTATGACAATATTCGTTTTATTGAAGAGAAATGATGCTATTGGTTTGCCAACCATTCCAAGGAAACTTAAGAAACATCATCCTTGTTGTTAAGTTGTATTATATTATTTCCACGACTAGCCCATGTAGTTAACCAGGGGTTAGAGTGGGGGTGGAGCCCCCCCTTCATTGCGCAGATTGCATAGTGGGGGGGTCACAGGGGGTTTTGTGCATGATTTTCTCACATGGTTTTGGACACAATGATTTTCGGTCCATGGTTTTCGATGCAATGGTTTTCTGTCCATGGTATTGGATTCTTCGACATGTATAAATATGTATTGTAACATTGAAAGGAACATAATGAAAAATCAAGCTGGTAGTCCTGGTTTTGGGATCCAGGGGAAAATATCTGTGTATATGTGTTATGCTCTCGCATTGTTTATTTTCGATGTTTTTAGAATTCGTATGCAGGTAATTTCTGTACGGGGTTAAAACCTACATTTGATTTCAGAGTTGTTTTGTCTTCAAGGGGATGCCTTCGTTGCTAAGGGGTTTCTCTCAGGCCTATGGTAGACCCTATTCAGTGGGAGATCTATGAGATCGATTCTGGTGGTGAAATAAGATGGCGAGCAGTGGAAAGATAGAGATCGAGAAATTTAATGGTAAAAGTTTTGAGTTGTGGAAACTCAAGATGGAGGATCTTTTGGTGGATAAAGATCGGTGGATCGCGGTAGATCTTAGTACTAAAACAACGAGAGTATCTGATGAAGAATGGAAGAAGTTAGATCGGAAGGAAAATAGCACAATACGATTGTGTGTCTCAGATTCAGTATTGTTGAATGTATCAGGGGAAGCTACGATGAAGGCTTTGTGGGACATGTTAGGAACTTTGTACCAGTCTAAGTATCTAGTGAGTTAATTGTTCCTATGGAAAAATCTTTATAACTTGAGGTTGAAAGATGGAGACTCGTTGACAGAGCATCTGAATGCATTTAATACTGTGGTAAGTCAATTATTATCTGTTGATATTAAAATTTCAGATGAAGATAAGTGCATCAGTTTGTTGTGTTCTCTACCAGATTCGTGGGATAGTCTGGTTATTACAATAGGTAGCAATAAAACTGCCTTGCAATTTGATGAAATAGTCTCATCCTTGCTGATGGAGGAGATGAGATGAAAAATATGGAGAGCTAGAATGGTGATGCCTTGTCTGTATGAGGACAGTCCCAGAACAGAAACAAAAATAAGTCATCGAGTGGGAGATCTAAATCTAGAGGGAGATATAAATCTCTGGGAAAACATGTAAAGGTGGTGTGCTGGAAATGCAGAAAGGAAGGGAACTACAAAAGGGACTGTAAATCTAAAGCTCATGATAAAGGAAATGGATGCGATGATGCTCCTTTTGTAGAGGCGAAAACCACCTCAAATGAAGGTGGGGATGTGTACTTGGCTTTTTCAAGTACACATGTAGATCATGAGGCATGGTTGATTGACTCAGGTGCATCCTTTCACTTCACTCCCCATAGAGAGTGGTTCTGCGAGTATGAGAAATATGATGGTGGTGATGTTTTCTTGGGGGATGACAGGAAGGCTAAAATTGTTGGTTGTGGAAAAGTAAAGTTTAAGTTGCAAGTTGGAAGGGTTAGAACACTTCCGGGTGTTCTGCATATTCCTGCATTAGCCAGAAATCTGATTTCTGTAAGCAAGCTAGATGATGCAGGTGTAAAAACAATGTTCGAGAAGGATACCTACAAGATGGTTTGGGGGGAACTCGTACTGATGCGGGGAGTTCAAATTGGAACTCTGTACAAGCTACAAGGTAGCACTGTTGTTGATGGGTGCAACAGTTCTATGGTTCCTGAAAGTGAAGCAAAAAATCTAGTGGTCTCTGGAGAGAAGACCATGATGTGGCATAAAAGGCTTGGACATATTGGAGAGAAGGGCCTTCAAATACTTCATGGTAAAGGTAGGGTAGAAGGTATGAGTAATAGCTCTCTAGATTTTGATTTCTTTGAAAATTGTGTATATGGGAAGAAGAATCGGGTGATTTTCCCCTCTGGTGGTAAGAGAGCAAAACATGTATTAGAACTTGTGCATAGTGATGTGTTTGGACCTATGAAGGTTCCATCACTGGCTAAGTCTGTGTGCTATGTATCATTTATAGATGATTTCTCAAGGAATACATGGATATATTTTCTTAAGAAGAAATCCAAAGTCTTTGATAGGTTTAAAGAATTTAAGGCTCTGGTGGAAAAGCAGAAAGAGAAGAAGATAAAGGTGTTGAGGACAGATAACGGTGGAGAGTTTTGCAGTAAGGAATTTGAAGAATTATGTAAGAAGTGTGGTATAGCACGGCAGAAGACTACTCCATAAACACCTGAGCTAAATGGAGTTGCAGAAAGAATGAACAAGACATTGATGGAAAGGGCAAGAAGCATGCCCAGTGGTGTTGGGTTAGGACGTGAATTTTGGGTAGAGGAAATGGATACAGCATGTTACCTGGTCAACAGATCACCTTCATCAGCGTTCGAGGTTAAGATTCCACAAGAGGTATGGACTGGTAAGAAACCCTCTTTTTCACATCTGAAGGTATTTGGATGTGATTCATATGTACCTGTTCCAAAGGAGAAAAGAACCAAGTTGGATAGTAAATCAGTAAAGTGCATCTTTATTGGGTATAAGGATGGTTTAAAGGGTTATAAGCTTTGGAACCCAATAATAAGGAAGGTTGTGTGCAGCCGAGATGTGGTGTTCAGAGAGGTGAAAGATGTTATTAAACATGAAGCCAAATCAAAGGAACCTGAGAAGATAGAGTTTGAGCTTAAGGAGGAAGAATCAGACTCTACAGCAGAGGAGGAATCATAAGATGAAGAGCCACAAACTTTGGGTGTGATAAGATCAGTTCGAGAAAGAAGGCAGCCATAAAGGTATAGTCCATCTGCTTTTTGTTCAAATTTTGCATTCTCTAATACTGATGGTGATCTTAGAACTGTGAAGGAAGTAGTAGATTCAGAGGATGGCAAACTCTGGAAAGAGGCCATGGTTGATGAAATGGCATCTTTGCACAAAAATTAGGCTTGGGATCTAGTGGAGTTGTCGACTGGGAGGAAAGCCATTGGCAGAAAATGGGTGTTCAAGAAGAAGACAAATGTAGAAGGGAAGGTGGAGAAATACAAAGCTCGGTTGGTAGCAAAAGGTTATTCGTAGGTGCCAGGAATTGATTTTGGTGATATTTTTTCTCCTGTTGCCAAGGTAGCTTCTATTAGATTACTTTTATCTGTTGCTGCTACTTTTGATTTTGAGGTAGAACAGATGGATGTGAAGACATCATTTCTTCATGGGGATCTGGAAGAGGAGATCTACATGAAGCAACTTGAAGGTTTTATGGTGAAGGGTAAGAAATAAATGGTATGCAAGTTAAAGAATTCTTTATATGGGTTAAAACAGTGGCCACAGATGTGGTATCAAAAATTTGCTACATTTATATGAGGAATTGGATTCACTAGAAGCAAAGCAGATCACTGTGTATTTTAAATTAGTTGGTGACTGTGTTATTTATCTGGTCTTGTATGTGGATGATATGTTGTTGGTTGGAAACGAAAAAGAAATTATCCAGGATTTGAAGACCCAATTTTCCTCCAAATTCGACATGAAAGATCTTGGTGTTGCAAACTATATTTTGGGTATGGAAATTAAAAGAGATCGGGAAAAGAGGAAGCTCTGGTTAAACTAGAGGAAGTATGTTGAGACAATACTGCAAAGGTTTAATATGCAGGATAGTAAACTGACGAAGGTTCCTATTCCTATAGGTGTGAGGTTATCTGCTGAATAGTGTCCCAAGACACAAGAAGAGGAAGATGACATGTCCTGTGTTCCATATGTAAGTGCAGTCGGTAGCCTGATGTATGCAATGGTCTTTACTAGACCAGACATTGCACATGCAGTGGGAGTATTCAACAGGTTTATGCCAAAACTAGGGAAGGAGCACTGGATAGCAGTGAAGTGGATTTTTAGGTATTTGTGTGGCACTAGTGATTATGGTTTGTGATACCAAGGAAGACTAGTCTTGGAAAGAGTGTTGGATATTCATGGCTTTGTTGATGCAGACTGGGCTGGAGATCTGGATTAGAGAATATCTACAAGTGGGTATGTGTTTAACCTATTTGGAGGTGCAGTCAGTTGGATGAGTAAGAAACAATCTGTAGTGGCACTATCACCTACAGAGGGAGAATACATGGCAACCACTCATGCAAGCAAGGAAGCAATTTGGTTGCAGAGATTGTGTTCAAGTATGGGGTTAGTACAGGAAGCTATAAGGATAGACTGTGACAACCAAAGTGCAATTTTCTTGGCAAAGAAGCCTGCATATCATTGAAAGATAAAGCACATTGATCTTCAATATCACTTTGTGAGGGATATGATAGAAGACAAAAAGGTGTTGCTGGTAAAGGTGGACACTTTGAAGAATACTGCAGATGCATTCACAAAACCTGTGAGCTCTGCGAAGTTCTCTTGGTGTAGAGAAACAATGGGCATTGTAGGGTTGGATAAATGACTAATCTCTCTTGTGGTCCCCTGTGATGCATAGGACCAAGGAGGGGGTGTAGACTAGGAAGGATGAGCAGGGGGTCCCCAAGAAGGTATAGCTGTGGTTTGGTTGGGGTTGTAATATGGATGGGATGACCCTTGCATAGCTTGTTGGTATGGTCTAGGCCAACGAGGTCTCCTTTGGTTGATATAACAAAGTTGCTCACTGACCCCTTCAGCTCCTTGATATACAACTTTGAGTCCGGGTAAAGTAGGGCACTTATCTGTGGAGTGGTTTTCTTCACAGACCGAGAAAATCTCAACGTAGTTCAATGGACATTCATCCCTAGGATGCATCCTGGTGCATCTAGGACAAAATATGGCCAAGGCTCTCTCTGCTTCCTCTTGCTTCCTTTTGATGTTCATGGTATCCAATTGCAAGAAAGGGTTTGCAACATCTCACTTTTGAAATCTTCCAACATATTTGAAATTTCACCCTTGATGGATGAGTTGGAAGATTATGTACTGGCCATAGGTTGACTATTCCTACCCTTTTTCCTGGCTGCCCTAGAATGGTTTCTAAAGATAGCCTTGATATCCTCATAGGGTAATTGGTAGATATCTTCTCCTACTAACAGATGTAAGGTATCCAGAAGATATTCCTTTACTCCTCTTAGCAGGACCAGTTTTAGTGACTCAGGGTCAAGTGTGCACCTAGCCCTTTTGTAACTGAGCTGGAATCTTTCTTCATAGTCTTCTAAGGATTCATCCTGGACCATGGTCATCTTGAAAATCTCTTCTTTAGTATCCTTTGACCTACAATAGTCCCTATATTTGTTGCTAAAATCCTACTGCATCTGAGCCCATGTTGTGATGATATCTCCAGGTAAACCCATGAACCAGTGCAATGCTGCATCCTTGAGGGTAGATGGAAATAGTTTTAACTTTTGCTCATCATGTGTATAGTCATAGGTTCATCATATAATAGGAAACTCAAATAGGAAAGTGTCAGGGTCCTCTATGGTTAGGCCATGGAAATGAGGTAGAGTAGAGGGGATTATGTTCTTCATGTTAGTGTCCCCATTGGTTTCCCTGATGGGGAAGTCACCCTCAACTCTATCCCTATTCCCTCTGTCATTTCGGTTTTCAGCCATTGGCTGAGTAGGAATGGGTTCTTCTTCTTCTTCTTCCCCTATAGGTTCTTCAAATATGTCAGGTTGCACACCTAAGGGTTCCTCCAGTTCACAGCCACCGAAGAAGAGAGAAGGTTGGCTGTTGAATGCAATGGGGGTATTTGGCAAGAATTTTCCTAAGTTGTCCCTACTCCTACGAGGCATGAAAGCAAATGTTTTTGGGTCGGTTTTTGGAAGATTTTTTTTAGCAAGAAAGTAATTTTCAGAAATGAAATTGCTGATTAAATGAAAACTACTGATAGAAAGAAACCACTTGCTGAATTGAAATTCTACTTACAGAATGGAAAGGAAAGCAGATAATGACAAATGAAAGAAAGGAAGCTACTAGATTACTTTTTCAAAAATAAACTAATGGAAGAATGTTGAAGACTAGAAATAGAAGAAAAGAAAGCATACTAGAAATAGAAGAAAGGAAAGTAGTAGTGAAATTCTACTCTGACACCTCCTAGACAACGGTGCCAAAAAGTGATGAGTGCTAGTATTGCAACAAGGATGCTGCAACTCCTGGGCTAACAGCTTTACTTATCAAACCAGGGTTCATACAAACTTGGAGGTGACACTCCTATATGCACAAGCAGAAGTGAAGGTCCTGCCTGTTGTCACTTGTTCATCTAGCAAGAGATCCCAGGGGTTCTAAGCCAGACTTCCATAGAGTCAGAAGAAGCTTGATTCTTTGATGGAAGAGGAGAAAATATATTCTAAGAGAGCTACTCTACTGCAGTGATGAAAAAAAAACATGTAATACTAAATCACACCATATCCTAATAAACCATTTAAATAGCTAAACTAAGCAGAATTGCTAAACCAACACTAACCTAATGCTACTATCTAAGTTACAGAAGTAAAGAGCATCAAACCAAACTAATGTTTAAGTAAGGAATCTAAACTAAGTCTGTTTTCACGTTTTTGGTGTTTTGGTAAAATCAAGCATGAAAGGAGTGAAGCGGAAGAGAAAGAAAAGATCGAAATTAGTGTAACGAACCAGAAGTTCATAGGAACTATTGGATCGATCGCGAACGATTTTAATGGGAAATGAGCGGCGGAAATCTTATCGCAAAATATTACATGAATAGATGGATGAATAAGACTAACGAGAGATGAATGGTGAAGATCTTATCGTGGGAGGCCAAGTGAATAGATGGATGAACAAGACTAATCGGAAGATGAACGGCGAAGATCTTATCGCGGGAGGTTTAATTCAAGAGATGAATGAACAAGACTAATGGGAAGATGAATGGTGGAGATCCTATCGTGTGAGATTGAGTGAAGAGATGAACGAACAAGACTAATCGGAAGATGAATGTCGGAGATCCTATCGCGGGAGGTTTAAGTTAAGAGATGAACGAACAAGACTAATCGAAAGATGAATGGAAGAGATCCTATCGCGTGAGATTGAGTGAAGAGATGAAGGAACAAGACTAATCGGAATATGAATGGTAGAGATCCTATCTTGGGAGGTTTAAGTTAAGAGATGAACGAACAAGACTAATCGGAAGATGAATGGCGAGATCCTATAACGTGATATTAAGTGAAGAGATGAACAAACAAGACTAATCAGGAGATGAATGGCGGAGAGCTTGTCACGGAGATGAAGTGAAGAGATGGATGGATCACAGCAAGTCACGTGGCGACAGAAGGGTAAAAAAATGTGCGGAATGATGGAGTGGGTTTCTGTGGGCGGTAAGCAGTTTCTCGTGTGCCCTCAAGGTTGTAAGTGGAATACCAAAATTTTGCACAATTAGCCTAACTGGGTGACACGTAGCACGAAAAAACCACATTTCACACGTGCTCTCGGGCGAATATCGGCCGTGCAAGAATCCGTGCGAGATTGTGTGATAGTCGTTGGATCAGGCAGGGTTGATCAGCGGTGGAGATCAACCAAGCTAGTTGGTGATTGGGTGACGCGATAGTCGTTGAATCGAGGGCACAATAGATCAACGGTGGAGATTTGGAGTGCATAATGTAGGTGGAAGAATTCACGATAGCTATTGGATCAAGCTAGACAGATCGACGGTGGAGATCTGGAGTGCATAAAGTCAAGCGTTAAAATGAATCAGACGGTGATTTTTTAGGTTTATTGTGGATGAGACGGTAAGGAGATCTATTGGTATAATCCACTTAGGACATGTTTTATTGGCCCGCTATTAAGTATTTTGTGCTGAAGGAAATGAGAATGTGAGTGAGATATATTACAGAAAAGAGAGTGACTGAAGATGATAACGATGAAATGAACCAAGTACTGAATCAAGACAACAAACTCCAAAGCTCATGTGAATCTGCAATAACTAGAAATCTGAAACACAACCAATCTACTCTACACTACCATAATGAAAATACAGCTACTTAAGCAAATGAACAATTAGACCATGAATCTGTGTGCTATACTGTTGTAATGGAAATGCAGCTATTTAAGCAAATGACCGATTAAACCATGGATCTACACTAGCATACATGTATAATAAAGAGGAGAATTAGCTGCTAGGGTTTGGCCCTAACCCAAGAGCTTCAGAACTTTGAGTTAACTCAGTGCCGGCTCAAAACAAAATTCATTCTTATTGTCAAAAACAATGGATTACATCAAAAACTGTCACAAATCTTGTAGGTTGAAAATATAGTAAAGTTTTACAATCAAAAGTCACAATAAAAAATCGAATCCTACTGAGGTCCTAGGTCTCTCTGCTTATACGATTGAAGTCTCCAATGACTTCCTTAAAATTAGGGAGGCTCGGCTGCCAAACTCGAGATAATTGGTGCTTTGACTTTCACTTGCTCAACTACCTTCTAGTCCTCATGATTTGGTTGGTTGCACTCTGAGCTCGTGAAGGAATATTCAAATGGAGGGGTAGTAAATGAGGAGGATTTCCCTCCTATAACTCCTCTCCCTTGTCCAATTCGAGTTTTTACCAAGGTCTTTGCAAAAATTCCTTGCTTTTATCCTTTAATCATGCATTACATGCACATTAGACCACAAAGCAAAATATCCAACTCTAACTCATCTCATAAGCAAAATATAATCAAAAGTATGCAATAAGTTGTGAGAATAGTTGGTTTGACTAAGCTAGGAGGTGAATTAAGGCCCATATAATTACCCAATGATGAGGCTCATCACTCTTTATGAACTGGGATTTGAAAATGGGTCATCACTTTTCTAAACTATATTATTTCTTCCATTATTATTTACCATGATGCATTTCACATGGAATCCCACCAGGCATTCCTCCTCATTTCGAGGATGGTACTTAGGGAACTAGATTCTTTAGGGTAAGCATCATGAAGAGCGAGCATGTTGCAAAGTGAGATTTGAACCCTGGATGGGCAGGAAACAAACTCTTCTCTTAGCCACTCAAGCTACACCCAATTGAATTTATTTTCTTTCATTATCAAATTACAAGCTTTCGTGCCAAGGATGCTTTTACTGAACAACTGGAAACTTTGCATATATATTTTTTGACGTGTTGTAGCTTAATGTGGTTCTATTATTTCTCTAGGATACTGACTTGACAAGGATCAAAATGGTTTGATATCTGTAGCATAGGTGAATTTCATTCATTTGTAGTGTAGTATTGGGTAATTTGTATGTTATTTTTGTAGATTAATACACTTTTCAGATGTACCTATGTCATTGAATCCATGCTTCTATAATGGGCATTCTTTTTTTCAGCTGTGACATTTGATGAAAAACTTGGGTGAAAAACTGATTGATGAAGATGTTAATGAGATGATCCATGAGGCTGATGTCAACGGAGACAATCAAGTCTCCTATGGGAAGTTTGTTAGGATCATGTTGGAAAAATGAGATGATTGTAAGGTCATGCATAGTATATTTTAAAGTTTAAACCTAATCCAAGTACATCATATATCTAGCTACCTTCCTGTTTATAATTTTTTTCATCGAGGAGTATCAATAAGAACAATAAGAGGATAGCCTGTTTTATTTACATGTTCTTTGGGAAAGCCTCTTTTGCTTTGTTAGAATGCTAAGTGCGGTAGCAATAACACCTGAAATTTAAAGTCGGTTGTTGTTTTGAATTTGATTTTGAAATATGAATTGAATAGAAGGATTATTTGACATCCAAAAATTTCTTTTTGTATGGACAACACATTTACTAGATATGATCTATCATCTGTACTTTCACACAACTCTGTATGTTGAATCTATGCCAAAGGAACAAATTCCATTGAATGTTTATTTTTTATTGGAATTCAATTTTAATCAAGATATTTTAGCCCTTGGAAATTTTTATAACATGAATTGTTCTTTTTATTCTCACTGGGAGATAACATGTTTGTAATGTTCTTACTTTATGATGGCTAAACTTGACGTCCAAAAACTTCTCTTTATATGGAAAAAAAATGGAGTTATACTAGATTTGATTCACACTTTATTAAAATAACCGATTCATAGTTTTGATGTCTATACACAAATGTTGTTAAGATGACAAGGATTTCATGACATGAATTCCTTTTGGACTGATTTATGGAAATCCCAACAGTCTGTGATGCTTTTCTATCCATTTAAAAGTCTTTTTTTTTTGTTAATTTGTAGGAAATATTCTAGCCTTCTTTATGACATAATTTTTCACTGATTCAGATCCACAAATTGCCTTTATTTGTAGATCCATATATTTACTAATGTTATGAACCTTCATAATTGTGTTTTACTTGCCAACAATCAACAATTCAAAGAATGTAGACTAATGTTAAAGGAATTGCAAAATTATTATCTTTGCAGATTCTTAAAATGTAGACTGTTGTTAAAGTAATTGTAAATTTTTCGAATTTCATGTGTGAAAATTACCTTAATTGTGCTTTACTTTCCTGTAATATACATAATCACAATGGTACTGAAAAATAAATTACCTAGGTATTGACGACCAATTGGAGAATTCCTTAGCTTTCCACTACCATTGAATGATCAACATAGCCTCATTGGTTCTATTACAAGGTGTGAATTTTTACCTTGAACATCTTTGGAATCATGCTTATGTGGAATGGCTTTTTTGATTCTCAATACAACACCCTCCAATTTTAATGAAATTGGCTAACGAAAGAATTAAAATGAGGAGAAAAGATGAAGATGTGAAATTAGTGGTTTTAGCTTTTGTGAAAGGTACAGTTTTACAAAATTCATGATAGATGTAGTTAAGACCTCTTACATCAGGGTACACAAGAGCATGGCACTCTTGATTAAGTGGCAAACCCTTCCCCTAATACATGATATAATCAAATCTTGTACAAGATATAATCTAGTCCTAAAACGATGTAATCGGTGTTCTGGATGTGTTTTGTTCCATAGGACATTTTCCAAATATGTATCCTGACTATCTGCACTAGTTGAGGAATCTGAGGTGGGAGCTGCTAGATCCGAAATTGGATCTAATCTGGACATCCATGTTTCCACCTTACCTGCTAGGTGGATCGAATAACATAGGATAAATGGTTGTTCAAGGGAATATTATGAAAATATATCCATTTTAGGTTGTATTCTAAAGTTATATTAGCTTCATTAATTGAACTATTCAAAATTTTGTGTGTTAAAATATGGGAGAGAGCTCTATGGGATTTAAAATTGAAAATATTTAGCTGGGGTCATATTTAATTTAGAAAATCTGCAGACCATGATTTTTTGTAGGTTGCATTACTACCAAAGAATTGGGCATTGTTATGCTTTCTCTAGGACATAATCCAATTTAACGTGAACTACAGGATATGATAAGTGAATTTGATGTGGATGGAAATGAGACAATTGATTTTCCAAAGTTCTTGAATCTAATGGCTCAAAATATGCAGGTAACGTTCCAAGGTTTTCTACCAATTATTTATGAAGTTCTACTTTTTAGATTCTCTTTTTGATTTTTCATTTCACTTTGATGTAGATATTTCCTTTTCTATCAATCCTTGGCTTGACGTTTCACATATCCTCTCATTTTTGGTAATGGAAAACATTTCCTTTGATCTATGGGCAGTTATGAACCCCAATTCTACATGAATTTTGCAAATCCCACTTGAAGTTGGGGGCTGTGAAATCTAATCAACCATACACATGATCAGGGCTCTTTGTGCACTAAGATTTGAACTTGGGTCATTATTGTTTTGAACTATAGTATTTATTTCATTCTTATTTACTGTGATTCATTTCACATGGAAACCCACCAAGCATTCCCCCCATCCTGAGGATGGTACTCAGGGAGCCCGATTCTTTAGGGTAGAAGCCTCAAGAAGAGAAAAAATTTCACAAAGTGGGATTTGAACAAAGGTGGGGGAGGGTGAGGACTTCTTTTCTCATCCACCTGAGCTACATGCAATTGACAACTTATTTTCCTTTCATTATCCAATTATAGGTTGTCATGCCAAGGATGGTTTCACTAAACAATTGGAATCTATGCATACATATATTTTGAGTTTTTGTAGCTTAATGTGGTTCTATTACTGTTGTAGGATACTGACTTGACAAGGATCAAAATGGTTTCATATCTACAACAAAGATGAATTTCACTCATTTGTAGTGTAGTATCATGTCATTTATATGTTGTTTCTGTAGATTATTACACTTTTGACATGTACCTATGTCATTGAATACTTTCTTATATAATAGACATTATTGTTTTCAATTGCGACTTGTGATGACAAACTTGGGTGGAAAACTAATTGACAAGGAAGTTGATGAGATGATCCATGAGTTTGATGTCAATGGAGATGGTCAAGTCAACTATGAGGAGTTTGGCACGATGATGTTGGCAAATGAGATGAATGTAAGGTCATGCATAGTATATTTTAAACATAATCCCAGTATTATTTTTTCTTAATTTGTAGGAAATATTATAACCTTCTTTATGGCATAAATTTTCACTGATTTAGATGCATACACTTCCTTTATTTGTAGGTCCATAGCTTTACTAATTTCATCAACCTTCATAATTATGTTTTACTTTCCAAGAATCAACAATTCAAGGAATGTAGACTATTGTTAAAGGAATTGCAAAATTATTCTTTCCAGATTCGTAGAACATAGACTATTGTTAAAGGAATTACAAATTGGTTTCCTTTTCATGCGCGAAAATGACCTTCATTGTGCTTTACTAGCCTGGAATATACATACTCACAATGGTATTAACAAAGGAATTGCCTAAGTATTGACAACCAATTGGAGGATTCCTTAGCTTATCGCTACCACTGAATGGTCAGCATAGCCTCATTGGTTCTATTAGAAGGTATGAAGTCGCAACTTGAACATCTTTGGAATCACACTTATGTGGAATGGTTTTTTTGTTGCTCAAGAAAAAACCCTCCAATTTTAATAAAATTGGCTAATGAGAGCATTAAAATGAGGCAAAAAGTTGAATATGTGTAATTATTGATTTTGGCTTTAGTGAATGGTCCAATTTTATGCGGGTCATGGTAGATGTCTTCAATAGTTAAGTCCACTATCCTGAGAGTACATGAGAGCATGGTGATTTTGATTAAGTGGAAAAACCTTACCCTCATACATGATAGAATCCAATCCTAAAATGTTGCAATGAGTGTATTGGATGCATCCATTTCCATACAATATGTTCCAAGGATGGATCCTAGTAGTCTCCACTAGTTGAGGAAGATCTAAGGTGGGCACTTCCAAATCCAAATCTGAATCACCTTGCCTGCCAGGTGTATCTGGTAATACAAGATAAATGGTTGTTCAAGTGAATCTTATGAAAAGATATAGATTTTAGGTTGTATAATAAAGTTATATTGGTTTCATTAATTGAACTATTACAAAATTTGGGAATTAAAATATGGGAGAGAGATATGTGAGATTTTAAATTGAAAAATATTTAGCTGGGGTCATATTTAATTTAGACAATTTGCTGACCATGATTTTATGTAGGCTGTATTACTACCAAATAATTGGGCACTGTTATGCGCCCGCTGGGACATAATCCAAGTGATGCTAAACTACATGATATGATTAGTGAAGTTGATGCTGATGGAAATGGGACAATTGATTTTCTGGAGTTCCTGAATCCCATGGATTGAAAGATGAAGTTAGGGTTTCAGGGTTCTTTACCAATTGTTTATAAGTTATACATTTCACATTCTCTTTTTTATTTTTCATATCATTACGATGTATTTAGATATTTCCTTTTCTATCAATTCTTGGTTTGATGTTTCACATATCCCCTCACCAATGTCCTTTTTTGTTGTCCTTGGATTATACAACAAAGCGAGTTTCAAATATCTTCCATTGACAACTTGATTATACCTCTCTAGAATACCATTAGCATATAACTCAAAGAAAGATTGTTCTAGATAGATATAAATCATTAAAACAAAGAACAACTGAAGAGAAAGGCATATGTCCCGTAGGATGCCCCAAAATCATATCTCTAGAGTTTGGATGCATCTTATCAGTTAAATAAAGGCCACTAGTCCACTAGATTCTATACATGATCTTGTCACTCCATCCCTTCAAATTTCAAATTCTTTATCCTAACCTTCTGAAAAAAAATATGCCAGTATTAAGGTTTTTTTAACAACATGCTCCACCACTAAGGTCGGCCTCTATTTTAAGAATTCTCTGTTACCTCTATTTTATGAATTCTCTGTTAGCAACATAAATATTGTGGACTGAATTTCCAAGCTCAGATTCTATGTTATCGTTTAGGCTACCAACATCTATTAGATCTTTGACCATCCACTGGGAATATGTAGATGTCTTAAAGACATCTCTGCATCCTCTAGTATTCCAAGGATCCTTCGTAGAGAACAATGAGGGCACTAAGCTATCCCATATGGAATCCTTCTCTCTTAAATATTTATGTTTCCTTTGCCAACAATTGATCCTTTAGAGGGGTAGGGTATGTTGAAATCTTTCCCATGGCTTCTTTTCAACTCCCAAGTCCTCATGCTTGATTCTCTCTAAACCTTCCTTTCTACCCGTGCATGCTCTTTGGATACTTTGTCTTTATTTCTCATGCTCATTGTGGGATTCTCAGTTGGTTGATGGTGGGCTCCATATAAGCTTCCTACTCATGTAGCCCTTCCCACTCTCTCTCTCGAAGGGGAATTGTTATTTCTGGAATAACATCCCTACTCTCACAGTGTATATTAACATCTGCACTATTATTATAATAACTAGAAACTTAATAAGATCAGTGATCAATTAAGGGAAAGAAAATCCAATGAAAAAATTAAAATTCTAAGGTCATTGAATGTCCATATTTCCATTGAGTATCAATTGAAGGTTCGGTACAAATAGTCAAAGATCCTAAAAGTGCAAGGTACTAGGAAATTCACCTGTAAGTTCATTTTCCATTAAATCCAACAACACGATATGGTTAGACCAAGATTCTGACATGGTGGCCAAAAAGTGATTACAATGATGGATGAAGGCAACTATAGAAGCTAGAAAGGTTATGTCCAGATTTCCATGGAGCACAAGTTGGATATTATTGGCTGAGGAACAAGGAGCAAAGTAAAATTCCATAGATCCTAAAGAAGTATATGTACATATTTCCATTGAGTATCAACTAAAGCTTCGATACAAATAGTCAAAGATCCTAAAATATTAGAAAATATGTGATTAACAAGAGCTCATATAACTTCCATAGAAGTTTATGCTGAGATTAGGGACACCTTAACTTTTTCTAGGTGCATCTTATTTTTCATAAAAACCAATTTACTTTTTTATGTGATATTCTTTTTTGTTAAAATTTCTTCCATTTCTAATCCGAATTACAATTGTAATTTGAACTAAAGCTTCCAGTAACTCTTAATTTTCCAATCGGGCATGGACATCATAAGAAACATTCAGAATAGAATATGAAGAATGATTGGGTACCTACTTCATATGCATTAAAAAATGATTATACTACTTAACATGAATTACAAGTGTAATGTTAGTTGGATCTCCAATATATCTTAATCCATATTTTCATTTTATTTTTTAGTACTATTAATTGTTATTATTTCCTACCTCATTTTATGGTTAGTACTGTAATAAAAATATGAATTATTCTATGGAATTAGTACTAACATGTAATATTGATATTTTTTCCAGAATGCTTCAAGTAATGGTGTTAAAGAGAGATTCCATACAGGTTGGTAGAATTTTTAAATTTGTGGAAAAAACTTGTGAACAGTTTATGAAACCAATGTTTCAGACTAACTTAGTGAGTCCATCATCAGGGCAATGAGATTTGTCTTTTCATGTAATGACCTCGAAGATGATGATACATACTATGTCGAGCTTACATAAGATATCAAATATGATTATAAAGGGAATGGCGATGGCATTGGTGATGATGATGTGGATGATATTATCTGGATGGTCACGATGATGATCATGGAAATGCTCATGAGGATGATCTTGACTATGATTTTCGTGGTGCTAGCTAGCCATGTGTTATTTTTTATATTTATTTGGGATGTCTTAATATGGTAATCATACATTTTAATTTTAGTTGATTCAAATAATGATGATGATACTATCGGTACTATCTTGTTACCTTATGAATATGTTGAAAATTGTTTACATTTTTTTAGTCAAGAATTATTGTATATGATGAGATTCCTATTTTTTTATGGATGTTGTGAATTTACTTTAGAATAATCAATATCTATGAAACATTTTGATTTGGTAATCATAGATTGAATTTTAGTTGTTTTGATTAAATATGATGATGATATTATCATTATTATCTTGTTATTTTATGCATATATTAAAAATTATCAACATTATTTTGATGGAGAATTATTATGTATGATGATATTACTATCTTTGGATCGATGTTGTGAATTTACCTTAGAATAATTATATTCACGAAAGATTTTGATTTGATAATCACACATTTGAATCTTATTTGATTTAATTAAAGGTGATGAGAATATTATTAGTATTATCTTGATACTTTATATATGTGTTGAAAATTGTCAATGCTTTTTGATGGAGAATCATTATGTATGATGATATTATTATTTTTGGATGTAATGTTGTGAATTTACCTTGGAATAATGATATTTGCGATAGGTATTTATTTAGTAGTCATTTATGTGTATCGAAAATTGCCAATGATTTTTTGATGGAGAATTGTTATATATGATGATACTATTGTTTTTTTAGGAATATTGTCAATTACCCGTAAATTTGTTTACAAACATTAAGTTATCAATTTGAATCGTGATATATTCTTAAATGATATTTAGAAACTGTAATATATTTCATTACGTAATTTAAATTAGTAAAATGAATCATAAAGGGGGCCATAAATGAAAAGAAAAGTACACTCTAAACAAGAAGCAAAAAGTGGATGTAACCATGCATGCAAAATTGGGAGTATAATTGGATGTTACACTAGCCATCAAAACGAGATGCAAACAATGACACAAAAATAGTTTTAAAGTAGAATTAAAAAAGGGTGCACCACTAGACACAAAAAAAGGAACAAAATAGGGCATACAAAAGGACACCAAATTGGGCACAAACAAGGATGCAAAAATGGACACCAAAATGAGGATGCAAAGAATGATGTAAAATTAGGATGCAAAATTGGGCACAAAAAATGATATAAGAAAAGACATAAAGCAAGATGAAAAATGGGACTAAAAAAAGGTGAAAACAAGGATGCCATATTGGATGCCAAAAATGATGCATGACTAGATGCAAATTCAAACTCATAACTAATGAAAAATAAGAAGCAAATACGGACACAATATGTGGCAAAAAAATAGATGAAAATTTGGATGCAAAATTAGACACCAAAAATAATGAAAAATTGGACATAAAAAATGGTGCAAAATTGGAGACAAAAGTAGAAAAATGGTGCAAAAATGGGCATAAAAATGGCTCAAGTTTTGATGCAACATTGGATGCAAAATGAGGTGTAACAAATGATGCAAAGCTTGGTGCAAAAACAAATGCACAAGTAGATGAAAAAATGGCTCAAAATTGAGCGTAATATTAGACACAAAATGGTATACAAAGGTGGGCGCAACACATGGCTCAACATAGGATGCAAATTTGGACACTTGAAAGGATGCAAAGTTGGATGCAAGAAATGGTGTTAAAAATGATGCTAAATTGGATGCAACAAATGAAATGCAAAAGTGGATGCAAAAATGGATGCAAAATTTGGAGCAAAATTAGATTCAACATATGGTGCAAATTTGGATGCAAGAAATTGTGCAAGAAAAGGCACAAAAACTAGCACAAAAATAGATGTAAAAATAGGTACAAAATTAGAAGAAAAAAATGGCATAAGACTAGATGCAAAAACTAGCATAAACTGAATGCAAAAAAGTGCACTAAATCAGATGCAAAAGATGTTTTAAAACTCAATGAAAATTATGACACAACACTAGAATAAAATAATGGCACAAAACGAGAAGAAAAAAATGATGCAAATATAGATGCAAAAAATGACACAAAACTAAAAGCAAAACTTATTGTAAAATCAAATGCAAATCTTGGTGTAAAATATGATTCAAAAAATGATGCAAAATTTGGCATAAAACAAGATGGAAAATTTGGTGCAAAAAAGGACGCTTTAAAAATTGTACAATAGAGCCAAATTTAGCACCAAGCTTCTCATACAAATTGAGAAAAAAATTCACTAAAATCTGGTGTTAAATTTGGCACAAATTGCCTTTTTTGATGTAGTGTGAAATTCTTCTTCTTATTGTCTTTCCTTTAGTTGTTTGGGTTATGCTCAAATGTAACTTCCAATGCTTCTCCTTTCTATGGTCATCAATGTTGCACTGGTTGTAGTGTTTTTTGGCATATTTGCACAAATGTGTCATGGTTTTCATCTTTTTATCTTCCCCCCTTTATACTTCTTTTTACCAGATTCAACATATGGTGCAAATTTGGATGCTTGAAAGGATGAAAAGTTGGATGCAAGAAATGTTGTTAAAAATGATTCTAAATTGGATGCAACAAATGATGCAAAATATGGTACAAAATAGGATGGAAAAAAAGGAGACTAATCTAACGCAAAAGTGGATGCAAAAAATGGCACAAAAATGGATGCAAAATTTGGCGCTAAATTAGATTCAACATATGGCTTAGGTCCCTTTCATTTTTATTTGTTTAGGCCTATGTTCTCTAAATACTTTTCTTGTATTTTCTTTTTTGACAGCCAATTTGTACCGTGTGAATCCTTAATGCCTTCTAAGATAGGAGAATACTGAAACTATCTTGGTCGTGGGCCAGTCCTCACAAAAACCTGAATATTTTATGTCATTTTCAAATTATGGTTGAACTTGTCTGCAAGATTTACCTGGAAAAAGTTTTAATATTTTGTTTCATTACAAAATTAAGGGTGAACCTATTTGCAAGCTTTAAATGATTAAAAAATGAATATTTTGTGTCATTCCAAGATTAAGAGTGAACCTGTTTGTAGGTTTTATAATCATATTATTAGTAGCCAATATTTGGTTCTTTGCTTATCCCCATAAATATGTTCAATGTTTTTAAGAGATGCTTTTCAAATCTGGTAGTTCACTCCCAAAATTATCAATTGCAATGGGAATGTTTTCTATCATTGTAAATTGTTAGTGATGGGAATTCTTATACACACTAACTAGCACAAACTAAGTTTTAACTCAAAATTGTTTATACATAAATTATATTATACATTGCAAATATCATTTCAAAGATTTAGGTCATGCATTCTTTGCTTAGTTTTTTCATTGAATTGATAATTTGTTTGATGTATAAAATAGAGTTAATTACTTAGCTTTCTAAATAATAACATTTAATGTTGCATTTTTTGTTCTATAGTTTTTAAACCATTTTTCCATTTTCATTGTTAGCATGAGTAGAGTGAGAGATGATCAGTATTGGAGTGTTTGGACTGTCAAATTTTTAATATATTTGCTCATATCCATAAATTTGGCTTTTCTTCTGAAAGAAACAAAAAAAGAGTGTTGTATCTAAAGAAGAAAGAAGAAATGAAGAACAAGAGGAAGACAGTGTAGAAGAGGAAAGTCATAATGAATAGAAAGGTATGGCCTCAAGAATAATCAAAGTTCTTATGGTTCACATCTTCTGCCAATAAATAAAAATAAGAACTTGTGAAGTCTTTGACATGGCACAAGAGAATTAATTGTGTTTTTGTATTGTATATAGGGAGGGGTGGGGAAGCTTAAGGGAAATAAACCAAATCAAATCCTTCTAATGATGATATACATTGTGGTATCTCTAGTATTCTTCAAGGAGTAGATTTTAACACAATAATATTTTAATTAGTTAGTTTCAGTTTCAACATTTCCTTCCCTTTGTTTTTGGTATGCTTTTGGAGAGGTGGTACAAGATTGCTTCTTGTTATCACTCCAAAAGTTTTTCTATTTTGTTCAACATTGTATTTTGACTAGGTTTGTTATGTAGGAAACATTCACCAACATACATAAGCAATTGGGTATGCTTAATCTGGAATCTTGATTTTGTCCCTCAACATTGTTTATGGCTATGTTAGTTATCACTTTGCTTGCATTCATGCACTCTAGTTTGATTAACTAAAAATCTCGTGACTGCTTTTTTTTGCTTGGTTTGTTATGATTCAGTTGAATTGCCAAGTCTTTTGACTATTTTTGTCATGGTTTTTAAATTATGTTTATGTTGATCTACAAAGTTTTGACTATGTGTATATTCTTGCAGCGGGAAATTTATACATTGATTTTTTAGAGAGGAAGGCATATTTGAAAAATATGATCCAAGAAGAATTGAGAAAGATGTCAGAGGGAGATGATGAAGAGGATCACAATATGGTTGCAGAAGAACATATTGAAAGGATGAGTTAGAGGAACTAGTCGGTGAAATTGTGGAGGCTTTGCTGACAAATGACAACAAGAAATTCCAGTTTAATTTGTCCTTGAATTAAACTGTGAATTAAATTCGAATTCTATTCTCATAGCAACTTAAAATAGTTAAATTCGGTTTATTAAACTTATTTAACTTAAGAAATTCGATTTGGAAGTCTTTTGGAAGTCATGTATATGTTCTCACTACTTTGTAGGAGTGCAGTGTGAGTTAATTGTGAGTTGTAAAATAGAAGACTCAGTTTCATGAGTCAGTTCAGTTAAATTAGTTCTCAAACCGATTGAGATAACTAATATTGAGTTAACAGTCAGTGGTGACACTAATGAACTCCACTAGTGCCACTCTAGTTAACTGAATATTTACTCATCAAAAACTCATGCATGTCAATTATGAGAAAGACCCAGTTGAGACTAGAGTGCAGGGACAATGTACTATTTGTTTTAGAATTTTTTGAGTTGCATTGATAATGCATGCAATCAGGAACTGATTCTGAAGGGATTGCACTATTTTTAGAGTCTTTATTTGCCTTTAAATAAAAGCTATTCCCCATAGGAATTACACATTGGAATAGAGACTTGGAGAGCTTGTGAAGAGGCTAAGCTTTGGCCTTCAGCTTCCTTATGAGTTGGAGATTGAATTTACTGAGTGCTGGGATTGTTCTAGAGAGAACAAGCATTGTAATTTCATCTTGATTTTCTATATTAATACAAAACAAATAGTGGGGTTTTGAGTTGTGGCTTTCCCTAGATATTTATTGTGTTATGTGCCTTTGATTCTCTTCCTCTATTGATTATTATTTACCCAACATTTATGAGCTTCCGCTGTAAAGAGTAGAAGTAGATTATTGTCTCTTGCTTTAGCAAATTGCATTAGCTTGTGAATTTATAGGATTTTCTAAAAGCTCAATAAATTTTAACATAATATAATTCCTCGTGGGATGTCATCTTTTTATAGTGCCATGTAAGTTGACACACTGCACTTGATGTTGTAACAAACTTCTTTATACAGGCTAACAAATTTTAATTTTTTAATTTTATCGATATGTTGTAGTAGAGTAAAAGGAATGGAGTAAATTAAAATGAACACTAACCATGAAACTCATGCCACATAATGAAATGAAATTCATGTAGCTCAAGTATGTTGATGTTGAATTGTGGGCTATATTGGTAGATTCATTACTGAATCGTCGCTATTACATTGACAGGTTGTTTAGAATTCAGAAATAATTTCAATTGTTATTGACCTTTGGGTTGGTATTATATAAGTACAGAGGTCAGAATTGTAAATGCCTTTTCAAAAGCGATAGCATGAAGCTTTTTCATTTTTCACATTTAAATGATGCTTCTTCAGGTTTGTATTGAAGAGGCCAAGGTTGTTGCTAAGATTGCTCATTTCCATCATCGCAAATTCATGGAAGCTATTGAGATTGAAAAAAGGCCTAACAATCTCAATAGAGATGACGGCTGGAAAATCAGTAGCTGTTGGATCCTTGCCTTATCGTCGTAGTTTTTTGTGTTTCCCCCTGGAGCCTTCCTTCTGGGGTTGTTCCGTTTTGCTCTGTGGCTGGTTTTGGTCTTTCTCCTGTCCCTCCCCTTTTTTGTCGTTCTCTCTTTTTATTTATTTATTCATTTATATACCCTATATTTACAAGTTTTTAGGAATATTATTATTATTATTATTATTATCATTACTATTATTATTATTATTATTATTTTATTTATTTATTTATTTATTTATTTTTTATTTTTTTTCAAATGTGGTTTACCTAACTTTTATGTAAATAACCTAATATTAGTACTTTAATATATATATATATATATATATATATATATATATATATATATATATATATAATTTAAATAAATAAATTATATTATAGTTTTTAACTAACCTTTAAAGCATTTTATCTTACCTATTTTAACTCTTTTCCATAAATAATAATATTAATAATGATACGAATATCAATATTAATATTAATAAGAATAATATTAATATTAATAATAAATTAATATTGATATTTTGTCTACCAATTTTAATAATATATTAATATCAAGACTATTTTACTAATATAATATTAATTAATAAATAACTGAATTAAACAAAGAATTACTTATATATAATAACACAGTAATTTTAATTAAATTAAATATTACCTTTTCTAACTAACCATGTATATTATTTTATTTATTTTGAATCCTAACTTTTATTAATAACCTATTATTAGTACTTTAATATATATATATATATTAATTAATTTTCAAAACTAACCATTAAATAAATATTTTATATTAATATTAAAAATAATAATTAAATGGACCTGGGTCCGTGGTCAAAATTAGCCGTTGATCGATTTAGCCGTTGGAATCTCTGCTCAAACTATTTAACATGCCTAGCTGGATCTGTTTCTTCAACTTGTCCTGACGATGAACCACACTGGTTGGTTTGAAACGCGTCGACAAAGGTCTTTCCTCATGCGATTGTGGCCGAAGTTCTACGTACAAAAACACTTTTTGCCATAAATATTTATTCAATATTTTACGTTAAAACATATTTCCTTTCCATATATATATAAAGTTGATGGACATGCCGTGTAGTTCAACGATTCAGGCACACAAACAAATAATGACATGCCACAAAATCACGTGGCTCGTTAATTTTAGAATTTTAATTTAATTCTCAATAATTCTAGAGTAACTATATTTTTATTTTATTTTTAATTAATTTTTTTAATTTAAAAAAATTGTTATATAAACTAATGTTATACAAAGTTAGTGGTGATTTTTTTGGCATGTGGTATTGATAAACCATGGTATTGTATAAAAGACTATTTACATATTAAGAATCTCCATTGTAAAATAAAGATAGATCATCATGGTTAACAATTTTGTTACATGATTTTAAATGTATGTATCTTTAACTTATCTATTAGTTCTTTTAAGAATAATAAACTTATAATTTAAATAGTTTTAATAATCTTTGAATTTTAGGAATGTGATATATATAATGGAGTAAGTATTTTAATATTTATTATGGATTGATTTTTATCAATATTTACCAATTATTTAATTTATGAATGTGTGGTAGTAAATATACGCTTTAAACAAAAGTGTATAAAAATTTATATAATATATTATTGAGTAATGCTTTTGTTTTTTAAGTTTGAAAAGGGATTCTACTCTTTTACAAACCATTGAGATATTTGAATTATGTTAGCTACGCAGTCTCGTTAAATAAGCAATTGTCCATCAAAATGAAAAGTATGTCTTAATACAATAAAGTTAAAGAGATTGAAAAGTTTTATTTGTCAAGTTGATTAGGGATGGAGAAGTTAAAATTTAAAAGTTATTTTATCAAAGACGGAAAATTTTTATGTTTGAGTTGTGTAATATGTAGAACTCTAATATTATAAATAATATTTCACTTAAACAATATAAGAAAGCGATTGATCTCCAATATGAAACAAGAGAAAAAAAGAAGATTTGATAAATAATTAGGGTGAGAAACCTCTTAAACTCAAGTCCAATACTCAAGTAGAATTTTTTAATATCATAGAGTATTTAATATCATAGGTTTTGGAGGTGTTTTTTTTTCCTTGTTTAATTTGTGCGGTATAGGTTTTTTGGAATCACAAGTATGAGTTGTAAACTCTTCATAATCCAAGGGACCCAAGGATTTTTTAGGTTGTCGATATATATATATATATATATATATATAAAAACCAATTTTAAACAACAAAAAATAAAATTTGACTAAAAAAATTTCTCTCAGTTTAAACTAAAATCTCTAAAATGTAACATGATTAAACAACACTTTTTTAACATAACATATTATCTAAAAATGAAAAATAAAAATTTACATATAACTATAATAAATTCATGTGTAATATTCCCCTGTGAAAAGTTAATGTTGGTAAATGTTAAAAGTGATTATTGAACAGAGACTTTATTGTGAAATTATATATATATTCTGGTTATTAATGTTATGTTAATAAAATAAAGACATTGATACCATTGTGAACTGAGTTATGATTAATCATGATTAGTAACTGAGGGATCAGTTACATTGGAACCCTAACTACCTTGAGGTAGTTGAGACCCCAGAGGAAAAAGGGGAAAAATGCCAAGTCTGGTTAGGATCAGATGGCAGAAGAAAGAGAAAAACATTCATGCTATGTCTGGTTAGGATCAGATGGCATAAGAGGAAAGATTTTTCCTGGATACGTTATGTCTGGTTAGGATCAGATAGCGTTACTGGCAAGGCCAGTATAACTGCCGTCGAGTAGGACCTGCAGATGCTTGGGGGTGGAAGAGTGTGAAGAGTCTTCCTATGGACGGGTGGATTGACAAGCATTACCAGTAAGTTGGCAAATAACAGGTATGGTTGCTACTTGTGCCTCTGTTAGTATGTTATTACACTGTACTGTTATGGAAAAGTGAAAAGAACTAACAGCTAGTTGCATAACTTCTTTAACCGTGTTATGAAATCAAGTAGCATATGCTATGAGAAATAGAGAAGAAAAGAAAAACAGATACGAGTATAGTCTGAAACCTGAAGACACATTTGCTGGTAAAACATTAAGAACTGTACGAAAAGCAATATTCGAACTTAAGTTGCCTGATTACGAGATAATAGATAGCTGGGTTATATCAGACTTAGCGACAACTTTAAATAACTTATTTCAAGAAATGATGTTGTAGTAAATCACATACATGCGTAAAGCAAGAAACACTCAGGTGCTTAAAGGAAACCGAAATAAGTATGGCGCTCCTTGCCGTGAAGCTCAGTAGTCAACATTGGCACTCTATGTGCACATTCAGCAATAAAACAAGTTAGCCTTGCGGCCATTAATAGAAAATGAACAAACTGTGTGTGATAGAATGACCATAAAGAAAATACCAGCCGAGGATGAACACGAGTTGGTGTTCATGCGAGAAGATCGAGTACGCAATCTATCGCCTCGCTCGAGGGTGGAAGGGAGGGAAAACCCTCAACTTCACCGGTGGAAACATGAGTGAACCGGAAACTGTATTAAAGACTGGGCAAACCCTTACAGTCACTTAGAAATGTAGTATGTTAAATATAAATGCATGCATGTATATGGGTAAGATAAACTAACAGAAAACCAATCTAACTCAAAACCCTCGCAGAAGCCAGAAGCCGAGTGTCATAAACAAGAACATATAACCCATGTAGCCTCAACTCCGTTTTAGGAGCAGAGGGTGCTTGCATTAAGACAGACGAAGAATCATAAAACTGAAACGTGAAACTCATATACAAACTCGGTACTGAAGCAACAGTCATACAAATCATTTCATTAGAAAGAACAATGAAAACCTGTACCACGAGTCTATATGTATGTAGCAGTGGCCCGAGGGCCTTTAAACAAAGAAAATATCATGTACAGAGTGGAGACCCTTGAATCCTCCGCGCTCTGCCTTCTGAATTATTTAATTGACAAAAACAGGGTATCAACCCGCATGAACAATATCTAAGCTTAAACCCTTAACCTGTCCGAATACAAAGCAGAATGACTTCCAGAAATAGTGATATACAAATCAAAGGTCACGGCCGAGCATAATACTTTTAGACTGAACCTTTCCTAGTTAAGTCTATAACTTAAGACTCGGGTCGAAACCCAGAACTGTTAAAAGGGTTCCAGGCCGCGGTGGTGCCACTGGGTATCCCTGTCAGAGTAATTTAACACTCAGCTGTTATCCTAAATAAGGCTATGGAAATAAAAGAATAAACGATGTAACAGTAATCGAGCATACCTGTGACCCAACAGAAGAAACAACGAAAGGGTTCCCATCTTCGACAAGATGTGGCCATCATCACAACGCGTCTGAGTCAAAAGAGTAAAACGAGAGTATGGTTAAACACAGAAATGGCATTACAACCTTAGAAACGGATATAAACTGTAACAAAATAAACATGTGATCTCGTACCTGTGTCATCCGATGCGAAGGAAAAGCTGAACCAAGTTCTGGAGCTGAACATAGGAGCCGGAGCCGGAGCAGAGGGTATGTGGAACGCCATAACTCTGCGACACACCGTCGCAGCGGAGAAAGAGGAACAATAAGTCGAATTCAAAGAACCTCAATAATATATACTATGCCCTACCTACCAGCTACGTGTTAAACCCTCAACCATTGATCTGCAGTAGAGGTTTTACCACCGTGCGATGGCCGGTCATGTTCAATGGATTTGGGCGCGAAAGTGATATGCCCAAGGCAGCAGATCCGTAAGTGCTTGGAGCACTGGGCTCACATGGCCTCACAGCAGCTGGCCGTAGATCTCTCCAGATGGACGGTGCTGTTCTTCCACCGAAGTCAAGGCCGGACACAACGTCCCTTTACAGATATCTCGGGACTGAGACCGAGACACGTCAACAGTTGCCATAACTCGCCTTTAAGTCTGACAGTTCCTTTTGAAATATGTGCATCAAAACTCGTTACAGGTTTTGGAAAATTGTATATGTATGCTTTATATTGTTGATGATGGATCCTCTCGAGAACCTTGGAATATAGAGTGTCAAATAAATATCTGTTCTGAATATAGTGTTATACTCATTACTTTGTCATATGACTTTTGTCGTAGGATTGATATGGGTGAATACATGTGTGAGTTAACATATAAAGAGTTACATGATTATTATAATAAGGTTAATCCAGATAAATATATATATATATGTGTTAGTTTACAGGGAAGTCAATCGACATAATTTTTTTTTTTTCTTATGTGTACGTGAGAATATGGTATCAAAGCCCAAGGTTTACAACTCTGTGACCTTTGGGTAAACATTAAAAAAAATTTAAGATTACAGCAACATGAATATAAGCAGTATTATGGTAACAGTCCAGCAAAAACACCAAGATAAGTTAAATCTGTTTAATGAGTTGTTCTGAAGCAGGTAGTAGCAGAATGAGAAGGGCAAACAGTGCTCCTTATGGGAATTCGGAACCTCCGGATAACATGGAACAACCTCAAGGGAATTCTGAGTTTTGGGTGCAGTTGGGAGCAGCAGGCCGCACTACTGACTCAACACTATTGAGGAAATTACAGGAGCTAAAAGATGAAATGGCTCAGCTGCGTGCGGATAACGCAAGATTGAATGTTGAACAGGAGAGAATCCTGAAGAGCTTATCTGATAAACAACATCAACAGCAGTCACATCCAAGGCCGGAACAAGCACACATAACAGATGAACAGAGCTATCATACTGAATAGGAGGAAGCAGAAGACAGAGGGGAGACGCGAGGAGAGAAGTCTGTTAACGCTTCTGAATATCAGACTCCAAAAAGACCCCGGACGGAATTGCATGGAGAATTCAGGAAGATTAAACCACCACATTTTGATGGAGAATCTGAAGAAGCTGCAGAGGCATGGCTGATTAATATGAATAAGTATTTTCAGGTGTACGAATACGATCACCATCTTAAGGCAAGGCTAGCTATATTCCAGTTGCAAGCCAAAGCCACGCTATGGTGGGAAGAGGTCAAGATGGTGCGAGGAATAAGTGAACAGGATGTGACATGGGAAAAGTTTCAAGGATATTTTAAAGAGACGTACCTGACAGAACGCTTTTATGATGAAAAGGCGCGTGAAATTCACGATCTGCGGCTGGGACAACAGACCATTGATGAGTTTGTAACCAAGTTCACATCCCTGCTTCGCTACGTGCCCTATATTCGTGAAGAGAAGGCTAAATTACAAAGATTTGTTAGTAGCCCACCTTGGACAATGCGAGAAAGGATAGAATTTGATAACCCGAAAACCATGGATGAAGCCATCCGAAAAGCAAGATTGTGTTATCAGCAGAACAAATCAAAGGTGGAAAATCCCGGTAAGCGTTGGATAGATAAGCGAGGCAGTAAAATGCCTATGGGTAATAAGGGAGCACGCAGCAGTTTTCAGAAAGGATTTTCGAAAGGAGCCAGCACTAAAAATCTAGCAAAAACTCAGACTAGATTCAAACCTCCTGCAGAATCCAAATACAGTGAACAGCAAGTTAGATTGGACAACGAAAGCACAGCTCGGCCACCTGTTCAGTGTTGGGGTTGTGGCGGACCCCATTATGTCAGAAACTGCCCTCATCGGAAGGACAGCGATCAGTTGTCTCAGATCTACGAAGCTTCAACAGTAGGAGATGTGGCTCGATCCATGCCCAGAATAAACGCAGCACTGGAGGATCGGCAAGCTGATTACCAGCCAACGATGATAGAGTTCGAAGGTAAGATCTTTGATCGAACTGTTTCTGTTTTAGTAGACCCAGGAGCTACTTTAAGTTACATAAGTCCTAAAGTGGTAGAAAGCTGTGGGTTGCAAACTACTAAATTTAAAAGCCCATGGTTAGTACAGCTGGCCACGGGTACCAAAAGAAGAGTACTAACCAAAGTCAGCAGTTGTCCATTATGGTTAGCTGGTCAAACCATAACAACTGAGTTAAATGTACTCCCTCTTGGTTCCTATGACGTGCTGATAGGAATGGACTGGTTGGAAAGACGGTGGTCTGTCATTAATTTTAAAACAAAAACAGTTTCTTACAGAGATGAGCTGGGTGTGGGAAAATAAATTCAAGGCATCCAGAAACCAGTGCAGATTCGGCCGATCACAGCCTCCCAGTTGGTTAAGTGTATCCGGAATAAATGCCAGATTTATGCAGTGCAAGTGGGGTTTGCAGATTCTGTGGATAAGGTTGCGACTGTTAAAGATATACCAGTAGTGCAGGAATTTGCAGATGTGTTTCCTGAAGAGATTCCAGGGCTGCCACCTAGAAGGGATTTGGACTTCACCATTGAGCTGATGCCCGGAGCAGCCCCAGTGTCCCGAGCACCCTATCGGATGAGTGTGCCAGAGTTAACTGAGTTAAAAATGCAGCTGCAAGAGCTGCTAGAAAAGAAGTACATCCGTCCCAGTGTCTCTCCTTGGGGAGCCCCTGTTCTGTTTGTAAGGAAGAAGGATGGGACTCTACGAATGTGCATAGATTATAGACAGCTGAATAAACTAACAGTCAAAAACAAATATCCACTACCCCGCATTGATGAGCTGTTTGATCAGGTGAAGGGGGCGACCATATTTTCAAAGATCGACTTGAGATCAGGTTACCACCAAATTAGAATAAAAGATGAAGACATAGCCAAGACCGCTTTTCGTACTCGTTATGGTCATTACGAGTTTGTGGTACTGCCTTTTGGGTTAACTAATGCGCCTGCAACATTCATGTGTTTAATGAATAGTGTATTTCATCAATACTTAGACAAATTTGTATTGATCTTTATTGATGATATACTTATCTATTCCCGAAATAGGAAAGAGCATGAAGAACATCTAAGGATAGTGTTACAGACCTTACGGGAGCATCAATTATACGGAAAATTCAGCAAATGTGACTTCTATAAAGAACAGATCCAATATTTGGGTCACATTATTACAAAAGAAGGTATAGCTGTAGACCCCGACAAGATTAAAACTATAATGGATTGGCCTACACCCAAGGATGTAGCAGACATTCGATCTTTCATGGGGCTGGCTGGATATTACCGGCGGTTTGTAGAGGGTTTTTCTAGAGTTGCCTACCCTATTACCTCCTTGCAAAAGAAAGGAAAGGTGTTTAAATGGACAGCAGACTGCCAACGAAGTTTTGAATAGCTCAAACATTTACTTACCACAGCACCTGTGTTGTGTGTGGCAGATCCCGAAAAGGAATATGTAGTATGTACAGATGCCAGCAAGGAGGGTGTAGGTGGAGTACTAATGCAGGAAGGCAAAGTGATTGCTTATGAATCCAGAAAGTTAAAAGAACACGAGCAGAAATATTCCGCCTATGATCTGGAATTAACCGCTGTGATCCATGCTTTGAAGATGTGGCGCCATTATTTAATAGGGAGGAAATTTTTGTTGATGACGGATCACCACAGCTTGACTAGTTACTTTAGTCAGCCTACTTTAAATGCAAGACAAGCAAGATGGGTGGACTTTTTGGGAAATTTCGATTTCGAAATAAAACACCTAAAGGGAAAGGAGAATAGAGTGGCTGATGCACTAAGTCAAAAAGTGCATTGAATTTATGAGATAGGCATCAGTCAAGGATGGTCCACCCTTGACCAAGAGATTGAGGAGGTTGCAGCGCAAGATCAGATTTATTTGCAAAAGAAACATTTGGTGCAAAATTCAGATGCCCGTTCCATACAACAAGGTTATACCTTGAATGCGGCTGGCATGTTGTGTTTTCATAAGAAAGTTTACATACCCAATCAGAGCAGAATTAAAGAAAAGATTCTGGATGAAAATCATAGAAGTCCTTATGCAGGACATCCTGGTTACCAGAAATTAATCACTTCACTAAGGAAGGAGTATTATTGGCCAGGCATGAAGAAGGATGTTGTAGAATACTTGGCGCGTTGTTTGGAGTGTCAGCAGGTGAAAGCTGAGCATCAGCATCCTGCAGGACTGCTACAGCCAATACCCATACCAGAATGGAAATGGGAGACCATAACCATGGATTTTGTTACCGGTTTACCGAGATCCAAAAAGAATAACGATTCGATAATGGTAGTAGTGGACAAACTCAGTAAGTCAGCTCACTTCATACCGGTTCAATCCACTTATCGTGCGGCTCAAATCGCAAACATTTTTATGCAAAATATATTTAAGCTTCATGGACTGCCGAAGATAATAATATCGGACCGGGATGTTAAGTTTACCTCGGCTTTTTGGAGGACCTTAATTGAAGGTTTGGGAACTCAGTTGAGTTTCAGCACCGCCTATCATCCGCAAACTGACGGACAGACTGAGCGAGTGAATCAAGTGTTGGAGGATATGCTGAGGTCTTATGTGATGCAGCAACCCACGCAATGGGAGGAGTATCTACACCTAGTTGAGTTCGCCTATAATAATGGTTACCACTCATCCTTGAAGATGAGCCCATTCGAGGTACTTTATGGTCAAAAGTGCCGCACACCCTCCAGTTGGGGTGGACCGGAGGACAAATTCTTGTTAGGACCTGAAATGTTGGAAGAGATGGAGGTCATGGTAAAAAAGGTTCGAGCTAATTTAAATATAGCACAAGATAGACAGAAGAATTTTGCAGACCGGAAGAGAACATTTAAAGAGTATCAAGTGGGTGAACATGTATACGTCAGAATTCGAGCCAAGAAGAGTACCCTTCAATGGAGTGCCTGTGCCAAACTGGCAGCGCGTTTTTGTGGACCATTCCAAATTTTGGCACGAGTAGGGCCAGTAGCTTATCAGCTCGCCCTACCCAGCCATATTCGGGTTCATAATGTCTTCCATGTATCAGTTTTAAAGAGATATGTGTATGACCCTAGGCATATTATAAGTTGGCAGGACATTCAGGTGAGGAAGACTGTCATAAAAATGTAGACTGAAATAAAATACTAGTAAATAACTGATTTAATTGTTTTGTGTTTCAGGTGGAACCGGAAGGAGAATTCCTGGTTGAACCAGTGAACATATTAGACCAGAGAAGAGTCGAGCTGCGGAAAAAGGTCATCAGCCAGGTTAAAGTGCAGTGGCAGCACTTTGGGCTTGAAGAGGCCACCTGGGAAGATGAACAAATGATGCGGGATACTTATCCCAGACTGTTTTTGGATAAACAGCAACATCGGGACAATGTAGACTTTCAGGGGGGGGAGATGTAATATTCCCCTGTGAAAAGTTAATGTTGGTAAATGTTAAAAGTGATTATTGAACAGAGACTTTATTGTGAAATTATATATATATTCTGGTTATTAATATTATGTTAATAAAATAAAGACATTGATACCATTGTGAACTAAGTTATGATTAATCATGATTAGTAACTGAGGGATCAGTTACATTGGAACCCTAACTACCTTGAGGTAGTTGAGACCCCAGAGGAAAAAGGGGAAAAATGCCAAGTCTGGTTAGGATCAGATGGCAGAAGAAAGAGAAAAACATTCATGCTATGTCTGGTTAGGATCAGATGGCATAAGAGGAAAGATTTTTCCTGGATACGCTATGTCTGGTTAGGATCAGATAGCGTTACTGGCAAGGCCAGTATAACTGCGGTCAAGTAGGACCTGCAGATGCTTGGGGGTGGAAGAGAGTGAAGAGTCTTCCTACGGACGGGTGGATTGACAAGCATTACCAGTAAGTTGGCAAATAACAGGTATGGTTGCTACTTGTGCCTCTGTTAGTATGTTATTACACTGTACTGTTCTGGAAAAGTGAAAAGAACTAACAGCTAGTTGCATAACTTCTTTAACCGTGTTATGAAATCAAGTAGCATATGCTGTAAGCAATAGAGAAGAAAAGAAAAACAGATACGAGTATAGTCTGAAACCTGAAGACACATTTGCTGGTAAAACATTAAGAACTGTACGAAAAGCAATATTCGAACTTAAGTTGCCTGATTACGAGATAATAGATAGCTGGGTTATATCAGACTTAGCGACAACTTTAAATAACTTATTTCAAGAAATGATGTTGTAGTAAATCACATACATGCGTAAAGCAAGAAACACTCAGGTGCTTAAAGGAAGCCGAAATAAGTATGGCGCTCCTTGCCGTGAAGCTCAGTAGTCAACATTGACACTCTATGTGCACATTCAGCAATAAAACAAGTTAGCCTTGCGGCCATTAATAGAAAATGAACAAACTGTGTGTGATAGAATGACCATAAAGAAAATACCAGCCGAGGATGAACACGAGTTGGTGTTCATGCGAGAAGCTCGAGTACGCAATCTATCGCCTCGCTCGAGGGTGGAAGGGAGGGAAAACTGGTGAGCTCCAGTATTGTAGCAATAATGCTACAACTCCTGGGGCTTCCTGTCTCTCGTTTTATCAACCCAGTAGTTCGTATAAACTTGGAAGCGACGGTGCTGTATGCACAAGTACTAGCTCTTGTCGCAGCTGTCACTTGGTCAGCTGGCACAAGTCCACTAGGGCTCAAGCCAACTTCTATAGGCTCTCAGAAGAAGCTTGCTAATTGATGGACGAAAGCTAATCTCAAAGGAAAGCTACTTTACTTGACAAAAATGAACTGAAAGCAAATCAAAGCATGTAAACCTAGGAAACCCTAATTCAACTAGTCTGACCTCTATAATGCAAGGAATGTAAATGCAACTTCTACCAATGCTGTCACTACCTCTACTAAATGAAAATGCATGGATCTAAACTACTTGCATCATGAAAGTTGTGTTTTTGTAATTTTCCTTTAAGTGTGTGGAATGATGGTGATCTTGTGCTAACTAGGGTTTGGTTGTGCAGATGGGATGGAGAAGGAAGGAAAGCGTGGGATAGGTTGGGGAGGCTAGGAGAGGTCCCTAGGGATCCTTGGCATCCATCCACAGAGGTTCCTCGCATTCAAATGCTCAGCAACCAAGAGAGTGGCCTCCTACAAGATGGCTGTGGAGGATCCTACAGGATACTCTGTTTTCTACAGGATGTCTACAAATGGCTACAGGATGACCTACCGTGAGTGTTTGGAGGGATGGAGGAGTAATGGAATGGTAGGGGGAGATGTGTAAGGTAGGACTAAGGCTGGTGATGGCTTTAGAAGTGGCAGAATAGGATGGGAAGTGAGTGTAGGGAGGAGGATGGAAGGTAAAGGGCTATGTCAGCGAAAGGGCTAGAGAATGGAAGTACGTGAGGAGTGAAAGACTTTGTGAGGTAACAGAGTGGAGCAGGGGTCAAAGAGATGTCTGCATGCATGATCAAGATGGAGGACAAAGTGATGGAACGAGAGAGAGCAGTGTAAGTGAAACAAATGCTTATGACTGTCACTCAACCAAAAATGCATCAACCTAAACTACCTATGCTTGTAAATTCAATGAGAAGCAATCTAAACGTGAAGGAGAATGTGCATGAAGCTGTGGTAAGGGAGTGTGGTGCAGGTGTGAATCATGTGGAAGCATCTAACATAACGTGACTGTGTTTGCAGCAACCATGGAATAAAGAAATGCGTATTTTTGGTGGTTAGTCATGAACTTCACTCCAATCCCAGATGAGACGGCAGTGAGCCTTAACAACCTTTTTGTTGGAGCTCCAATCGATTATATCTATCTTCTACTACACTAAACAAGTGGAAACAAATTCACCATAAGAAATCTGCTATCTAACTCATGAAAAAGACCAACTCAACAACCTGTAATTCGAATTGCATGTGTAAATGGAAAGCTTTAAAGTGCTGAAATGAAATGGAAACAACACTACAGCAGAGGGGATCTATGGCTCTCAGGTTGGGCCCTAACCTGAGAGCTATAGTCTCCTTAAGAAAAACTCAGAACTAGATCAGAATCTGGCCTCTTTATTCATAATCTGATATCATGCCAAATTGGCTTACAAATAGGAACGAAAACTGAGCTGTGCTCCAAAATTACAATAGCAATACGAGAGTTTCAACAACCTATCTAAGGCTAAGGCCTCCATACTTATACAAAAACGATGATCCAACAAGTGTCCTTGATTTTAGGAGCTCGGCTGTCCAACTAGAGTTTAACTGCTGATCCTGTAGGATGTCATAATTGCTGTTCCTGTAGAGCAGTTTATAACTGCTGTTCCTGTAGAACAGCTGGCTGCTTTTTAAGCTCGGAGGGGAGATGGATTAGAGCTCGGAGTTCTTGATGGGAATCACGAGGGATGTCCCTAGAACCGTGGACATCCTCTCCCAAAACCCGCAGTGCCACCTCGTTGTCTCCTTATCTCCCTTTTTCGTTGTCTTTTGCTCCCTTTTTAATGCCAAAACCTGGAATCATAATGCATTAGTCACGTAGAGAGAGTGCCTACCCTTCTTCCTACAAACAACATGAATAAACTAAGAAATGCATGCATAAGCAATAAAAAATGAATGGTTTGAGCAAGTAGAATAGGCCAAAATGAGCCCAAATTGTACCAAAATTGGGGCTCATCATCACCCCCCAGCTGAACCATTTGCTCATCCTTGAGCAACCTTGCTCCTGCTCATTGTCCTTGGCCGAGGACTCGGGACCGGAACAGCCTCTTTCTTTTCTGCTTTTGATGGCCCTGCCTTTTCTGCCCCTGGTGGTGATGAGGGTGATGTTTCCTTCCCCTTTTCTATTTCCTTGAGTCGGGCTTCGGAAGGCGACTGGCCTATCTTTCGTGTCCAGGAAGTTATTTTTGGGCTCCCCTTTTCGTGGGTGGATGATGTTTTAGAGGGGGTCCTTGCACTGGGTGAAGTAGGGACATCCCCTGAAGTGGTTTGGCTGCTGGGTGGAGGCTGTGGCTTGCCCGTGGTCATCCTCTTGCTTCTCCTGGCTTCAGGTGGTAGAGGGGTCTCCCTCTCCCTTTTCTCTTTCGGTTTTGGAGGTGTGCTGAGGGCAGCCAGTGCCACTGCTGCCTCTTTCTCAAGAATTCCAGCCTTCTCTTTCTTGTGTTTTGCTCTCTCGGAGCTCCTTGTAGAGGGCCTCTCCTTTTTAGATTTCGGGCTTCCTGTGGAAGACCCTGCTTTGCCCGCTTCCGGGCTTCCTGTAGAAGATTCTTTCTTTGTCTTCAGACTCTCTATAGGAGGCTGTTTCTCAATGTCCTTTGGGCCTCTTGTAGAAGCCCCTCTTTCCAATCTCGGGCTTCTTGTAGAAGCCCCTGTCTCTGTCTTCGGGCTTCCTGTAGAAGCCTGTGGTTGCACTTTCGAGCTTCCTGTAGAAGCCTTTTTCTCCGTTTTTGGGCTTCCTGTAGAAGCCTGTCCTCCAATGATTTTCGGGCTTCCTGTAGAAGCCTTGGTTGTTTCTCTTGGGCTTCCTGTAGAAGCCTGCTCCTTACTGATCTTCGGGCTTCCTGTAGAAGCCTTTGTCTTTGTTTTCGGGCTTCCTGTAGAACCCTGTTTTTGTGTTTTCGGGCTTCCTGTAGAAGCCTGTGCTTGCGTTCCTGTAGATGCAACTTCCGCCACCTTTTCTTGCTTGGCTGCATGGATTTTGCTTTTGGCTTTGACTGCAGGAGCTGACGAGGTGCTTGGGCTGGCAGGGACCACCTCAGTTTTGACTGCCCTGCTTTTCAACCTCTGTTCCCTTGCTGATAGGATGGGGGTGTCCTCTTTTGCTATGTCATCCTTTCCCTCCTCCTTCTCCTTTCGTTCTTTCTTCTGTGCTGGAGTCGGGGCCTTTTGGCTTTTCCCTTTCTTACTCTTGGCTACGGGCTCTTCTTCTTCACCGCTAGAGGACTCCATTTCTTCAAGCAACATCTTTATGTCCCCTTCCCTTTTTAAGTTCCTAAATGATTCCCATGCGAGGGGGACTTTATATGAGTGGAGAGCATCCTCCACAAGCAATTTTATCAACCCATGATGGGCTATCTGATCGGGGATTCCGTCCTTGAGCTTTGTAGAGCATTCCATCAAGGACTGCAGTAAAAAGTAAGGAATGCTCAGCCTCTGTGCTGCAGGAAGGTCAATCTGGTGTCGTAGTTCATTGAGCAGCCTGAAGTGATACGCATATATGGTGTTGTAACGACCCTCACAGGTGATATATTTCATAATCTGCAAACTGACTTCGTTCCACGGTGGCAACAGGCTTGTCCTTTTTACCCCATTTTTGTCCTCTGTGAATGATTCTTCAGGCGGGAAGAACTCCTTCTTTGCTTGCTGGCTCTGCTTCCGCTCTTCTTTATCCCACGGCAGACCCATGGGCAGGTCTGTGACTCGACTTATATGCTCTGGGGTGAGTTGGGGGCTCAGGCCTCTGAAGCTTACCGTGGCCAGTGTCAGGGATTTAGGCTTCAAGGCCTGCAAGAATTCCTCGGCTACTTCATCATCGTAGCCTTGTAGCTTATCACAAAAAGGCATCCATTATGCCCTGGTAAAGAGATCTACCACTGCTGGATTTCTTCTTAATTTGGAGGAATCTGTGGGTTCTCGCCTAATAAACCCACCAGGCATGACGAACACAGTGGTTTTGACCAAAGGCGGTAGATACAAAGGAAATTCGGTCTTATAGACAGAGCATGCAATGAATTCACAGACCACAGTCTAATTATACTGCTATCCTGTAGAAGCGATAGTATAGGCACGACAATCCAATATCTTTTATGACCAGACTGTGAATAATGACCTTGCCACCTTTCAAAACCAATTGCGGAAGGAGTTTCAGGGTTACCTCTTTTCCGCCACCTTTTTTTACGTGAAGACTTCACCTTCCTGTAGAGACTGCTTTCCTGTAGATACTGCTTCCTGTAGGACTGCGTTCCTGTAGAAACTGTTCCTGTAGGAGCAGTGCGCAGACTTCGGGGGGAACCATAGTTGGACAGCGGTCGAGAGGTGCCTTACCAGCGTTCAGGTAGCCGAGAGCTTGGCGTATCAACATGCAGAAGTAATCAGAGGAGCTACTCGAGTTTTGAAGTGAGGTTGATGGATATACACGCTTAATCGAGCCGATTAGATTTTGAATCGGCGCAGCTCGTGGCGCGGGGGGTGAGCTGTCCCCGCCGGACCGTTGGGTGACGTCACCCATCATCCGCCTGCACATTCACTTGTTGCCGCATTCATTCCCACAGATCTGTCGCCGCCCTTTTTGGTTAAACTCGTTTCACGGTTGACGGGACTAATCTTCACGTGCGTGCTACGTGTGTCTTTTGTTGTGGCTGCCACCTCATCATCTGACTATCCCTTCACTAGCCGATGTGGCCAGTCAACTGGCCTTACGACCATTCAACCATTCACCTTTATGCCATGCAAAACAAATCAAAGTAATATCCATGCAATTTGATGGAGAGAAGGATTAGAACACTTACCTGCGCGCGGCTGCACATGATTTCCAGTTTGTGGACGCTGGATTTACCTGCTGCACGCGGCTTACATAGACCCGGAGGCACATGGCTACTGGTTGCTGACGCTGGAGTGGATGGTTTTGCGTTCATGCGCCCGTGTTTTATCTCGGATGGCGGTGATGTGGATGGTATTCACTCGAGCAGGTTGAACTGTTACAGGATCCCCGCGAGGGGTCTTGTCACAGTCCCTTCTCCTTGGGTGCATGCTGCATGCTAGCGGTTCTGGCTTCTCGATCACGATCCCAGCGCTTCTGATGCATAACGTGGATGTGGTATGGCTCTCGGTGCTTGGTTTTTCTTTGAAAGATGTTTTTTCACGAGAACTCATTGCTTTGTTGTGCTGCTGCAGGGATCTTGGTTGCATGGCGACGAGGATGGTGGAGCAAGATAATAGCAATGTTCAGGGGTACCATCAGTGGCATGCATGCATTCAATTCACTCCTCAGTCGCTAGATCTTCATTTGAAACACATTTCGGCCGTTGCAACCTTCTACAGGAAGTTTCCTGTAGAACACAGAGCTTCCTGTAGAAATTTTGCACTTTCCTGTAGAAGATCCGCTTCTTCCTGTAGGAAGACTGTCTGTTCCTGTAGAAAACTGTATCTTCCTGTAGAAGATCCAAATTATGATAAAAATTGCACATACCTTGGAAAACATTGTTATTCTTGGAGGAGGTGTTGATGACATCCTTTGATAGCATGATGAAGGCCCCTGGCTTGGAGTGGAGAGGCTTCTTCTCCTCCATAGAACATCTGCATGCAAAACTTTTATTGTGCTTATTGTTTTTTTCTTTTTTCTCTCTTTTTTTTTTTTTTGAAAAGATAGCAGGGGCGCCCCAAAGAGGTTTTCACCCTTGCTACCTGCCCTGAGCGCCTCAAAGAGGTTTTCACTCAAGGATCTTTTTTAAACTTTCTTCTTTTTTTTTTTTTTTTTTTGAAAGACAATAGGAGCGCCTCAATGAGGTTTTCACCCCTACTGCCTGCCTTGGGCGCCTCAGAGAGGTTTTCACCCAAGGATCTTTATTTTTTTTCTCTTTTTTTTTTTTTTTTTTTTTTTTTTTTTTTTTCTTCAGGGTATGCCCAAAGTGGAGGCAGAACCCTTCTCTATGACCAAAACAGATTTCTCCATAGTGCTGATAAACTCTTGTCTTGAGAGAGGTCTTCTGTAGATCTTCAATCGGTGCCCATTGACAAGCATGGGAATGGCTTCCTCATCAATGGTTCGAATGAGGACAGATCCGTTGTCATGGCACTGCTCCACTACATATGGTCCTAGCCATCTGGTTCTCAACTTCCCCTTGAAATCTTTGAATCTGGAGTCATACAACAAAGCCCAATCTCCCGGCTGGAATTGCTTGTCATGGAGATGTTGGTCATGCCACACCTTCCTCTGAAGTTGAACCACTTCTGAGTGAAGGAGGGCCTGCATGCGGTGCTCATCCAGTCCATTCAGCTGCAATAACCTTTCTTGCTATGCATGGCTGAGATCTAGGTCCAGCTGAGCTGCCATCCTCAAAGTGTTATACTCAAACTCAATGGACAACAAAGCTTTCTTCCCATAGACCAGCTCATAAGGTGTGAAGCCGGTGGTGGTCTTCCAAGTGGTGTTGTAAGCCCATGTGGCTTCAACCCGGCGATCTGCCCAGTCCTTTCTGCTGCTGCTCACCACTTTAGTCAAGATCCCTTCTAGTGCTCTATTGGTGACCTCCCCCTGCCCATTTGCTTGAGGATGATAGGGAGTGGAGGTTCTATGCTTGATCTTGTGATGAGCTAGGAGATCTTCAACCAAGTGGGAGGTGAACTGGCTCCCTTGATCGGTGACCAGCTCTCTTGGATAGCCAAACTTATAGAAGATGTTCTCTCTCAAGAACTCGACCACTTTTTCTTCTGTTTCTGCTTTGATGGCTTTGGTCTCTGCCCACTTCGTCAGGTAGTCAGTGCACACAATGATGTAGGATCTTTGCCTCGAAGAGGGATTGATTGGACCCACAAAGTCCATGCCCCACTTCTCAAATGGCTCAAGAGTCACTTGAAGTTGGAGAGGCATCTCATCCCTTTGGGTTGGTTTCCCCATTCTTTGGCATTGGTCACACTGGCTGACATATCTTCTGACATCTTGATGAAGTGTGGGCCAATAGTAGCCTGCCTGCAGGATCTTGAAGGCAGTTCTCTTTGCTGCAAAATGTCCTCCACAAGGCCCATCATGACAGGTGAGGAGGATGTCAAAGACTTCCTCTTCCCTTACACAACGCCTTAAGATCTGATCGGGGCCAAGCTTGAACAGATTGCCCCCAATCCATGTAAATGAGGCACTCTTTCTGATGATTTTGCTCTTCTCTTTTGAAGAGAGGTGCGGAGGGAACTGAGCTGAAACAAGGTAGTTTGCTATATCAGCAAACCATGGAGAGAGTACTGAGATAGCAAACAGATGCTCATCAGGCATCTGGTCATCCACCGTCCCATCTTCATCTGCAGACAAATCCAATCTAGACAAGAAGTCAGCAACAACATTTTCTCTCCCTGGTTTATCAACAATGGTTAGATCAAACTGCTGCAATAAAAGTAACCATCTAATAATACGAGCATTCACATCTAGTTTATTCATCAAATATCTAATAGCAGCATGGTCAGTATGTACAAAAGTCTGGTAACCGGTAATATAATGTCGGAACTTGTTCAGTGCATGGACCACAGCTAAGAATTCCTTCTCGGTTACAGTGTAATTCAGCTCTGCTTTGGACAAGTTTTTGCTTACGAAGTAGATGGCATATGGAAGTTTTTGCTCAACTTTTCCTAAGGCAGCACCTATGGCTTTGTTCGAGGCATCAGTGTGGATGTGGAAAGGTAGGGCCCAGTTTGGACCTCTCAAGATTGGTGCTGACACCAACTTGTCCTTTAACTCATTCAAACTCTTCTGACAATCGTCAGTCCACTTAAACTCCACATCTTTTGCCAACAGACCAAACAATGGTGAGGCTAACTTGCTGAAGTCCTTAATGAATCTCCGGTAGTATTCTGCTAATCCCAAGAAACTCCGGACATCCCTTACTTTTTGAGGAGGTGGAACCCTCTTGATGAGAGCAATTTTGTTAGGATCCACCTGCAATCCTTGGGAAGAAATAGTATGGCCTAGCACGGTCCCCTCAGTCATTAGGAATTCACATTTTTCAGGACTAAGGGACAAGTTCATCTCGGTGCACTTGGTTAGGACCTTTCCCAAGTTGGTCAATGCTTCCTGGAAGTTGGCCCCATAAGGGGTAAAGTCATCCATGTATATTTCCACTGCATCATGGACCAACTCCGAGAAGATGCTCAAGACAGCTCTCTGAAAAGTAGCAGGAGCATTGCATAGCCCAAAGGGAAGGACTCTGTAGGCAAAGGTACCCCAAGGACAAGTGAAGGTGGTCTTATCTTGGTCTTCCGGGCTGATTTGGATTTGATTGTACCCGCTAAACCCATCCAGGAAAGAGAAGAACTTCTTTCCTGCCAGTCCATCCAACACTGGATCTATGAAGGGTAGGGGGAAATGGTCTTTCTTGGTAGCTTTGTTCAGCTCACGGTAATCTACATAGATCCTCCACTTCCCATTCTTCTTGGGAACCAACACTAGAGGGGACACCCATTCACTATCTGAGATGGGGTAGATGAATCCGGCATCCAACAGTTTTTGCAACTCTTCCTTGACAATGTCCTTAAGGGCTGGATTCATTCTCCTCTGGGGTTGCCTAACTGGTTTACAATCCTCTTTGATGTATATATGATGGGTACAGACCGAGGGATGGACTCCTTTCATCTCCTTATAGATCCAAGCAAAGGCATCTAAGTGGCTGGCCAATAGGCTACACAACTCCTTCTCCTGGGAAGGAGATAGGGAGGAGCTGATCTTTAATGCTCTCTCAGGGCCGAACTCCACACTTTTGACTCTGGGAGTGACAGGGTCGGTTGTACAAAGGTCCACTAAGGTGCTAGCTTGGGCATCCTCCACCAACTTCTCTAAAGATAGTGCACTGGAAGGTGGATTCTGGATCAGGGTCTCAATCAAATCATCCTCGGTAGGAGGGTCTCTTCTAGTGGTATCTAGGGTGCACAGAGGTGCAGAGTACACCTCGTCTTCCTCTCCTTCCTCCAACCAGAGTGGTAAATCATGTTCTAAAGAAGGTTGGGCAGGAGGGTATAGGACTAGCTGCTTGGACATGGGACCATTTTTGATGGTCATGTTTCCTGCCCGACAACTTATGTAAGCATCTGCAGTAGCTAACCAAGGCCTTCCCAAGATGAGAGGATATCCAGTAAGCTTGGCCTTTGGTTGCAGAACCAGGAAGTCTGCAGGGTATTCCCAAGAATCAATAGAGACCAAGACATCCTCCACAAGCCCTTCGGGAGTCACGGTGGAGCGATCTGCCAATTGCAGTACTGTCGAGGTCTTCCTCAAGGAACCCTGAAGATTGAGTTTAAGCATGGTATCCCTGGTCATCACATTGATGGCTGCCCCCAGATCAATCAAGGTGTGGGGGATAATGGTGCCATTGATGTGAACATCTACTACAGGGCTTCCAGGATCTAGGTACTTTGGGCAGATGACTTGTCCTAGCATAAGGTCAGACAGCTGTCCTATGACATTGATAGTTGAGGCATCTTTCTTCCGTCTGCCTGGGTGTTTGAAACACCTCTCCTTAACCAGCTTTTTATATATAGGCACATCCTTGATGGCTTGGAGAAGTGGGATTTTTACACACAACTGCTTGAGCTCACCCAAAAGCTCATCTTCTTCTGGGTTAGGTTGTGTGATGGTTGTTAGTCTCTCAGGAAAGGGTGGAATAGGCTTTGGTTCACTCTCTTGATGGTTTTCCTCATCCTCTGGGGGAGGAGGTTGGCGATCTGGAAGAGTCTTTCCAGATCTAAGATTGATCTCCTGGATCTCCACAGCATAGGTAGGGCAGGAGGTCTCCCCAGTATATACCTGCTGAGCCTGTCTATTGTTGGGGTTCGGGTTTGGTTGAGCAGGCATCTGAGGTTGCCTTGGAGGAGCAGGAGGTAAAGGCTGAGGTTGAACTAGTGGTGGAGGCAAAATGGCAGGAGGAGTGTTGTATTGGGGCCTCCACCCCGACTGAGGAGCACTCCATTGAGGCTGCGACTGGGTATGTGAGTGATATGGATGAGAAGGAGGTTGAGTAGGGTACTGAGGTGGATAAGACCATGGAGGAGGCATGGACCATGAAGGATGAGCAGGGGGACCCCAAGAAGGCATAGGAGTTGACTGGTTGGGGTTGTAATAGGCTTGTGGTGCCCCTTGCATTCCCTGCTGATAGGGTCTAGATCCTTGTGGCCTCCTTTGGTTGATGAAGTAGAGAGGTTCAGTGGGGGCTTCGGTTCCTTGGTACATGGCTTTAAACCCAGGTAAGGTCGGACACTGATTTGTTGGGTGGTCCTCCTCACAAACGAAACACACTTCAACCGAATGCAATGGACATTCGTTCTTAGGGTGTCTTCTGGTGCACCTAGGACAGAAGACAGCCAAGGCTCTCTCAGCTTCTTCTTTCTTCTGCTGGATCCTGAATGTGTCCAGCTGCATGGTGATGGTCTGTCTCACCTCACTCTTAAGATCTTCTAATTGGTTTGTAAAATCATGTTTGGAGAAAGGGACACCAGTGGAGAGGGGATTTCCTCTACCTCGTTTCCTAGCTGCCCTGGAATGATTTTGAAACACAGTCTTGATGTCCTCATAAGGCAGTTGGTAAATGTCCCCCCCCAGCTAACATGTGAAGGGTGTCTAAGAGATCTTCAGGGACTCCTCGGAGTAGAACCAACTTGAGGGATTCAGGGTCAAGTGTGCACCTGGCCTGTTTATAGCTAAGTTGGAACCTCTCCTCGTAATCCTCTAAAGACTCATCATTCCCCATGGTCATTCGAAAGATCTCTCCCTTAGTTTCCTTGGACCTACAATAATCCCTATACTTGGTATTGAAGGCTTGCTGCATCTGAGCCCAAGTAGCTATGATATTCCTAGGTAATCCCATGAACCAGCGTAGGGCTGCATCCTTAAGAGTGGAAGGGAAAAGCTTCAGCTTTTGCTCATCTTCAGTATAGTCATAGGTTCTACAAAGGACAGCAAACTCAAACAAGAAGGTATCAGGATCCTCAGTGGTCAGTCCATGGAAGTGAGGCAAGGCGGAGGGGCTAATGTTTTTCATTTTCATATCTCCATTGGTCTCTCGGATGGGGAAAGCTCCTTCTATTCTCTCATCTTCTCTCCTATTATCAGCCATGGCTACAGATGGAGTGGTCTCTAACTCTTCTTCTTCTATAGAGTCTTGGTATATCTCCGGATGTTCACCTATAGGTTCCTCTGGGTCACTGTCACCAAAGAAGAGAGAAGGGTGACTCAGTGATGTGGTGGGGGTGTTTGGTAGGAATTTGGCTGATCTATCTCGGTTCCTATGAGGCATGAAATGGAAATGAATTTTCTTTCTTTTGTTTTGAGTGCTTTTGCTTTTTCTTTGGTACCTGCAAAACTGAAACAAAGTGATCTACAACTAACTATATTGCTCAAATGAAATTGCAAAATTGGAAAGCTAATCTAGGAAAGCAAGAAAAATTACTCTAGGAAAGCAAGAAATATTAATCTAGGAAAGCAGGAAATGCTAATCTAGGAAAGCAAGAAATATTAATCTAGGAAAGCAGGAAATGCTAATCTAGGAAAGTAGGAAATGCTAATCTAGGAAAGCAAGAAATGCTAAGATACTTTTGCAAAATGGAAATGAAGTAAACTACTGAGCAGAAGTAAGAGTATGGAAGTAGAAGAAAAGCAACAATTACTAATACTCTGACACTTCCCCGGCAACAGTGCCAAAAAGATGGTGAGCTCCAGTATTGTAGCAATAATGCTACAACTCCTGGGGCTTCCTGTCTCTCGTTTTATCAACCCGGTAGTTCGTACAAACTTGGAAGCGACGGTGCTGTATGCACAAGTACTAGCTCTTGTCGCAGCTGTCACTTGGTCAGCTGGCACAAGTCCGCTAGGGCTCAAGCCAACTTCTATAGGCTCTCAGAAGAAGCTTGCTAATTGATGGACGAAAGCTAATCTCAAAGGAAAGCTACTTTACTTGACAAAAATGAACTGAAAGCAAATCAAAGCATGTAAACCTAGGAAACCCTAATTCAACTAGTCTGACCTCTACAATGCAAGGAATGTAAATGCAACTTCTACCAATGTTGTCACTACCTCTACTAAATGAAAATGCATGGATCTAAACTACTTGCATCATGAAAGTTGTGTTTTTGTAATTTTCCTTTAAGTGTGTGGAATGATGGTGATCTTGTGCTAACTAGGGTTTGGTTGTGCAGATGGGATGGAGAAGGAAGGAAAGCGTGGGATAGGTTGGGGAGGCTAGGAGAGGTCCCTAGGGATCCTTGGCATCCATCCACAGAGGTTCCTCGCATTCAGATGCTCAACAACCGAGAGAGTGGCCTCCTACAGGATGGCTGTGGAGGATCCTACAGGATACTCTGTTTTCTACAGGATGTCTACAAATGGCTACAGGATGACCTACCGTGAGTGTTTGGAGGGATGGAGGAGTAATGGAATGGTAGGGGGAGATGTGTAAGGTAGGACTAAGGCTGGTGATGGCTTTAGAAGTGGCAGAATATGATGGGAAGTGAGTGTAGGGAGGAGGATGGAAGATAAAGGGCTATGTCAGCGAAAGGGCTAGAGAATGGAAGTACGTGAGGAGTGAAAGACTTTGTGAGGTAACAGAGCGGAGCAGGGGTCAAAGAGATGTCTGCATGCGTGATCAAGATGGAGGACAAAGTGATGGAACGAGAGAGAGCAGTGTAAGTGAAACAAATGCTTATGACTGTCACTCAACCAAAAATGCATCAACCTAAACTACCTATGCTTGTAAATTCAATGAGCAGCAATCTAAACGTGAAGGAGAATGTGCATGAAGCTGTGGTAAGGGAGTGTGGTGCAGGTGTGAATCATGTGGAAGCATCTAACATAACGTGACTGTGTTTGCAGCAACCATGGAATAAAGAAATGCGTATTTTTGGTGGTTAGTCATGAACTTCACTCCAATCCCAGATGAGACGGCAGTGAGCCTTAACAACCTTTTTGTTGGAGCTCCAATCGATTATATCTATCTTCTGCTACATTAAACAAGTGGAAACAAATTCACCATAAGCAATCTGCTATCTAACTCATGAAAAAGACCAACTCAACAACCTGTAATTCGAATTGCATGTGTAAATGGAAAGCTTTAAAGTGCTGAAATGAAATGGAAACAACACTACAACAGAGGGGATCTATGGCTCTCAGGTTGGGCCCTAACATGAGAGCTATAGTCTCCTTAAGAAAAACTCAGAACTAGATCAGAATCTGGCCTCTTTATTCATAATCTGATATCATGCCAAATTGGCTTACAAATAGGAACGAAAACTGAGCTGTGCTCCAAAATTACAATAGCAATACGAGAGTTTCAACAACCTATCTAAGGCTAAGGCCTCCATACTTATACAAAAACGATGATCCAACAAGTGTCCTTGATTTTAGGAGCTCGGCTGTCCAACTAGAGTTTAACTGCTGATCCTGTAGGATGTCATAATTGCTGTTCCTGTAGAGCAGTTTATAACTGCTATTCCTGTAGAACAGCTGGCTACTTTTTAAGCTCGGAGGGGAGATGGATTAGAGCTCGGAGTTCTTGATGGGAATCACGAGGGATGTCCCTAGAACCGTGGACATCCTCTCCCAAAACCCGCAGTGCCACCTCGTTGTCTCCTTATCTCCCTTTTTCGTTGTCTTTTGCTCCCTTTTTAATGCCAAAACCTGGAATCATAATGCATTAGTCACGTAGAGAGAGTGCCTACCCTTCTTCCTACAAACAACATGAATAAACTAAGAAATGCATGCATAAGCAATAAAAAATGAATGGTTTGAGCAAGTAGAATAGGCCAAAATGAGCCCAAATTGTACCAAAATTGGGGCTCATCAAAAACCCTCAACTTCACCGGTGGAAACATGAGTGAACCAAAAACTGTATTAAAGACTGGGCAAACCCTTACAGTCACTTAGAAATGTAGTATGTTAAATATAAATGCATACATGTATATGGGTAAGATAAACTAACAGAAAACCAATCTAACTCAAAACCCTCGCAGAAGCCAGAAGCCGAGTGTCATAAACAGGAACATATAACCCATGTAGCCTCAACTCCGTTTTAGGAGCAGAGGGTGCTTGCATTAAGACAGACGAAGAATCATAAAACTGAAACGTGAAACTCATATACAAACTCGGTACTGAAGCAACAATCATACAAATCATTTCATTAGAAAGAACAATGAAAACCTGTACCACGAGTCTATATGTATGTAGCAGTGGCCTGAGGGCCTTGAAACAAAGAAAATATCATGTACAGAGTGGAGACCCTTGAATCCTCCGCGCTCTGCCTTCTGAATTATTTAATTGACAAAAACAGGGTATCAACCCGCATGAACAATATCTAAGCTTAAACCCTTAACCTGTCCGAATACAAAGCGGAATGACTTCCAGAAATAGTGATATACAAATCAAAGGTCACGGCCGAGCATAATACTTTTAGACTGAACCTTTCCTAGTTAAGTCTATAACTTAAGACTCGGGTCGAAACCCAGAACTGTTAAAAGGGTTCCAGGCCGCGGTGGTGCCACTGGGTATCCCTGTCAGAGTAATTTAACACTCAGCTGTTATCCTAAATAAGGCTATGGAAATAAAAGAATAAACGATGTAACAGTAATCGAGCATACCTGTGACCCAACAGAGGAAACAGCGAAAGGGTTCCCATCTTCGACAAGATGTGGCCATCGTCACAACGCGTCTGAGTCAAAAGAGTAAAACGAGAGTCTGGTTAAACACAGAAATGGCATTACAACCTTAGAAACTGATATAAACTGTAACAAAATAAACGTGTGATCTCGTACCTGTGTCATCCGATGCGAAGGAAAAGCTGAACCAAGTTCTGGAGCTGAACATAGGAGCCGGAGCAGAGGGTATGTGGAACGCCATAACTCTACGACACACCGTCGCAGCGGAGAAAGAGGAACAATAAGTCGAATTCAAAGAACCTCAATAATATATACTATGCCCTACCTACCAGCTACGTGTTAAACCCTCAACCATTGATCTGCAGTAGAGGTTTTACCACCGTGCGATGGCCGGTCATGTTCAATGGATTTGGGCGCGAAAGTGATATGCCCAAGGCAGCAGATCCGTAAGTGCTTGGAGCACTAGGCTCACATGGCCTCACAGCAGCTGGCCGTAGATCTCTCCAGATGGACGGTGTTGTTCTTCCACCAAAGTCAAGGCCGGACACAACGTCCCTTTACAGATATCTCGGGATTGAGACCGAGACACGTCAACAGTTGCCATAACTCGCCTTTAAGTCTGACAGTTCCTTTTGAAATATGTGCATCAAAACTCGTTACAGGTTTTGGAAAATTGTATATGTATGCTTTATATTGTTGATGATGGATCCTCTCGAGAACCTTGGAATATAGAGTGTCAAATAAATATCTGTTTTGAATATAGTGTTATACTCATTACTTTGTCATATGACTTTTGTCGTAGGATTGATATGGGTGAATACATGTGTGAGTTAACATATAAAGAGTTACATGATTATTATAATAAGGTTAATCCAGATAAATATATATATATATATGTGTTAGTTTACAGGGAAGTCAATAGACATAAAAAAAATTTTTCTTATATGTACGTGACATAATGTAATTTAAATGTTATCAAATATTTTTGAAAAGCATATAATAAAAAATTAAAACTTTAATTAATTTAAAAATTATATAATAATGTAGAATTAATTAATTAAAATAAAATTACTTAATATTTGTTTATAAATTTTTAATATTATATTTTATATTATTTATTTATTTTTAATATTTTATTAAAACAAATTTAAATTTTCTTCATTATAATTATTTCTCAAAACTTCCAAAATCAATGTTTTTCAAAACTGAATTGAATGAAATGGGAAAGCAAACTCATTTTTACAAAACTTCAGAGACGTCCTTACAAAACCGAATTATATTAGAAGACAAACCCATTGTGAATGGATAAGACAAAGATCCAAAAAGACTGCACAATTATCAGAGACGCTGGAAGCCTTTTAGATCTCCACGGTTGGAGCAGATTAGTCACACCCGCAATGTTTCCGAGTACATCGAATTCGAGCAACACGTGAGTGGAGGGGTTCATAAAATAACAAATCTGATGATGAGAACCAACAAAATGTTTCCTCGTAAAAATATATGGTTGGGCCACTATGCATAGGAAGAACGCTTTGAATAAGCCAAGTCGTTTTCTTCAGCGTTATATTTCAAAGGAATCCTATTTTTTGTTTAATAAGCTCTAATTTTTCCGTGTAGTCTAGCAGCAACATGATACCGTACTGAGGAAAAAGAATATCCCATTGCAACCACTTCAATCAGTTGAGTTCCAGCTGGCCTATCATGGAAAGAAAAATAGCCATCTGCTCTGATGAAAGAACCCGTCTCCTCCATTCAGTACGACCTTTACATTTGTAATTTTGCTAGGAAATCCATGTGTTTTCACTTCAAGTCCTATTTTCGCTCTACCGACAATTGGGTAACCATCTGCAATCCTGGTAGATGAGAAGGCGGACACCAGAATTCCGCGATCCATGGTTGTCACATTGTCTCAGCCCAGATTTTCAGGGTTGACCTCGCCTGTGCTTAGAATGTTTCAGTGCAGATATACAGGTGCCCAGAAGTAACTAAGCACGACAATGTGAAGAAATGTCTAACCTCCACTTACCGTCTTTGGATCAAAAATTTCAATTTCAAATTCAAATTTTATAGTCTAGGAGGCATGGTCTAAAACAGCCAATTTTTAGAGTTGGACATGACATTCGTATAGATGATGATGCATACATGGCATAACATGTATCGTAGATCACCCACAAGTTTGCCCAACTTTCCTATCACCGCGAGAAAAGGTTTCAATATTTGACAGCTCTGACGGCCACAATTCAATGACAATGGTGGATAAGTAATGAAGTTAAATTCATTCAATGTTATGTTTGGATAAATGATTTTATAGGGAGTTGTTTTTGTGTGATTTTATGGTTTTTTTTTGGAAAAATTTGATATGAATTTTGATTTGTGTTGTTGAAAAATTTGACATGAATTTTGATTTGTGTTATTTAAATTAATTTTTGATTATATGTATAGATTCAACACCATGAAAAATCTTTAAAGCACTGTGATGTAGAAATGTCTGGCTAGGACCCTCCACTCCAATTTCAATTTCGAGGTCCATTTGTCTGGACAAACCCCTGCCTCCTCATTAATCGGAAAATAAACTGAATTTGACAAACCCACTGCAAATTTGAAATTTGAATTTGAATTTATCTAACCACTCAGCCGATGTTCTTCGCAGCTGCAGCAACGAGAACATGTTGTTTATAATCTACACTGAGTTTTGTCGGCATTGTCTATTTAAAGCACTCGACACTCTGGTCTCTCATTTTCACGATGATAGCGGTTATGAATTCAAGCGTTGCTCATGAGAAGGTGCTAAAGCTTCTGTGTGGACTCTTGCCTTTACCACTGGGCAACCCATTATTTAGCAGTAAGCACTCGCTATTTGCGGTGCTGATCCCTAAATACTATTCGGGAGCCAGCTGTGGGATGGAGGGACGCTCGAAGACATCAAACTTCTGCTGGATTTGGCAACGATTGTTCTTGCAAAATATCACGTCTTCAACGATCGTCGAAGCCTGCTAGAGCCTAGAACTCGCTCACCAGGTAGCTTGCTATGGTGTTCAAGTTACAAACAGTGAATCAAATGTGGGGGTGAGGACCATTCTATAATATATTACATTATACAGATAGATTAAATGTCAGGTAAATTTATTTATGTATTTCTGTCAAGTTGTGGTTTATTGTTGTACATACTTTACTCTTGCTGCAACTTTGTAAGTGAGCCCACAGTGGAGACCTTCAAGAGTTGTTGATTGATATATCTATATGGGGACATCCATGATACTGTTGATTGATATATCTATATGCAGACATCCATTATATTGCGGATTCACAACATGGTATCATCCAAGCTTAAACTACAAAAAGCCTCTAAGGAATCAAACATGATACTAATTTCTAGTTTTGTATGAATTATGGTATTATTTTCATTTACATAAATATTTTTCACTGTGAATTTCTCGTTTTTACATGATAATTTATGTACAAACCAAACATCAAAGTTATAATTGCATTGGTTTAGGTCGTTGTATATGGTCCCATAAAATTTTCCTGAGCTTTAAAAACATTTTTATCTATTGGGTTATGCAGATGCCGGAATTAAACAAAAATGTTAATGTATAATTGCCTGAAGTAAACAAAAACGTGAATGTATAATTTGTGAATTCTTGTTAAAGGATTTTAAGTAGGTAAATAATTTGACAAATTATAGTTCTATAATAATAAAACATTTATAGTTCTATTTAATCTATTATATATGGTTTTTTTCGAAATGACCCTTTCTTAATAATTTTTATATTCATTTATATGATCTTCAAAAATTACTAATTTTTTTAATAGTTCTTATATTAATTATTCTCAATTTTTTATATTATTTTTGAAATATTATCTCCTATTACACTATAACGGTTTTTTTTTTTTAATTTTTTTTGGTAAAACATTTAATTTATAAACTTGGCCTTAGTTTTCCGATGAGAATTTATTTCAGAAAGACGTAAATGACACCATAGGATTTATTCTTCACGTGTAATCATGCTAAAGTTATATATAGGAGATTATATTATATATAGGAGATTATATAATTTTTATAATTTAACGGATTTTTATGAGAAATTATGTATATTATATTTAAAGATTATAGGTTTAAAATATAATAAAATTATGTTTTATTTTTAAAGGTTATATATTTAAAATTAGATAAGATTTAAAAGTTATATATATTAAATTTGATATTAATATTCTCTATGTATATATGAGTGGGATAAATATGGAAAAGAAAAAATTTTGCTATCTCTAAAATTTCTGTTTTGTCTCACTAGAGTAGCTCAAGTGGTGATGGTTGTGTAATGAAGTCTCACCGAACCAGAGATCTTGGGTTCCTTCCCCCGTAGTGGGGTGAATAATGGACATTTAAACTCGAAAATCGGAGAGTCCTACCTTGCTTACAAAAAAAAGAAGTTATATATATAAAAACTAGATGAAAAAATAAAATATTAAAAATAACATAAAATAATAATTAAATAAATTCTTATATCACTTTTGAAGAATATTAATATACAAATGATGGATAAATAAACTTGATTAATTAATTATATCTTTAATTATTTAAAATTATCTTAAATAAAGATATTCATAAGATAATCCCCTTACATTTTAAAATCTTTACATATGTGAATTATCAATACTACACTTCTCAATATTTATATATCTCAATTATCATAACTAACACTTTTCAGCCTCACATTTGGGTTCTTACATGGCCAACATAAAGTTATTAGTCCCTGCCTTTAGCAGGACTATAGTGATCGATTGATCGTTGACCCTGCATTAATTCATCTTTTGACCGGTCTTTTTTTCCGCCTATACATATTTTAACCAAAGTTTAATGCTGACAATGTCATTCACTGAAATTTTAACCAAAGTTTTTCTTTGAAAAATATTCTACCTCTTATTACGGCCTTCACGTGGCCCGATATGGAAATTATGTTGCACTTCATTTTATATCCAAAGTTCGGGCAGCAGTGATTTTTTCGTGCCTTCATTTTATCCAAAGTTCATTTTATCCCAATTTCGTGCCTTCATTTTATCCAAAGTTCATTTTATCCAAAGTCCAGTTGGGGCCACTTTTTATTAAGATGAAACCACGTGTTGGGTTAGCAAAGTTAGAGAGGAAGCCAAGTGTTTCATGCATGTCACGTAGCTGTGGCTGAGCTTTCAAGCTAAATTGACTCTGGCAGCCTACCTTCTATGCTTGTTCCTTATTGTGTTCTTCTATTCCTTGTCTCTGTAATTGAATTTTCAGCTGAGGAAGATATTAGTGTGTGTTTATCCATCAACATGACATCAAGCGAGAGACCACCTTCTGGTTACATAGCTTCAACCCCAGAAGATGTGCCAGGGAAGCCATGCACCGTGGGATCCCACCTGATAGATGCAGGTGCCCAGATTCTTCAGAGCTTCACCCCTCTGAAGTAGTTTCAACAGGTATTTGATTTCTTGATCTTTCTTCTTTTAATTTCCTGAAGTGTTATCATATTGAATTACTAGAACAGAACCATGAGCTAGTAAATGTTTTCGTTGCTCATCAGAGAATTTGGTTATGCTTCTTGAAAATTGCTTTCATTATAAAAATGATTACTTACAAGTAATCAGTAACAAAAAAAAAATTCCCTAATCAAATTGCGAGCATGCTAACCTGCTATAGTGCTGCCGAAAATTAATGATAAATCACCTTTGTGGAAGCTCCGTGTAGAAGACTGGTACTGATATTTTGATGGTCATTCAACATGCTCTCCTTGAGCTGAAGGTGAGTGGCGTCAATGCATTTTGTATAATTTTCAACTGCTGCGTCTCAATTTTTTTCTCTGAGTCATTATCGGAATTCAAAGTGCCTCCATCCATGGAGTTACAATAGCAAACCCCTTATCATAACGCTTACTCGTATGTAATCACTTGACAACAGAGACCCCAGTACTATTTTCTTGCTACGAGGAATCCAAACAAATAGAGAATAAAAGGCTGAGATGAACACCATACCTGAGATTGAAATAGGTCATAGGATGCCCTGCTGCTTGCTCGCTTGATGACTGATAGAAGCAAATAACAAATTCAATTTCGTTTGTATTTTAACCCTGAATTAAACCAAGCATTTGCCACTAATGAAATCAATAGGATAAGTGGATATAGAAACCTTCTCTCCGCAGAGGGCTTCTGCAACAATTCGTGTCTGATCCTGCTGAGTGGTGAACTTGGAGAATTTCCTAATTAGGTAAACCCCTCCAGCCACACATAATGCCTTGAGCACTGCATTTATAGCCCTGCTTCCGCTTCGACTTCCACTTCCACTTCCAGCTTTGTTATTATTATCCATATAAGCAAGCGCTCCACTGCAGCTGCTCGTTTCCTCCTCCCGCAAACAAATTACATCAACCATCTTGTACTGCGTTGCCTACATCCAGAAACTTGAGAACCCAACCAGGTTCGAACCTGTGAACTCGCATAGCCAAAGCCAAAGCCAAAATGGAAGAGGGCCCAACCTAGTTCGAACCAGTGACCTCTTGATCTGCAGTCAAATGATCTGCCACTAAGCTCGAGGTTTTCAGATTTAGCAATTTAAATCAACATCCAGAAACTCGCATAGCCAAAGAAACTGAGAACAAATCCAGAAGATGATGTAATGTCAATCGACTGAGGCCAACACGCTGAGATAAGAAGGATTGTCAAATGTCATTTACAAAAGAAGAAAAGGGGACACGTGGCTTGCATGCAAGCCTGGGAGTCCACAACACGCCAGCCGCTCGACTAACAGGAGAGGACACACACATCCATTAAGAAATTAGGAAGAGTTTATGAGGTGATAGATTTTTTATATCTGTCCCTGTCTCTGCGGTGGTGGGTTAACCGTCACGCCCCTCCTTATGCCTTCTTCCTTCACTCGGTAAACTGGATATGCAACCTCTCTAACTTCGGCCTCTGTAGCCGCCATAAGCCGACCTCGGGAAGGTGAGGGGCATTGATGGAGTCCATTTACAGACAGATAAAAATAAAGCAGGTTACAAAATAAGTGATGAGCACTTGGTTCAAACCAAACAATTCTATGATCTCTTAATATGCTCAGTAATAGAGTGAGCTTATGAGCATGAAATAGCAATGATGTGACAGGTGGGTTGCATGCACTCCCCAAATGCTTGCCCCACGTCCTTTTAATTGTTTCATTTCTTATTAACTTTTTATTTTTTATTTAGATTACTGTTCCTATGCTCGGTGTCTTTATATCTGTAATAAATGACGTATATAATGGCATAATGCAAATATGAAAAACTCATTCACTAAAATATCCTAACTTCTCTTTTAGCTTTGATGTTCTCTTGCCATTTTCAATCCATAGACTAGACAATGTCAACAGAGGAATCCATCTGCAAGATATAAAGTTGTTATCTGAGAATTTTCAGCACAACTTCTTCAGTTTTGCCAGGGTGCGACAACCTGAAATTGAGCAAAAATGGAATGCCTCTAGTGAAGAGTACTCAAATTTTAACTATTAACTAGAGTATAGGCCTAAGAAATTTTAACTATGTTCTATTTTTCCTTCAAGGCTCATGTCTGGAACTTGGAATTTATCAGTTTCTTTATCTATTTTTTTTCCTCCAGGAAAACCCAAGAAATTTGTCTTTTGAATTGTCTCGTTTGGCCTGCCTCTGTAGTAGAATATCACTTTTTATTTTGATTTTGATAGTGGCTGCCATGGCTTTGGAGGACCTCCCAAGCTGCATATGAAAATTTCGATCATCAGTGTCTATGAATTTACTATTATGCTCATAGTGGTTCCAGTGACTCCGGCTCTTTTTGAACCACATTCCTTAGACAGATCCAAGAAAATCCGTATTACATATCGGGTCTAACATCGTTCTATCTGTATGTTTGTGTGCAATACAAATTACATAAGAACCCATTTGTTCCTTCTTTGTAATAGTCCAACTCTGTATTTCAAGCAAGCCTGCAGAGGAAGGCGTTGATGGAATCTCGCATTTCATAAATTGTGTAGAGGGCGTCAGTGGTGCAGGGACCACTAAAAGATTGTAAGTGCATGGGAACTTACAATATTTGATTTGATTGTTGTTTATTTGATTTGATCTGATTTTAAAATATTTGCTAAATTGACAATGACTAAATTCTATAATATTTCAACCAGATTATCGCTGGGTGTCGCTTGGAAACCCGGTTATAAAACCCATGCACACTAAAATAAATACAGTTGTTTTCTAATAGCGCTTAAATAAATACAGTTGTTCTCTAATAGCACTAAAATAAATGCGGTCGTTTGTTTTTTTTTTAAATGCGAGTAATTGGTGCAGAGGCATCTAATGGTGAATAATTCTTCACAGATGAAACTAATGGTGAAGAATATAATTAATAATTAATATTATGTAACAAATAGCGTCATTATTAACAAATTTCGGAATATAATTAATAATAAATATTATGTAACAAATAGCAGTCATTATTAACAAATTTCCAATTTTAGGTTCGAATTATACTTTATGCATGAAATCACCAAAGATAGTGATAAAGTAGAAGAATTTGGATGTTTACTATACGCAGAAACAGAATGGGCCCTCAACCTCAAAAAAACAATACAAAACCCTTCCGTCGACAGAATTTGTGACAATGGACAAATGGCTCCCAAAAATAAATAAGGTGACGCTCACCTCCTTATCACTTTGACCCCACGATCCACGCTTAGCATAAAGGAAGATGACTAATTCCGAGGTGTCAACTCTGTGATTGCACCTTAAGTCGTCACTAAACAGAAATAGTGCAAATAACATCATTGTGAATACAATATCTTTTCTCATCTGCGTAACTGCTTATAAGTTTTTAGAAAATCACTGTGTTTTCAAAGGTTATAATTGCGTAGAAGTTTTTGAAAAATGGTATGAAATCTCTATCGTATATAATAAGGATTGAGAAAAGCTCGCCTTTCAGCTCTAAAACAGAAACAGTTATATATGATTATCATATAGATCGGAGACAAATAGTTGTCTCGAACACTGGAACTAATACAAATAGTTGTCTCGAACACTCGGACTAATAGATAGTTGTTTGAAAGGCTGCAAATGGACCGTGAATAGCACACTCATAGGCACTGATGGGCCTCTTCAGTTCATTAAATCACTCTTTACAGAGTCATTGCAAACTCTTACAAATGTATAATGAGAGGGTATCTAATGTTGTTGGGTGTTCTGAATTTTATTTGTAGCAGAGAAGATTAATTACTTGGTCCAAAAATTTTACCAAATAAAGATTGATCAAGCCTTTGAAGTGCAAACTACTAATGACATGCTTAGTCCTACAGGGTGGTTCATTCTGTGCCACCAACAGTTCATCGTCCTGCGCAACACCCACATGAATTCATGTTAGCTAGCTTCTTTGCCGAAAGCACGCGAAATGGTGCACAAATCAAAAAAGGGCTTAATTTGTGCTTGAGGGAGGCCATTCGCTTACGGCAGGGACTACCGCCTGCATGTAGCACTTGTTGATAAATAAAGTCTCTTAAATAGATTGTTTTTTATACTCAAATGTGTGATGACCATGAAAGAAAATAGATAAATAATGTTGTTCTTTACTTTAATGAGAATATAACTTATTTTTAAAAATTTATTTTATTTTTATGTTTTATTTTAATATTTCACTTATATTTGTTCGATATATTTAATTTAATTGTAGATTTGTTCTATAAAAAAGTGAATCAATTCATACAATTTAGCCATCAAATTATATAATTATATATATATATATATATATATATATATATATATATATATATATATATATATTTTGTTGAATTAATTTAATGAGAAAAGTATATGTTTTGGTTGTCAAGGTTATATGTTTAAAATTAAATAAAAAGTTTATAAGTTTTAGGTACTAGTTATATTAGTATTTATTAATTTACATATAAGGGTAGAAGTGGTGAGGAATATATATGTATATATATCACCTTTGTTTATGTTTTCAAATGGTGAAGAGAAATATTAAAAATAAATGAAATATTAGAAAAAATAAAATAAAAAAATAGATGAGTAGATTCTTATATCTATTTTTAGATAATTTAAAATTATGATTAATATTAAATTTGAGTCTATCAATATAAATATAAATATTTAAACTTTACTAATTAATTATAAATTGATCTTTTAACATTTTTATTTCAATACCAATATTCATAAATAATTTCTTTACATTTTAAAATATTTAAGTATATCAATAATCAATATTGTGATGTCTAAGCATCTTAATATTTGGGGTTCCTCGATGGCTTCCATGAAATTATTTCGTTACGATTTAAAGGGAATATAGGTTGTGTATTTTGAAGCAAGAGACGGTCCTTTTATTGACTTAAGAAAGAAAATAATTTACATAGGTTACAACAAGCACTCAAAAGCACAGACCCTCACCAGAAAGAGGGAGAATTAAAAAATGTGCCCTAAAACCCGCTTCCTTTTTTTTTTAAAGAACCATATAGTTCACTCAAAAGTAGCCTCTGATGATCTATCCCCTTTTAATCAGACGGTCCAAAAACAAAACACGCGGAGTAGTGGCTTGTGAAAAAACCCCCTAAAGTGCTTGACCCATTATGGCCGTCGATCTTCCCCTTCTAATCTGACGGCTAGTATTCATATCGCGCAGCTTAGAAGCAGGATGAATACCGTGCGATGAGGGCGGTATTTCTTCCTCGATCCCCGCCACGTGTTGCTCTCTAAGTGGCATTGCTAGCTTTTCCTAAAAACCATCTTTGGGTTTGAGGGCACTCGATAAGGTGGTAAACCATAAGAGGTTTTGATCTTTCGGTCCCACAAACCTGCACGACCATCTATGGCCGTTGATCTTCCCCATCTTGATCCAACGACCCTAATCAATATCACACATCTCATAAGCTCGAGGATTGCCATGTGATGAGGGCAGTATTCATTCTTCTTCCTTCGTCACGCATAAATTGCTGAGTGGCACTGTGTCCCATCCGGGAAAACAATTTCCTGGTCAAGGGGCGCCCGATGCAGGTGGTATATCCCGAGCAGTTTTCGACTCCAGTACACAACTCTCCTAGTTCCCAATGCACTGCCCAAGGAAGACGTGCCCTGAAGGGTCGCCTTTTGCATGGAAAGCACCGGGACTTGTGTTGGCAGCCATTGTCGATCTTCTTGGTAACTCATTTCCTCGGAGATTTTCCTTTTACACAGATAGCTTCTTGCCCTATGACTACCTCCGTCCTGACTTCCAGTAGCGCCCAGGCTATTGTAGATTTTGCTGAAATCCTAAGCAGTCCTAAAGTGAACTTCCACCGAGAATCTGCCTAAAGTGAACTTATTCCTCATTTGCATAAAGTGAAATGTTGTCTCTCTGTCTGTTCTGATAGTGTTGTCTGTCTATGAGGGCCCGAGATGAGCATTCATCTCTCACTCTGTCATCTGTTACCTCCTCCCACCAGCAACACATGTCAGTAAGCTTGCTTCTAACCCCCTCATTGGCTAGCCAGTCCGCCACTTTGTTGGCTTCCCTGCGAACATGCACAAACCTGAGAGTTCTTAGAATTCTTAGGTGTGATTGGATTCTTTGGTAGACTTGCAGAAGCCACCAGTGACTTGAAATTTTCTCTGGTGCTGCTCCTGCACTTAGCCTCTTGACCGAATTAATGACTAACTCTGAGTCAGCTTCTATGATGACATTATGTGTGTTGTGCTTACACAGTATTTCCAAGCATAGCTCCATCACCATGAGCTCAACCATGTTGTTGGTTGCCTTCCCTAGATAACTATGGAAAATTACCTGTATGTTGCCCTCCTCATCTCTCATGACCCCTCCATACCCTGCGTCTCCAGGATTTCCTTTTGAGGCTCCATCTATGTTAAATTTTAAAAAACCTTGTGAAGGGGGTTGCCAGAAAGCCTTTCCTTCTGCATTATGCTTGGTGATCTGCACAGGACTCTGAGGGAGATGTACCTGAAGCTCCAATTTTTCCAGGATGCTAGCCTCTCTATTTCCTCTGGGTTTCTTGGAGGAAACTCTCCCCAAGATGTGGACAGTCTCCTTGAGTTGCTTGAGGATTAGCTTAATGATGCTGCTCACCGGGCCCAATTTATCTTTGAAAATCCTGTTGTTGCACTCCTTCCATACATTCCAGATCAAAAACCCTAGGATCAAAGCCCAGGCTGAGTTTATTGTCTCATTATCCGAAAATTTTTTCCTCCAATTTTTCAGTGCAGCAATGATGTCATTTTCCTGCCTTTCTGTCTGCTCGAAGACATCTCCAACCTAGTTCCATAGTGAGGCAGTGAAGGAGAAACTATTGAGGAGATGATTTGTGGTTTCTTCTTGTTTTCCACACAAGTGACATCTTGAGGGGCTGACAAAGCCTCTCTTTCTTAGATTATACCAAGTCAAAATTTTACCTTGTTGAACCATCCATTTAAACAGTTTGATCTTCATCCAGTGAGGGTTATCCCAGAGTTCTTTCCATTTCTTGTCAGTGCTTGGAGAGTTAAGCCCAGTAGTGATTCTTTTGGCCTATTTAAGGGTGAAGAGACCTGCCTTATTCCTCCCCCATCGTAATTGATCATCCGAGGTTGAGGTTAAGATTTGCCTCTTTTCCAGAATACCTTGGAGGGCCTTAGCTTGAGTACTTAGCATGTTCATCTCAATGTAGGCTGGAAGCTTCCATATTCTCCATTTTTCATTGCTCCTTGACTAATCCCAATAGTCACTTACCCTTCTTAAGCCTTTGTTTATGGTATCCATTTGGATACTTGCTAATTCCTCTCTGCTGAGATTGCCCTCCTGTTGCCAATTGTCCTCCCAGAACCAGGCCAAATTTCCGTTTTTGATCTCCCAGAAACTGTGTTTTTGAACTAAGGCCCTATTCGCCCAGGCTCTATTCCAAACTTGTGAACCTTTTACTTGTACTGTCATTCTTATGAGGTTCATATCCGGCCAATTCATTCATTTCTTCTTTTCTTCACCTTTCCCCTAGAGGAAGTCACTTTGAGTGTTTCTTATTTGAATACTGACTCCAGTTGGTGCCTGAATGGTGATAGCATATAGTTAGGGATGGTTTGGAGGATAACCTTAGTGAGAGTTAGTCTCCTAGCTAGATTTAGGGCTCTGTTTGTCCATTTACTAACTTTGTCTTTCAACTTATTTAGAACAGGCTCCCAAAAGTCCTTATGTAATTCTTTGTCAGTGAGGGGAACTCCCAAATACTTCGAGGGAAATGAATCTCTTTGAAAGCCCATAATTCTAGAAAGATTTCTTTGTCTCAAAATGTTAGTATTGAAAAAGAAGATCTTTGATCTAGTAAGAGTTACCTTAGTGCTCGCTGCCATTGCAAATTCATACAGAATTTTCTTAAATGCTTTGGCTTCCTTGACTGCGGGAGTGCCTTGAAGCATAGTATCATCCACAAATTGCTAGTGTGTCACTGTGTCTCCCCCTCGAGTGAGTCTCAGACCTTGAATTCTGCCTTCCTCCTTGGTAGCTCTTATTGCTCTACCCAACCCTTCCATCATGAGAATGAAAAGGAAAGGGGAAAGAGGATCACCTTGCCTGAGACCTCTTGTAGGCTTGAAGGTTCTGGAGGGAGAGCCATTGAGAAGAATAGAATAGCTAGCAATAGTAACTAGAGCCATGACCCAACTAATCCAGTTGTAGTCAAAGCCATAAGCTGTAAGCATTTCTCTTATGTAAGTCCAGCTGAGTTTGTCAGGCTTTTACTATGTCTAGCTGAATTATCATCCCTGCCTACTTATTGGTAATAAGTGAATGAACCACTTCATGAGCTTGAATTATGTTATCCAGAATCTGTCTTCCTTCCACATAACCCGTTTGCTCCTCTGACACCACGGTAGGGAGGAGTGGTTTGAGTCGGTTGGCAATTACTTTGGATATTATTTTGTACACAACATTGCATAAGGCTATAGGTCTGAATCTATCCAGAGACGTGGCCTTTTCCTATTTAGGGATTACGACAATGAAAGATTCATTAAGCGCCCTCAAGACTGTTTTAGAACTGCGCGAGTCTTCCACCACCTCCAGAATATCATGCTTTACAATCCTCTAGCAAGCTTTGAAAAAGTCCACATTGAAGCCATTAGGGCCTGGAGCTTTCCCATTGTGCATCTCTGTGATTACTTCCTCAAGCTCTTCCTCTGTTACTGATCCATTGAGATTGTAATTGTCTTCTCTGGAAACCAATTTAGGAACGTACTGTGTAAATCTTTTGGTAAACTGAGATCTGTCTACAGTGGTCTCCTCAACAATTTTCTGGAAATGCTGGACAAGAACCTCTTCTATCTCCTCATGCGTGTTTCTTTCAACTCCATGATGGTCAGTGAGTTTGACAATTCTATTCTTGTTTATGTGATCTATGGTGGATCTGTGAAAGAAGTTGGTGTTCCTCTCCCCTTCCTTGATCCATTGGACCCTGGATTTCTGTCTCCAGAGTATTTCCTCTTATAGAAATCTATTCTCCCATTCATGCTAAAGTGAATCAACAAGCTCTTTCCTTTCCTCTGTGTAGCCTTCTGTGATAAGAATTTGGTTTATTTCCTTTAGTTTCTGTTCCGCTTCTTCTTTAGCTTTGAAGATGTTACCAAATTCATTTTTATTCCAGTCTTTGAGTCTGCCTTTAATGTGCTTGAGCCTGCAATGAAGAAGGAACATCTTTGTGCCTTGAAAGGGAATCTTTTCTTTCCACCATCTTTCAATGTTTTTGAGGAAATCTGAGTGCATGAGCCATACATTCTCAAACCTGAAGGGGTTGTTCCTAGGTTTTCCAATTAGAGAAGCTTCCAATTGGATGGGCCAATGGTTAGAATTACCAAAAGGTAGGATGAACGCTGCTAGACTTCTTCCCATGAGAAGAAGTTCCTCTGAAATAATGAATCTTTCTAACTTTGAGGCTACTTGGTTAGAGCCCCCCCTTTTTTTATTCCAAGTTTAAATTCCATTGCTAGTGTCCATATCCACCAGTTTCATGTTGGTGAGGAAATTCTGCAAGCAAAATGACTCTCGACCAAGTGTTCTAGTTCCCCCTTTTTTCTCCGTGAGATATTTTATCATGTTAAAATCTTCCCCTAGAATCCAGGGTAAAGCTAAGTATCTCTTCTTCATATCCTCCAGTGTAGTAAGGAGCCAAATTTTGTCCTCCGCTGGTTGGGGACCATAGACATTGGTAATCATATAACACTGCCTATCACTGTTAGGTCCCTATAATACTAGTGATGCCCCCATTACTATTGTAGTTGTATCCCTTATTAATATTGTTGTGCCCCTATTGTTATTACTGTGCCCCATAGAATCCCTCTATTGTTATTTTTGTGCCTTTATATTATTATTGTTAGGTCGGCTTGGTTATATTGTGACCCCTTAGACTTCTATATATAGAAAGGAGGTTTTGTCATTTGAATCATCCAAGAATTGTTCATTTGTGTAATGTAAAGGAGGTTTCCCCCTTGAAGAGGTTGAATTCTAAGGCGTTCAACTATCTTTTCTATCACTTTGTGAGTTGGTTTCATAACATTTGGTATCAGAGCTTTGAATTCTAGGGTTTCGCTGCTCCAAAGAGGTCATCGTGGCATTTCCACTATAAATTCTTTTATTTGATGTTTCATATGCGAAAAAAAACCCATTTGGGATGAAATCTTTGTGAACCTCAGGTCCAAATTTCAGAGCGGTTCACGCTATATTTGCAGAGATATGATCTGAGGAAGTTGGTTTTTTTGCAGACTCCCGAATTTCATTCCAAACAGGTGGCCCAGGGAAAATCGTCATAACTTTTGTTTTAAACATCAGATTGAAATTTCGTCAGAAGTTACAGAAAGATGACGGACTGTGGTTTCCTGTATATATTTTTCGGATACTAAGGTCAAAATAGTGACACGTGGCACTTCATACAAGTTTGCTCTTCTGGAAAGGTTTATAATCAGGTCATCTTGGGAGATTTTGCATAACTCCACCATGGAGAATCTAAATTTGATCAGACTAGGGGCATTGGAAAGAGGACACAGAAGGTTGCTATAGATCGCAATTTTAGAACTGGATGATCCAAAATTACAGAGACATATAAGTTTCAATATTGAGCTCCTACAAAGTGAAAAAAGGTGTGTATTTTTTTTTTTAAATTTTGCATAAGCTCGGTTTGAAAAATTAGTTTGAAGGAATTCAAAGGGCATAGTAAAGCATTATTATCGGTAATTGATTCCCCGAGGAAAGAGAATGGAAACATCTAATAAGCAACCTGAAAGCTCTAGCATGACTCATGAAGAAGAGGAAGAAATGCAACATGATATATCAAAATTACGAGACCAAGTGCAGCAAATGTCACTCGCACAAAAAGTAACAAAATCTAAGATGGATGGTTTAAATAAAGATGTAGAAGCTAAGATGTATGGCATGGAAGCTAATATGGATGGTTTAAAGAATGGCATGGAAGCTAAGATGAATGGCATGGATGCTAAGATGGATGGCATGGATGATAAGATGGAAGAATTGAAGATAAATTTGAATAAGTTTCTACAAGATATGGTCACTAATTGTGAAAGGGTAGTAAAGGAAAATCATGATGAGAACAAAAGAAATGTTAATCATGATTTCATAGACTCTAATGTTGGATCGAAGACCCACCATATTCCAAAAATCAATATGAGGAAGTTTGATGGCAAGGATCCCACAACATGGATACTGCAGATGGAGCAATTTTTCGATCTCAATAATGTGCAAAACACACAAAAGGTACGTGTTGCAACTTTATATTTGGAACCAAATCAGTTTGTATGGTATCAATGGCTTTGCTTTCACAAACAAATTGTCACTTGGGCAATTTTTACGGAAGAAATGATAGCACATTATGAGGATACAAAATGCAACACTTTTTTTAGCCAATTGATAAGTCTCAAACAAAAGGGTTCAATGATGGAGCACATTGAGGGGTTCCAAGAATTGAACATAAGGGTCAAAAATATTCCAAAGGAGCATAAGATTGATGTGTTCATAGGGACTTTAAAGGAGAATATCCAACATGATGTTCGCCTTTGGCAACTTGATTCATTGGAGAAGGCATTCAGGTTAGCAAGAAAAATGGAAAGAAAAATTATGGCAACCAGGAAGCCTACCACTCACAACTATAAAGATGGAAGTGTTGTTTCCCCTAGCATTCCACAACCTATAAGGTTGACACCACAAAAATTGGAAGAAAAAAGAGCAAAAGGGATTTGTTACAGTTATGATAGAAAATACACTAAAGGTCATAAGTGTGCTGAGAATAAATTATTCTACATAGATTGTGAAGAGGAAGAAGAAAAGGAACAAGAAAGGTCAAAAGAAGAGGATATACTCTAGGAACAAAGCCTAGTTAAATAAGAAATGAATCTAACCATATCTTGTAATGCATTGGCTGGAATTACCACTCCTTAAACCATCAAGATAGAAGGACATATCAAGAAGAAAAAGGTAATATCGTTGATTGATTCAGGAAGTACCCACAATTTTATTCATTGTAAGATAGTAAAAGAGTTGAATTGCTTCCTATATCCAGCACCAGAGTGTTAGGTACTGGTTGCAAGTGGAGGAACGATAAATTGCTCTGGAAAGTGCCATAATATCAAGCTATTCATGGGAGAATATGTATTGAATAGCCCAATGCTTTCCATTCCAATGGGAGCTGCTGATGTTGTACTAGGAGTTCAATGGCTACAGTCCTTGGGTATAATAGCTTTTAACTTTCAAGAACTTTTCATGAAACTTTATGCGGAAGGAAAAGAAGTTGAATTAATGGGTATTGCAGGGAAACCGGGAAAGATAATCATCTCTAACAGTATGACAAAGCTTCTAAAAAAGGAACAACGAGGTGTAATTGCACAATTATGTTCGCTACATGTTTCCACATCGAAATCATCTATTTCTCCAGATCTCCAAAAAGTATTGGACAATCATTCCAAGGTATTTGAGACTCCCAAAGGTCTCCCACCTATTCCTGATCATGATAATGCTATTCATTTGATTCCAGGAAGTGTTCCTCCAAACATCAGGCCGCACAGATATCCCTATTCCCAAAAGAGTGAAATTGAACGTATGGTTGCAGAAATGCTAGAGGCTGGTATAATTCAACCTAGCCAAAGTTCTTTCTCTGCTCCAGTAGTATTGGTGCACAAGAAGGATGGATCATGGTGCATGTGTCCGGATTATAGGGAGTTCAACAAGCTCACTGTTAAAGATAAGTTTCCCATTCCTGTCATTAACGAATTATTGGATGAATTGCATGGATCAATTTACTTAACCAAGTTGGATCTTTGTTCAGGATATCATCAAATCAGAATGAAGACCGAAGACATTCCAAAAACAACATTTAGAACTCATGAGGGTCACTATGAATTTTTGGTCATGCCTTTTGGCCTTACCAATGCACCTTCTACATTTCAAGGTTTGATGAATTCCATTTTCAAACCCTTCCTTAGAAAATTTGTGCTAGTATTTTTTGATGATATACTAATCTACAACAAGTCTTGGAAGGATCATGTTGAACATGTTGACAGGGTGCTACAACTATTGGAGGAGAAACAATTATATGCAAAAAGATCCAAATGTTTCTTTGGAGTACAAGAGGTGGAATATCTGGGTCATATTCTATCTCATGAAGGAGTTAAGGTAGATCCTAGCAAAATTAAAGCCATTATGGAATGGAAAATCCCCACATCCATAAAGCATTTATGAGGATTTTTCAGGTTTATAGGGTATTATCGCAAGTTTGTTAAGAATTATGGGAAAATAGCAGCACCTCTAAACAAAATTATTGAAGAAAGATGCATTTTCATGGACTCCAGAAGCAACAAAGGCCTTTGAACATCTTGAAAAGGCAATGTGCCAAGCACCGGTCTTAGCTACACCAGAATTCACAAAACCTTTATTATGGAATGTGATGCTTCAGGAAATGGAATTGGTGTTGTTTTGATGCAAGATGAAAGACCCATTTCTTTCGAAATTCGTCCAATCAAGGGAAAGTATTTACACAAAGCTATTTATGAGAAGGAAATGTTGGCAATACTACATGCACTTAAGAAATGGCGACCCTACCTAATGGGAAGACACTTCAAGGTAAAAACGGATCATGATAGCCGTAAATACTTTTTAGAACAAAGATTATCCTCTAAAGAACAACAAAAATGGGTCACAAAGATGTTGGGTTATGACTTTGAAATCATCTATAGAAAAGGGAAGCAACATGTTGTGGCAGATGCACTCTCAAGAAAGGATGAGGATGTGGAAGCATTGTTGTGTGCCATTTCTATTATCCAACCAGAGTGGATAAACAAAGCAAGGGAGGAATGGAATAATGACGAAGAAGTGTGGGCACTTATTCGAATGTTACAACAAGATTCCAGTACATCTGATATATTTAGTTAGAAAAATGATTCGTTATGGTGAAAAGATCGCTTATACCTCTCTAAGAATTCCCAACTCAAACAAAAGATTCTTCTGGAATTGCACGCTTCTCCCTTAGGAGGGCACTCAAGATTTTTAAGAACTTACCACAGGGTTAAGAAGGAATTGTTTTGGGATGGCCTTAAATCAGATATTCAAAAGTTTGTGGCAGAATGTTTTGTTTGCCAACAAAATAAAGCTAAAACAATTAAGACACCAGGTCTATTACAACCTTTATCCATTCCAAGCCAATGTTGGGAGGAGGTTTCAATGGATTTCACAGGTTTACCCAAGTCTGAGGGAAAGAGTGTCATCGTGGTGGTAGTTGACAGACTTACCAAGTATGCGCATTTTTTTCCATTATCACATCCATTTAAATCTAGTAAAATTTCTACTGCCATTATGGAAACAATTCAAAAGCTACATGGAAATCCAAATATTATTGTAAGTGACAGAGATCCCATTTTTACTGGAAATTTTTGGACAAAATTATTTTCTTGTCTTGGTACTAAGTTAGCTCATAGATCATCTTATCATCCTCAATTTGATGGGTAAACTGAGATAGTAAACAAATGTTTGGAAGGATATCTTCGTTGCTTTGTATCTGATAAACAGACACAATGGGTCAAATGGTTGCCTCTGGTTGAATGGTGGTATAACACTTCCTTCCATACTGCAACGAAAATGACCAATTTATGGAACTTTATGGATATCAGCCACCATCCATCACATCATATTTAAGAGAAAATTCTAAGCTTCTGTTGAAGCCCCGAAAATCAGGTTTACAACAAAGGGGATACCCGCCTGGTCCAGACCTTAGTTGGAAGCTCCTTTTCCGTTTGGTATAGCGGGTCCAACAGGGGATATTGGACCAGTTTCCCAATTTATGTGTGTGTGTGTGTAGAATTTGATATTTTTGATCTAATAGTTCCTAATTAAGATGCTCTAATTCTAACTTTAATCTAATGACATGTAAATTATATTCCAATAAACAGAAATATCTAAGTCTATACTAACCCGGGGTATAATCCTTCCGTTATGCGATCTAAAAAGATTTCATATAACAATCGGTAATAAAGATCATTCAACTGTTATAAGAAAGGAATTAAATATAGATAAACCACTTCGCATAAAAAGTTAGATGAAACAGTTGTGAAAACATATCGCACAATAAGCTATTCATACATTAAGCATAAATAAATAGCTATCACCGAACAAAAGTGCCAAATGATAACTCAAGCATTCACGCATCTATATATAAACAACTGAACATGAATATCACTTTAACACAAAGGTAGAAATAGTTAAGAGATAGAAGTACCATTTATAACTAGTCCTACTCATGAGATTCAAGCGACAACGATTTATCTCTTCTCAGTCCAACATCCACTAAGAGTATAGAAGTGCAACATCAGTAGCAGATATTAAATGCAAAAATCAACAAACCCTGTTCCATTCATTCATCTAAACCTCCTCGGAGGGTGCAAAAGTGCATGTTCTGAGGACAAGTTTTTGACAAATTTCAGAACCCCTCTCTAAATGCATGAGAAGGGTTTAAATACTACTAACTAAATCTAAAATTAACTTATTACAAAAATACAGGATGTAGTTTAAATGACCATCCTCATTTTAGGAAACTAAAACAAAATTAAAACTAAAATTGAATCTAAAATTAAAACTACTTCTGTATTTTCTCCTTGAAGTCACACACATTCAACATCTATTTGAGAAGAGTCGGCTAGCCGAATTCCGATTTTAGTTGTGCTGAGAAAACAGAATCAGTGAGCGCTGCCGCCATCTTTTCGGTAGAATTGATGATGCACTTGAGAGTCATCCACTGGCTATGTGGCATTACCAAGTATGCCCAGTAATAATCCCAGTTTAACTTGGTTAACCTTTGGATTGCTTCTGCCTTCTCTTGAGCCTTTTTGTCTCCAGTTTGTTTCTATTGTTGCTTTCTTGCAATTTTTTTTGGCTTGCAGGTGACTAAGCAACTAGAAGCTTCCCTTTTTTAGAAATTTTTCTCAGCAATGCGCTAATCGCGCATCGAAAATTGCCTCCGTTTCTTCATCCAGGCTTCCTTGATGCGTTTTTTGCCTTTTGTGCCTTTTCCTTTTAGCGAATATAAAGTTCAAAATCTGTAAAAATAATGATTTCTTAAGCCCTTGACCCTGAGTCTTAAACTGTTCATTCCTGATATCAACACTGTCCATTATCCATTTAACCATGTCTGTGTATGGGAGAATTTTGGGCCTTGCCACTATCTAGTGCAAGAATGACCAAGCTAAATCTGCCATTGATGCCTCAGAAAACTCCTGTGAACCTGCCATAGCCGTAACCTCCATTATCTCGGGATTCGCTTCCTCAAGTAGATTATACATGTCTTCCCAAGTTGTAATATCCGCGTCTCTGTTGCAGGTGGTGTCTATGTACAAGGACGCCAATTCTTTATCTTCAGACATCGAAGCTTTGCCTTTCTTCCCCGTAGTATCTTGTATACTGCTTTGTGTATTTCTTTGTTTTTCACTCCTGTAGTTTACAAGTGAGGTAAGAGTAATGATAAGGAATAGTGACAGGAAAGCTTTAAATGCTGAAGATATGCAAAAACACGCCACCTTATGTGAACTGGCTCTTCGATAAACACAAAACCATATTTTATTAACGACTGGCAAGTAACTCATTAATTAGCATTAAAGCGCATGACCAGTTCTTGGTTTATAAAAAAAACTTTCTCGAATAACGAGCCTGAAAGATTTGCGATGGGGCGATTTTGTGATTTGCTTTGCAATATCGCAGATCGCTGCATCGCATTATCGCAATATCATTGTTCTTCTCTGTCGTAAGGTTGCTTCGGTGCTTTATCACAAGATCGCTTGGTCGCAATATCGCAATATTGCAACATCGCATAATCGTTTTGTGTTGATGTGTTTTATGCGATATGCGACATCGCATATCGGCGTTTTTGATGTTTTCCAGCATGAGTTCGTTTTAAGACGTGCGATGAGATATATGTTTTTAGTGTGTAATCTCGCATCACAATCTCGCAATCTTAGATCTTGGTTTGTAAGAAAGCATCCTATTATTCTTTGCGCAATGTGATATTTCTTAAGGAGTGACTTTAGTTTCCTCATCATAAAACTTAAGATTTTTACATTTTTAAAAGGTGTTTTCCTAAGTTCATGATGGTAAGTTTTATTAAAAAGGGAATACAAGCACTACATTTTTTTTTTTTTTTTTTTTGACTAAGGGTCCCCACTTATTTAGTATTAGTAATAACACTAAATAAGAAGGGGGGTTGTTGGTGGCCACAACAATTGGCGATTCACTTGGAAGAACCAGTTATCTCTGTCTTTCTATTGAATTTTCTAAACTTCCAAAACAAAATTTTTTCCAGAAAGTTAAACTTTATTAAAGAAAGATAAAGTACATTATGCTTTAACCTGTCAATGATATTTTTTTTCAACTATTTTCAACTTTGATTATTTGCTTCCTCAAGCTAGTACTTGTATTTACATCAGTCATTACTTGGTTTTTAAAGATAAAACAAAGTCTTCTCTGTAAACCAGTTTTAAATATGCTCATTTGTCGTAGGTAGAGCCTCTGCTGCCAGCAGGCGGTTATAGCCTCGACAGGGTTACCTGTTACCCAGCAATGATCTTGTATCCTACTTAAAAAAACCTACAATTCCCAAAGAAGAATCCACATCCACACTTATTGCTTTCACTTTCTTTTACTCTTAAAGAACAATGTCTTGGTTTGATAGCCAATTTATGACACAATCATTCACTTGATTCATAACTTTGCTGAACAAGCTGGCTCGTGATGAGACCCATTGCCTTTTGATTACAACAATCTTGAGTCATTGCCCTGTTGTGGTATGCAGTATTGGCAAAGTCGGAAAGTTATAATATCTGTGATTATGATAAGCCGGCTCATGATGAGATCTCTCATTCTTTAAGATAAAGTGTATCCTTGGATCGTTCCTCTGAAAGTTGTGATTTCATTAGTAGGGAGGAAGTCATTGTTTCCTTAAGATAGCTCTGGATGACAATAGTAGAGTTTTTGGAAAGATCTCTTCTACAGAGAATCTTTATTTTGTTATTGATACCTTTCATTGCACTGATATAAAACAATTTCTCACTAAAGGTTGTTTTCATCAAATTTTACGAAGTTGAAACTGGTATCATTTCTAGGCTAGAGTCTTTAGCTATATCTTTCAATAATAAAGATCAATTTTCCAAAAGATTTGCTATTTATACAAGCGAAAAATAAAAATTTGAAAGAGAATTGGTGTCTTTTTCGTAAATCCCTAATGTAACCATTCACAACTAGTTTTATTATAAAAAGAAAAACAACTATTCTACAAAATAGAAGAATGATCTTCTATGGAAAATATTTTTTGAGTATCTGACCATTAACAGGTAAAGAATCTCTTTTCCCTGTTAAATCCTGTAGCATGAAAGTAGATGTACCTATGACTTCTATGATTTGAAAAGGACCAAGCCACATTCGTTGAAATTTTGTATGTTTCCCTTTTTCTTCATGAGCTTTGTCCCATTTTAAAACTAGATCTCCCATTTGAAAGTCTTTTCTGGACATTATGTTCGAATCAAAAGAGGCTTTTACCAATGCTTGATGATGAGCATGAGTTTTATTAGCCTATTCTTGTTGTTCTTCTAACTTGATTATCTCGTGCTGCCTTAGCTGTAAGGAAGAAGTTGGTGCTTCATCAATATATTGAACTAAGGCTAGAGAGGGAATTGCCAAATGCATTGGAAGAACCACTTCTTTCCCATAAACTAAATTAAAGGTGTAATATCCCTCCCCTTAATAATAAATAAAAATAATAAAAATAATAAATAATAAATAATACAAAATAAATAATATAAATAATAAATAATAAACCACTTAATAATAAATAATAAATAATAAAAATAATAAATCATAAATGTTAAATAATAAATGATTGTTACACTAAAATATCGTCACCATGATTATTTGCAGTCAGTATGGGTCTATCATCACTTGTACTGTCCTCCTAAGCAAGTCTAAGACCTCAGCTCTTCAAATCAAGCTTTGGAAGTGGGAGAAAGACATTAAAAATCAATGTAACTCTGGTTCCACACTTTCTTTCATGGTCACCTGCAGTCCCGCACCTTCTGTGTACAAAACCTGCGTACCTACCCGCTCTGTCCCTAACGGTGTAGGTGCAGACCCATGTGAAAGTCAAAAGGCGCAAGTTTTATCTTAAAAAACTCACTTTGGATTAATTCTAGAGTTTTCTAGAAGGAATTTTGACGTGGATTGTTCGCTCTGAGGTGGTTCATGCATCCCAAAAGAAAAGGAGCTAATCCCTTGACTAAAGGAGCTATCCCTTTGAAGGAGGGCTTTATCCCTTTGAAGGAGGACCTAGTAACTTCCCTACATTGCACTGTAAATACAGGCATTGGGGTGAGGACTAGGGAGGTTAGAAGCTGAACATTTTGAGGGTAAATGCTGGTGAAATTAAGACTCTTTGGTTGAGCTTGAGAGGAGAGATCACATACCTCTTGGTTCCATTGGAGAGTGAGTGAAACTTGTCAAAGTAGAGGAGACATCTTGTTGGACCCTGGGAGGAGCTTGTACAGCGTCAAGGAAAAGGTTGTAAAGTTCTTCTTCTTTTGAATTAATACAATCAAACTCATTTTTCTTAACAAGTATGTTATGTTATTTGTTTCATGGACTCCTTGACTTTCATGTTAAATATGTTTTATGCAATTGGTTTTTCAGGTGCTATTTAATTTGTTTGCCTTGTTTGTGTTTGCAGATTCGCGAAGAGGAGCTCATTTGGATCAGAAGAGCTAGGGCATCCAAAAGTTTGCGTTGGACCAAAGGTAGGCCCTAAAAACACTTGTTTGCTATTGTTTATTGAAGCATATTTAGAGAAAGATAGTGTCTAGTTGGTTTGCTTGTCGTTAGGTCTACTTTAGATTCTAGGAAGGTCTATCTTGTCCGCAAGATCGACTCATTCCCTGCGACAAAATGGCAACTCCGCTGGGGAATTTGATTGTTTTCCTTATCTATACTTTGACCTGAGAAACTGTATTTTCTGTTTCTGTTTTTGACTTGATGATTGTGGGATTGGGTGAATTTAGTTAATTTTGAGTTAGTTTTCATTTTTCATAGTTTTGGGAGAGGTACGCACCCTCTGAGTTAAGCACAGTGCATACCTGTACGCACTTTTGCTTTGTGCACAGAGCGTCGACGCACCTGTGTAAACAGGTTGCCTGCGTACCCTGTCAAAAATTTGAAAAATTTAAAATTTTTCTCTTTTTTATCAGTTTAGAATTTGTTTGTAGGTTTTAGCCATTGCCCAGACCTGCTTGTTCCCTGTCAAAAACTTTCCTTGGTTTAATTTCATTAGCATTAGGGTTTTAGGTGGAATTCCTAGGAATTTTGCTTGTTGGGTTTGTTTTTCATTTTTGGTTGTGTAGTGGCTCTGAGCTTAGAAGCCGTAGGGACCTCAGATTACCTTGGTGTCTACCAGTCTTCTTATGAGTCTGACCATTTATGAAATCTCCCCTTGTTGAGGAATCTGCTTTGTGTTTTCTCATTTCAAAATTTCGAAAAACTTGTATTTGAAAGTTGGAATTTTCATTTTTTAAAAAGAAAACGAAAGATTGTTTGTTTTTTGACTAATTGTGATTCTGCATAAATTAGTCCTTAGCTCACATTTAGCTAAGTAAAACATCCTCAAAAAGACTTTTAGTAGGCTTTGACTTCAAGTAGCTTTTTATATAGTTTGTAGCTCTCAAAGTTAGTCATTTTCATTAGTTTTGAGTGTTTTATTTACAAAATATAAAAAACAAAATCTCTTTTGGAAAAGTTTGTCTTTTGTAGTGATTGAGCGCTTTGAAAAGAAAAGGGAAAATTGTGTGAAATAGCTAGTTGTCTCGTTTTGAGTGCTTTGTAAAGGAAAAGCTCTTCTTTTAATTTGTTTAATTGAGAAAGATTTGTGTTTACAAAGTATTTGCATTCTCAAACTCTTTCTTAGTTTAGAAGTTCATCGAAGAGAAAAGATTGTTTAAATCATCTTAGGTGCATCTTTTTAGTGATTTCGAGTCGAGTCTTTACACCACGAGTTTCATCTCCGCCACCTCTTGACTTAAACAACAACCACTAAAATTAACGCTTAAAGTAAAATTCACCTAGTAACATTTTATTTCTAGGGCTCTGATACACCAACTTAATAAGCTAGTGTCTTGGAGTAGGAGAGTAATTAACTCTCCAAGACAGTAAAAACAAACAAGTAGCTGTATCTTGTGGTAGGAAGAAATCCAATTGTTGCATTTATGCTCTGGGAAAGCTCCTCTTAAAGGAGAAGCACGAGATCGTGCCTGAACCAGTGTGGGAATCAATCCTTCCTCATTGGGAACGACGCCAGATATTCACGTATTAAAAACATTAAACCTCGAATTAACCATTGTCGAGGAGCCTGGGGTCACTTGTTGGTAAACCTTGGATTATGTCAAGGAGCCTTCAAGGGGATTGAGCTTGCTACTCCGCCCTTGAGTGCGTATCGGATCGTAGACTGTTCCCCCAGGTGTATTTGTCTCAGTTGGTAACCTTAGTGGCCATATTCTTTAGGATTCTTCCTAAGGTGACAGTGGTGGGAAGATCCCACTGTACCTGGAGCAGACGTCAGCTAAACTCACTTGGATTTTCTGGGGGGTTCACTTCACTCGAGACGGTTTAAGTGGAGGAACTTGGTCCAGTCTATTCATTAAGAAGGTTGCCGGGGTAAATTTTCCAACCGCCATTTCTGTACTGAATTCTGCGACGTTGGATTTCATCACCAACTAGTGTTTTCGGTCCGGAAAGTTACTGTTTGTGTGTATTTGATCTCTAGATTCTTTAGGCGTATGATTCAAATTTGTTTGGTTCTTTAGAGGCTTTAGGTGGTTTTCATTGAGACTTTACTTTGTTTGCGTGTGAAGTAGTTAAAAGTTTTTAACTGTGGCTGAATTACCAAGACAGTCCCGTAGACTTCGGGGCTAGTCTCCTGAGTTTGTAACCGTGTCTGATTTACTGAGGAAGTCCCGTAGACTTCGGGGCCAACCTCCTGAAGAAGTCCCGAGCCATCTTGAAGGCTTGAAAGTCCTCGTAACTCATAGTGGTAGTAAAGTTGGGTCACCTGAAGAAGGAGAGTCTTCGTTGGTCATACATCCTGATTACCAAACTCTAGTAACAGGTTATAATCCTGAATCTATTTCGGTTTCTGAACTTGCTGGTAGCTTTTCATCTACTAGTGATATAGGTGAAGAACCTGAGATATCTGAACCTGTTACTCCAACATCGGGGTTTGTCTCTCCAACTTCTAGTGGTCCTAATTCACCTAGGGTAGAAAGAGTAATCACCAAAAATCTTCCTTCTGGTTTGATAGCTATTGAAGAACTTGCTCCGGAAGAAGAAGTAGGCATCCCTATCCCCGAAAATCAACCTGTTATTGATCTAAGGGAGCGTGAATCAATTTTTTACAGTCCACCTAGAAGTACTACTTGGTATCTTTCTTTGACTAATTATTTGGAAAACCCAGTGTTAAGTCTTTCACCACCTCGTGCTCCTTATCACCCTAGAGGTTTTTATACTCCCGTAAATATGTCAGGTTAGTCGTCCATGTTTACTCAATCGCTTGAATCTTTTTTGTACGGTGGTCCTTCTGTTCCCTCTGGGTATCAGTCACTTTCTGGTACTTTTTCGGGAGCATCTCCTCAACCTATTGAACAAGGGTTATTCACTGGAAGCAATGGTGCAAAGCCGTTGAGCGTAGAAGACATTCTTATGATGTCAGGTTCTATTCCCAAGTCTCAACCTCAAGGTGGCCAGTTACCGCCTGGGGGGCAACCTCAATTAACGCCTGGGGGGCAACCTCAAGGTACACAATTTGCATCTGGGGGGCAACCTCAAGGACAGTACGTGCCTATGGTACAATACATTCCTCAAGGTCAAACCCAGACTCAATATGTACCCCAAGGTCAACCCCAGTATCAATTTATACCTCAAGGTCAACCCCAGTATCAGTACGTGCCTCAGGGGTATCTACCCCAAGGTCAGTACTCGAACCAAGGTTTCCAACCACCCCAAGGTTAATCTTATGTTCAAGGAACGGGAAAGGTACCTTTCAATTATCAATCCTACCCTCAACCCGGTTATGGTCCTCAATATTCTCAACCCGTTATGGGTCAGTACCCCGGAATGAACATAGTGTGGGATCCATCGCAAACTCAATAGGTGTTGTAGCCAAGTGTACAGTTGTCATCTCAAACTGGACAACCCTTAGTTTCTGGTTCATTCCAGCAACCAGTCCAGTCTAACATTCAAACTTCTGTACCTTCGGTAGTTTCACAGTCTGGACCTACTGCGCCTCGTACTCCATCTCAAACGACTGCTGCAACTGCCGCAACATCTATTCAATCTACCCTACCTACTTCTGGAGTATCGACAGCTCCGGTTTCTACTGTTCCTGTATCTACTCCTCAGACATCTTTACCACCGTCTGGATCCACGATTCAAACTACGGTTCAGATGCCTGTAGGACAACCTGGTTTAAGCACGGTTGTCACAAGTCAACCTCAATTCACCTATCCCATACCAGGGACAGTACCAATTCGGTCCTGTTGTTCAGCAGCCAGTTTATCAGTATCAACCGTATCCTGGGTACACTTATCAACAACCTCAACAACCCCAGTATGGTCCGGTTAATCCTGGTTTTCCGGGAGGATACAATATCCCGAATGCGATTCCTATTCTTAGTTATCCCGGATATCCTCCTCCTGGTGCTGGTCTCATGACCCAGAGTTTTAGGGATCCTAATCGGCAATTACCATTTATCGCAACTCTGGACTTACCTGATTTGTCGCGCCTAACAAACGATCCGATTAATTATCTTCCGTTTCGGTCGCCAATGCTGAATAAGTTGCCCAGTGACATTCCCAACTTCGAAGGTAAATCTGGAGAGGACCCGTCGAACCATGTGATGACTTACCACCTCTGGTGTGCGTCTAACTCCATCACAGATGATTCGATCCGTCTTAGACTTTTCCAGCGCACTCTAACTGGTCTCGCGGCCAAGTGGTACATTGAGTTACCGCGAGGCACTTTTTATAATTTTAGTCAGTTAGCTACCTCGTTTTTAACTCATTTTCAGTTGCCAGTCAGATATGACAATGGCACGGAACTGTTAACTTCGCTAAAACAATCGACATCCACGTACATTTCAGATCATATTCATGAGTGGAGATGTCGATGACGTTTAGTGAAGGTATTTATTCCGGATCAAATCTTGGCTGAGTGGTTTGTAAAATCTTTGTTGCCAAGGATCACTGAAGATGTTGCTAAAGTCAGAGTTGTTACTGAGGAGCAAGTGATTGCTCAAGCACAGTACCTTGACTTGGTCTATACTCAGTCAGGTACGTTACACGAAAAGATCCCCGATCTTCCCAAGTCAAACCAAATCACTGCAGTTCCTTCGGGATCTCATGCCACTGACAGTATGATTGGTACGGTTAACACTAAAAGTAAGAAGAAGTCTTCCAAGAATTCTTCTCCTATCATAACCTTTCCTGATTCCCCGACCGGAGATTCTTCTGCAGAGGTTTCCATCGATATTCACGTTGTAGAGTCATCTACGGCTAAATCAAAATCCGGTGGGAAGAAGAAAGGAAATAAGAAGAATAAAACGGACAAAAGTTCAAAAGGGAAATCTGAAAAGGCGGAATCCAATGATGAAAAGCGCAAACCTCGTTATCCATGTCTCATTTGTGACGAAGAACATTTTACAAGAGACTGCCCTCATCGAGCAGAGGTTGCGAAGATCGTCAAAGGTTCCCAAACTCCTGCTGTTTTGAAGGATCCATTTCTAAGTCAAGATAGCAAGATGATAGGTTCTTCCTCGAGTGCCAATGAAGAACCCATATTGATGATGTCCCATGTAAGGATTGTGACTCGATCGCAAGATTATGGCAGTAAAAGTCCCATTGATGGTAAAGAAGCAGAATCTTCTCATTCTAATCCATCAACCTCAGTTCCCGGTTCCGATCCACTACAGATCGAGAAACCTAATCCAGACTTAGTAATCAAACCGCCCGCCAAGGGTATACTTCGAAAGTCAGCTTTCAATCCACATGCGAGAGCATATCAGAATTATAACATTGTTGAGAATTTAGCTGTTTCACCCTCAGCAATGTCGGCTTTGGAAGTGCTGCAATCATGCCCAGCACAGCGTAAATTACTTTTGTCGGCTATAGGAGCTGTTGATATTCAGGACCCGAACCTAATAATCTTTGATCTAGAAAATAGTACACCGCGTTTGCCTCATCAAATGGCTTTCCAGATCCCAGTGATAGTAAAAAACAGGCCTATTCATCGGACTGTAATTGATGAAGGAGCTTCAACGTGTATTATGTCGATACAGTGTTGGAGATCGCTTGGTTCTCCTTCACTAAATCAATCCCCGACAATTCTTAAGGCCTTTGATGGCCGTGGGTTTCATCCTTTTGGCATTCTACAGGATTTGCCTATAGGGGTTGAAGGAAAAACCGTTAGTCTAGATGTGGAGGTGGTTGATGCCCCTCTAGACTACAACCTTCTCTTGGGTCGAAGTTGGTCTTACGCTATGACAGCGGTCGTTTCATCGGTCTTTAGAGTCATAAAGTTTCCACATAATGGAAAGATCATAACAATAGACTAGCTGGCTTACTTTTCATCCGACCCAGCCTCTTCAGAGAGTATTCAGCATGTCGGTAAAACGACTATCCCATATAAGGATGTTGGAGTAGGATTAGTTAAAGATGCCGGTTTACTGGGAACTTTTCCTTTTCCTCCAATCAACGCATCATCTTCATTTGAAACTATTCATATGATTACATCAGACACTATTTTTTATGATGATCCTTGGATCATTCCTTCTTAATCTGAAATAGACTCATTTGGTAATTCCATGCCTTTGAGTCCATATGAAATTGCCTATGAAGCCGTGTAGTCTTTTGCCAACCCGTGTTCAACCGAAAATGACTTAATGAATGTGGTCCGTGAGGAATCACTTTTCACATCAACCTCGGATTTAACTACGTTTTCTAAACTTGTTCACTTTGATGAGCAAATTCGTGAAATCCTATGTGTAGATGATTTACCATGGGAAGATCTCCATCACAGATCTTCGTTTTTACCTGAGGATGATCATTTTGAAAATGATTTCTCTTCGATATTTACGACTGAATATGTCAAGGAACCTCAGAATCCAATGAAACATCCTGATTCAGAGTTAAATTTGGGAAACATCTCTCGAACTATTCCCATTGACATTTCGGTTAAGCCCGGAATTCTTGAGAACATTCATATAGGTGCCTCGTGTACAGATGACGAAATTCAATTATATAAGGCCCTATTTCAAGAATTCCGCGACGTGTTTGCCTGGTCCTATGAGGAAATGCCAAGAATTGATCCCGCGATTTTTGTTCATGAGATCAAGACTTACCCGGACGCTAAACCCGTCCGACAATGTTTGCGTCAGATTCACCCACGAAAAGCTGTTGCAATTAAAGCAGAAGTTGAAAAACTGTTGAAAGCAGGTTTCATTTATCCGATCCCGCTAATGGATTGGGTATCGAATATTGTTCTGGTTAACAAAAAACAGGGAACAATAAGAATATGCATTGAATATAGGGACATTAATCGAGCCTGTCCAAAGGACAACTACCCAACTCCCTATATCGATCAAATCATTGATGATTGTGCCGGCAGTGAAATATTTTCCTTTATGGACGGTTTTTCCGGATACAATCAAATCAACATTCTACCTGCCGATCAACCAAAAACGGCTTTCATTTGTCCATGGGGGACATTTGCTTATTGCAAATTACCTTTTGGGCTTAAGAATGCCAGATCAACTTTTCAGAGGGTGATGTCATATGTGTTTCATGACATCAAGCACATTGTGCAACCCTATCTCGATGACTTGCCTGCTCATTCACTACATCGAGCTGATCACCTCGTCCATTTACTAGCAATCTTTATGAGGTGTAGGCATTATCGTATTCGGTTGAACCCACACGAATGTGTTTTCTGTATAGAAACGGGTCGATTGCTGGGATTTGTAGTTTCGAAAGCCGGCATTTGCGTTGATCCCTCGAAGGTCAAAGCTATCATCAATTTGCCTCCTCCTTCGAGTCTTCGCCAACTCCAAAGTTTGCAGGGGAAGGCAAAAATTTTACGACGATTCATTCCTAACTACGCCGAGGTTACAAAGGGTTTTACATGGTTGTTGAAACAGAACACTCAATTTTCTTAGGATGAGATAGCTCAGAAATCTTTTGATGCACTCAAACACGCGTTGACCCATGCACCGTTGTTGCATCCTCCTAACTACAACCAGGATTACTTATTGTATCTCGCCGCCTCCCATTCCACCATTGGAATGGTCTTAGTTCAGGAAGATGAATTCAGAACGGAAAATGTGATATATTACCTTAGTCGAATGTTAAATCGAACTGAGCTAAAATAATCACATGTGGAGAAATTAGCATTGGCAGCCGTTCAAGTTGTCCAACGTTTTCGTCACTACATTTTACTACGTAAAACTACGGTAATTTCAGATTGCAACCTTATGATCTACATTTTGACCAAACAATTGCTAGGGGGCAAGTACTCTAAATGGATCGTTATCCTGCAGGAGTTCGACTTGGAGTTTGAGAAATCTAAGTCTAAGAAATATTTAGTTTTTGCAGAATTAATGTGTGACTTCCCGCGTGCTGACACGGAAACTATGGCAGAGGAGCCCATTGCGGACGAATCTTTGTTTCTAATCAGCACTTTAGATCCGTGGTATGGGGATATCATCACCTATCTCCAGACACAATCCTTTCGACCAGAAATTTCAAGGTCGGAACGTCGGAAAATTCGATTCCAGTCCCAACAATTCAAAATTATTGGAGATACTCTTTATCGCCGTGGGGCGGACTCTATTTTTCAACGTTGCTTAACTCACGAAGAGGCTGAGAGGGTTCTAAATGACTGTCACTCTGGAGCATGTGGCAGTCATATGTCTGGGTATGCTACAGCCCAAAAGATATTGCGCGCTGGCTATTTTTGGCCGTCCTTGTTTAAAGATTGTATTACGGCGGTCCGAAAATGCCACAACTGCCAGCTTTTTGATCGTAAGATGCGCGCTCCACCTGCTCCTCTCCACCCTATAATTTCCGTTGGTCCTTTTGCCAAATGGGGTATCGATTTTATTACATGTAACCCTCACTCGGCCAGGGGCATGCGTATATCATCCTTGCGGTATATTATTTTACTAAGTGGGCCGAGGCGATGCCTACATTCGAGGCAGACGGCAAGATAGCTGCAATTTTCGTGTTCAATCATATAATTGCTAGGTTTGGTGTCCCACAAGCAATAATCATTGATCATGGGCATCATTTTCGAAACGTTATGATGACGGAACTTACAGGCCAGCTTGGTTTACGTCATGATAGTTCAACTCCTTATTATCCACAAGCAAATGGTCTGGTTGAATCCATCAACAAAGTTTTAGTTATCATGATCCGACGAATCATTGGGATTCATCGGTCGAATTGGAACAACATGCTATTTTTAGCGCTTTGGGCGTACCGAACTTCAGTAAAAACATCAACAGGGTTCACTCCTTTCCAACTAGTCTATGGTTTGGAAGCTGTGTTACCCATTGAGTGTGAAATCCTGTCACTGCAAATGGCCATCGAGTTACTTCCAGCTACTTCCCAAGAGGAAAAGCGTTTGTTATACTTAGCTCAATTAGATGAGAATCGACGTGATGCTGCATTGGCGATCGAGACTCACGCAAAATGTATGAAAGCTCAGTATGATCGGAATGTGACCCCTCGAAATTTTTCGAAAGGAGACCTAGTGTTATTGTATGATCAAGCTAATGATAAATTAGGCGCTGGGAAATTCGTTCCTATGTGGCATGGTCCCTATATTGTTAAGCGAAAGCTAGCAAAAGGGGCCTATGAATTGGTGGACTTTGATGGGGACTCTTTGGGTAAACCCAGAAATGGCCTTTACTTGAAGAGGTACTATGCTTGAAAGAATGAGGTATGGAGATTTTTAGTTAGAATAGTTTTTCTTTCTAGCTGGTGTGTTTTAGTTTAAAAGCAAAAGTGTGCTTAGCCTAGAGAGTGTTTTTCCGTCATTTTTCCTGCTTATCTTGGTTTTACTCTTGATATTGCAGATGTCGATGCCTCTCCAAACATACATTGGGTTTTCTGATGGTGCTTGTCGTAATACACAGAACATCCCTTCCGCAGCTTGGGTTATCTATTCGCCCTCTGACGAGTTAGTTTCTATGCATGGGGTAAGCCTCGGTCAAACAACAAACAACATTGCAGAGTACAATGCAGTGATTGAGTTATTATCTGAATCTATTTCATTTGGGATTCAGAGTTTGATAGTGAGGTTAGATTCTGAACTCGTTGTGTTACAGCTTAATAGAGTGTATACCATTAGAAATCCAGTGTTATTAAGATTATTTTTGAGAGTGCGTCTCTTGGAACGTGAATTTGATTATATTGAATATCAGCATATTCCAAGGTCTTTAAATACATTAGCAGATGCAATTGCTTCTCGAATGTTAAATAGACATTTGCAATAATCATACATGTAAATTTAAAACCATTCCATAATATGATTTACAAGATAAGCCGGTAATAATGATATATATATATATATATATATATATATATATATATATATATATATAGGAGTGTGTCAAAAAATACATCGTCTTTGATCATAGGTTGAAAAACACCTTATGATCGGCAAAAATGATAAGTACAAAAACAAAAATTTCACATGTGCCCACAAAAGGCGATCATCCTATCACTGGTGATGATCTCTATAAGAAACCACTGCCCGGGCCACCTTGCAAAGGAACCTCCTAAAAGGTCTCGGGACTCCAATCACATAGCGCTGAAGTCGACGAGGAATGTTGTCTATAGTGGTCTCAGAAATATCCCCTGTCAAGCACTCAAGATGACTCTCCAACTCGGCCAAAGCCTCTGCTGATTCATCCTATGGGGCTGGCGCGGGTGCAACTGGTTACCTCCTCTCGAAAGGCTGGAGAGCGGTTGGTCGCTGTGGACCCACATTTGCATTTGAAATTTTTACTATCAGTTTTGAGACGATGGAAAAATAAAAAAATTTAAATAGGAAAAGTTGAAAATGATTTTACCTGACTCGTCCCACTGCTCTCCTGGTGGAAGAGCCATGCCTGGGTCACCACAGAAATCCATCCCAGCGTAAGGGAAGTCCTGAATGGAAAAAACCTGACTTTCCAACCATTGGAAATACTCAGGTTTGAACCGAGCAACTTCTGTCTTCTCGTCCGGGTGATGGGCCATGACTGCGACCCATCGCATCAGTTTGGGCTCTCGAGGAAGCCCAGCTCCAACAGTAAGGTGCTGTGGGATCAGCATAGGAACCCTCTCCAGGCCAAAACTCACGACCAAAGCCCCATAACCAAAGGTCTTTAGTCGTCCGCTCTTGGCCCTGGTCAGTTGGCCTTTCACATTGGCCAGCATAGCATTGCACCAGTTGAGGATGGTGCCTCGAAAGCAATCAACTACCATACGCATCTGGGATCCGATGGCAATATGTAATGCGGCAGCTCCGCAAAGTCTGGTGACAGTAAACGCAATCACCATGAGCTCAGGACGGGATATGGTCTTTATGTCTATCCCTTTGTCTTTAGCCTGGTTGTTGCAATACTATAGTAGGAGGCTATCGACAGACTGGCCACCTGGCCTAGTCCCGAATAGAGTCAAGTCTTCACCTCTCTTAGGCAAACCAGTCAAGAAATAAATGTCCTCCGGCTCGATTTCGAGCCAGTGCCCGCCAATGAAAAAACACTGGTCCTGTATGCTCCATCTGTCAACCAGCCACTGTAAGAAATCTACCTGAGCCCTCATGCCAGGAATGGTCCAGAATTTGTACAGTTCGCATGCCCTCAAAGCATCAAGTGAAGGCTGATGATTCCATGCGGCAGTATCCACGTCCTCATGCTCTCGTTCATGCCAATATAGCATGACATACTCTCTGCATCAAGTATAAAGATTAATTAGATTGCTAGAAAACATTTTGATTGGTCCATTTTTTAGAAAATTTGGGTTCAAAACCCTTGCGGCGGGGTACGCACCCTCCGCATTAGACACAGTGCGTGGGTCCGCACCTTGTCTACACGGAAGGTGCGGACCCCGAGATTTTTCCCAATGGAGAAAAAGTCGGGGTCCGCGGGTCCGCAATGGTAAACCTACGGACCCCCGCGCGCGGGTTTTGCGCCTAAAAACCCTCCCAAAAAATGAAATGAGGGACTAAATAAAAAAACTAAATGGTTGAAAATGAAGAGTAGGATGATGTGGATTACCTGGAGAAGACGGCGCTCGATTCCGATGGTTGGATTTTCCACAATCTTCACGGGAAGTTTTCTAAGCAAAAGCACTATTTTCTCACCCAAACTCGAACGGTAAAAATGAATTGACAAAGGCCCTTTTTATAAGTTTTTTGAGTAAATAAATCGCAAATTTGTTTATGTTTCACTTTGGAAAGGTATTTTGCAACGCTTTTATCCATTTCAAACAGGTATGAGTAATGTTTGTGTTTTTGTGCAGAATAAAGGATTATTCAGGCGAAATATATCATTTTCAACGAAAAAACAAGTAGAGTCATCTTTAAACCCTTTTCTGACTCCTAAAACATGAAAAGAATGTCGAGCGTTTCTTTTACACTCGTTAAAACGGAATTAAAAGACGGTCCACTTACAACTCTTTTCCGACCGTAAAAACATGAAAAGATTGCTGGATTTTTGTCGTTTCAAATTCGATATTGGTTATAAAACGACGTGTCGTTGATCACTTTTTTACTTCTTCGGATCAGTGACACTAATAACGAAAAGTACTCCTTGGTCGTAAAAGATCAAGCGGTTCTCTCAAGTATTATTTTATACTTTTTTGGGCTTCGGAGACACAAATTTACGAAAAAGGTCAACCCTGGAGTCTTCTTAATTTTTTTCAGACTCTCTAAAATTGAAAAACGCCGAGTTTCTCCTATACTGGAGTCGTTAAAATTCCACAGTAAAGGACCTGTTCAATTACAAACAGGAACGAACCACTCCTTCTTAGGGTTTGAATTTAAACTAAGTTGGACTCATCCGAAGGATGAGCTTATAATCAAGCAAATGTTATCCTCCTCAAGCTTGTCAAAAATAAAGAGGTACTTGCCAGAAATGGTGAGGGAAAAGAGAGGAAAATGAGCCTGTTTGTCATACTTTGTAACCACTCGTGAACACGACACTTTTATTCACCTGGGTTGGGAAATCCTTTGCCTAACAGTTGATCAAACCACATTGAAAGTCTTCAGCCGGTTTCTGGGTATTAAATTTGGGTCAATTGTCACCAAGCCATCTGTCGTGTCGTTATGTGTTCAGGAGGTCACTGCCAGTAAGCCATTCATATGTAAAAATATATGTCGTCCATCTTGACCATCCCTGAGTTAGTCCTTGCAACTAAATTTCTTCAACTTGATCTATGATTTCGTGTGGTGGGCTTGCCTACGACGGATCGCTTTCTATCGACATCAGCTCATTATCTAGAAAGATGATCTAGAAATCGTCAGTACCTTGAGATCTGCATGCATCAATGGCAGGTTTCTCGCCTTTGACGACAGTTTACATCATTGACTTTCGATCGAAGGATTCCGTGATATGTTCAACATCAACACATTTACTCACATCTCATGGATTGTACTGGGTACTTTGAGAGCCATTGACATCACTGGTGGCTTCTCTCACACTTGTTAACACTTTACATCATTGACTGGTAATCAAGTGGTTCCTACCATGTTCGACATCAACACATTTATTCGCATGGATAGAATCGTACTTTTTCGGGAAGTAGAAATGAAGACCCTGGATCTAGTTCCTACCATCCAGGCTGCGAGGAATTTTGTATTCATTGTATTGTGGACTATTTATAAACAGATGGCTGCGTTCATACTGTGTTCACATGAGTCCATACTTGTGATGTTTTACAAGATCATTCCTATATCAGAGCAGTAGATAGTTTTCTAGTTAGTTTTGATCTGAGTATGGGAATGCCTACCTCAGCGATGATATGATCTCATATATATATCTTTCATTGAATGTTTTTACAGGTTCCGACCAGGCTCTCCAGAAGATGATCCTCGAAATGATAAAGTACTTCACTCTTCCTATATGATAAATGAAATCCTCATCTACTACAGACTTCGCACTTTAGGGGGAAATCTGTTACACTAAAATATCGTCACCATGATTATTTGCAGTTAGTATGGGTCTATCATCACTTGTACTGTCCTCCTAAGCAAGTCTAAGACCTCAGCTCTTCAAATCAAGCTTTGGAAGTGGGAGAAAGACATTAAAAATCAATGTAACTCTGGTTCCGCACTTTCTCTCATGGTCACCTGCGGTCCCACACCTTCTGTGTACAAAAGCTGCGTACCTACCCGCTCTGTCCCTAACGATGTAGGTGCGGACCCCTGTGAAAGTCAAAAGGCGCAAGTTTTATCTTAAAAAACTCACTTTGGATTAATTCTAGAGTTTTCTAGAAGGAATTTTGGCGTGGATTGTTCGCTCTGAGGTGGTTCATGAATCCCAAAAGAAAAGGAGCTAATCCCTTGACTAAAGGAGCTATCCCTTTGAAGGAGGACCTAGTAACTTCCCTCCATTGCACTATAGATACAGGCATTGGGGTGAGGACTAGGGAGGTTAGAAGCTGAACATTTTGAGGGTAAATGCTGGTGAAATTAAGACTCTTTGGTTGAGCTTGAGAGGAGAGATCACATACCTCTTGGTTCCATTGGAGAGTGAGTGAAACTTGTCAAAGTAGAGGAGACATCTTGTTGGACCCTAGGAGGAGCTTGTACAATGTCAAGGCAAAGGTTATAAAGTTCTTCTTCTTTTGAATTAATACAATCAAACTCATTTTTCTCAACAAGTATGTTATGTTATTTGTTTCATGGACTCCTTGACTTTCATGTTAAATATGTTTTATGCAATTGGTTTTTCAGGTGCTATTTAATTCGTTTGCCTTGTTTGTGTTTGCAGATTCGCGAAGAGGAGCTCATTTGGATCAGAAGAGCGAGGGCATCCACAAGCTTGCGTTGGACCAAAGGTAGGCCCTAAAAACACTTGTTTGCTATTGTTTATTGAAGCATATTTAGAGAAAGATAGTGTCTGGTTGGTTTGCTTGTCGTTAGGTCTTCTTTAGATTCTAGGAAGGTCTATCTTGTCCGCAAGATCGACTCATTCCGTGCGACAATGATATTTAGAATACAAGATAATAAATAAAAATAATAAAGATAAAAATAGTAATAACCATACTAAAGCTCTAGATAAGAATAAGGAAACTATCAAAAAGAAGGAAATAAAACAAGAAAAGGAAACTATCAAAAAGAAAGAAATCAAAATAAAGTTGCATGAGACACATGGAGTGTGTGCATGTGGTTCCTCTTCCAATGTTTGTTCTATTTAATAGATGGCGAGGAAGATGAGAGGCATGCTTGCATTCTATCTTTCCGAGATTTTGTCTTTCATTCTCTTGGTAGAATGGTATACTAAGACCTAGGAGTCACTGGCAGTAGTACGTTGATTAAGGGCTCGGGGGTGGCCAGTTGTAGCAAGACGTTGCACAATTGAGCCTACGGTTGGGTGGAGAGCCGTCCCCAAAACCTTGTTGCGGTAAGCCTACTTCGACCACAGGTAAACAGGTAAGCACTATTCGTTCAATTTGAATTTAGTTAATTAATTACATGTTTATTGGCTAGGTAAGTGCCACTCTCATTTAAATTAGGATTTTGCCCTGGAGAAAGTATATAAGAAAACTTGGTGTTTTCAATTATAGGAAATTATCCAAACTCTTAAATTTTAACCGGATGGAATTTGCAAACTCAAATTCTGTCTGAGCGAGATTACATTTTTATTCCTTCAAATTTGATTTATTAATTTTTTAAACCAACCTATAATGTCAAATCTGCAATTTGTGCACATTGTTCATATTCCAAATTAGTTGTTTAAAATGACGCTAATGAATTAGAATGTATAAAAATAGGAGTATGAGTATGAAGGTATTCCTTAAACTATACAACGACCATACGCTGGTTAGTGGCAACAATGAAAGGATGAGTATCATCATAAAATTATATTAGGATTGACTGTAATATCAAGATTAGACATAGAATTTATGTAAATTTGATACAACTTAAAATCAATTCCAATATAACTGGGAGAAGTGGCATATAAATACTTACATTTCATCCCACTATAAATTTGAATTCTTTTCCATTAACAAACTTGCACAATAAATTAATAAAATCTTCTTTAATAAATGACAAACAACAATGAGTTATTGATAGCTCTTATTATTTTGATTCTCCTTTGATAATGCTGATTTATTCAATATATAACTTTATATATATATATGGTGAACTTGAATTATAAGTTAATAAGAAATTATAATATTTTAATTATGGTTTATATATATATATATATATATATATATATATATATTTAATGCTAGGGAATTTAATAGTAGCCATATTTTCTAAACTAAGTGATTTTTGAATGATCTGTTTTAAAATCCAATCTTGCATTTTGTTATTAATCATAATATTCTGTCAAATTCCATAATGTATTATATTTTAGTAGTGAAATTACGATATTCAATATGGTTACAAATAAGTATTATTTCAGAATTTGAATACATTTTATATGGATATGGTAAAAACAAAAAGAAAAAAAGAGATCAAGTTATACATAAATCTCATAAGAATCATTAATAATGAAATTGGTGAAATGTGGTTTAAGTTGTAGTGGATGCAAGTTCTTGACTTGGTGAAGATTATTTTCTTGTCAAATTTGTGTATAATGATAGTTATGGTTGCGTCTTTTTTTTGTATTGGTCAAAAGTTGTAAACAATTCATTCAATATCTTTTGTTAGAGTTTGTAGGCAATCCTAGTGATTAGATCAAAAAGTTATAATACGCAATTCATGTCATTAAGAAATTCCATATATTAAGAAGAATCCAAGGAATGATGACATTTTTTATGCTCCCTATAGCATGCACAAAAAAAAAAAATTAATAAAGGCGATAATGAAATTATGGTAACATTGGGTTATAGAAGTAATAACTGCATGAATATTTGTATGATGGGAATTGGATAACTTTGCAAGTAGATGCAAAATTGGTAGATTTAAAAGTGTCTAAATTGGAAGTTGAGAATACTTGTAATTGATGAGAATGTCAAATGATTAACTAAGGATGAATATAATGAGACAGTAAGGCAAAGGTGTAAATTGATGTAAAATCCAATATTAATAATTTAAGGAATGTTGTAAGGCTAGTAATATATTGAGGAAGGAAGAAAATATGACGAGAGATTAAATTTCAAAGCTGATGAGGCTCACGATGTACTTAATGAATTGTCAACTTCCTAGTTGAAAGAAGTGAAAATGAATATTGGAAAGCAATTGGTATCTTGATGAAAACATGACAATAATAGTATTCATGAGATAACATAGATCTTAGAGGGATGTTGAATAATCTTAATTCATAGTTAGTATTCATTGTTTATATAATTAAATGAAATCAGTTCATGATAATAATGCTTAAAGTGCATTGTTGTTCTATATTTGATAAGTATTGAGATGGTTATCATATTAATGATGTTTCATGATGTGATGGTATGAGGGTATATGTGATGCTTCTTTATTTATCTGTTATTATAACGATATTGAATGCTCATAATGGGTATAATATTTATAAAGATCATGATGTTATGATAAGATGTATACTGACATGTGTTTCATTTAATTACATGAAGTCATGATATATCTTTGATGCAAATATGTTGATGTTATAACTTATGGTGGTATTTCATGAGGTGAAGCATGTGATAGTTGCATACAAATTTATGACTTGCATGAGCATGCAGTTCGTTATTTTTGCGATTAACAATGATGAATGTTCTCATGATGACATGTAAGACTTGGCATGTGGATTATTTTCTATGATACTATGATGGTATAGTTAATGCATTGGTTGCATGTTGAGGTGTGATGATTCACAGGACTCCACAAATGGGCCGAAAGGGCCGATTTATTCAATGATCTCGTGTGAGCCCATACGCATGAGAGAGAATAAGTAACACCATATGGGCTGGGGACAAACTCAATCAACACTACATATGCCAGTGGTTCCTTTGTCTTGTGTATAGCTCTTGATGGATAGCTCTAGAAGAACTATGAGACCATCTTGAGGAGGCCACGTGCCTGATGTTCTAGGCTAGGTGCCTAGTATTGGATTGGGATGCCGAAGTCTGGAAGGGATGTAAAGGACTTCGATGCCTGGGGCTGTGCGCCTTAGTAGTTGTGGAGGGAGTGGGCCAGCCTTGCGAGATGCCTGGGGTCATTGAGTACCGGATCGGATGCCTGCCTTGGGGCAGATGAGGTTTGAGTCAGGCGCGAGCCTTGGGGCCAGCCTTGGACTAGGATACAGACCGGGTCAGGCTTAGCCTGGTGCCGAAAGTGGGAAAAAGGACATAGATTCCTTGAGATTTCCCGGGGTGTTGGGGACTTTCGATGCTTGCTGGTTATACTAGTTCAGCAGAGGGTGTTGGCAACATGAAGTAAATTAAATAATAAATAATAAATAATTCAACTTAACTTCGGGACGAAGTTCCTTAAAGTGGGAGAGTATGTAATATCCCTCCCCTTAATAATAAATAAAAATAATAAAAATAATAAATAATAAATAATACAAAATAAATAAGAAACCACTTAATAATAAATAATAAATAATAAAAATAATAAATAATAAAAATAATAAATCATAAATGTTAAATAATAAATGATATTTAAAATACAAGAAAATAAATAAAAATAATAAAGATAAAAATAGTAATAACCATACTAAAGCTCTAGATAAGAATAAGGAAACTATCAAAAAGAAGGAAATAAAACAAGAAAAGGAAACTATCAAAAAGAAGGAAATAAAACAAGAAAAGGAAACTATCAAAAAGAAAGAAATCAAAATAAAGTTGCATGAGGCACATGGAGTGTGTGCATGTGGTTCCTCTTCCAATGTTTGTTCTATTTAATAGATGGCGAGGAAGATGAGAGGCATGCTTGCATTCTATCCTTCTGAGATTTTGTCTTTCATTCTCTTGGCAGAATGGTATACTAAGACCTAGGAGTCACTGGCAGTAGTACGTTGATTGAGGGCTCGGGGGTGGCCAGTTGTAGCAAGACGTTGCACAATTGAGCCTACGGTTGGGTGGAGAGCCGTCCCCAAAACCTTGTTGCTGTAAGCCTACTTCGACCATAGGTAAACAGGTAAGCATTATTCATTCAATTTGAATTTAGTTAATTAATTACATGTTTATTGGCTAGGTAAGTGCCACTCTCATTTAAATTAATGTTAAATTAGATATTTATTTTTGGACTCTTACATATGGACTGTTTCAATGGACTGTTACAAAAGGGAGAAGTACCGATGGAGGCTTTCTGTGTTATTCGGTCTGCCCATAAAGCATATATTAAAGACTTATGGCAATTCTTATGATTTTGGTCAATGGTTCGCTTGATAATCCTGATTAGGTTTTTATTTGTAGACTCAGCTAACCCATTGCCATGTGGGTAGTAATTGGTAGAATATTTAAGTTTGAAACCCCTTTTAAGTGTAAATTCGGTCATTGCATTTCCAGAAAAGTATGATGCATTGTCAAACATTAAAGCGGAAGGCAACCCAAACCTGGTGATAATAAATTGATCTATGAACTCAATGATATTTTCAGCATTAGCCGTCTTGAGTGGAACTGCTTCTACCCATTTAGTAAAGTAATCTGTTGTTGTAAGGATATATCTATGTTGTTTAGAAGAGTGAGGAACGATCTCACCTATTATGTCCAATCCCCACTGATCGAAATGTTGCTCAATGTTGACTCTATGTAGTGGCAAAGATGGTTTCTTTTGTCTCCCAATAGTAGTTTGGCAGACTTGACATTTCCTCACGTAGCTACGTGAGTCTTTGAATAATGTGGGCTAGTAATAGCCTACGCGTAAGATTTTGTGAGCAGTAGCGTCTCTAGCATAGTGTCTGCCTGCTGGTCCATCATGGAGTTGCTACGAAACTTTTTCAGCTTTAGATTTCTCAAGACATCTAAGGAGAAAAGAGTCATAATTTATTTTAAAAAGAACATCGTTCACGAGCTGATATTGTTTGGATTTTAACCTTAGAGCTCTTTTCTTGGTATGATCGAGGTGTGAAGAGCATATCCATTCTTTAGATAATAAATGATATCAGCGTATAATGACTCAACATCGTTTAGGCTTACCTCGCACATTTGTATCTCTGCAGATGGATTTTTGGACATCAACGATGCTTCGGCCAGAATTTTGCAAAAGCCTTAACCTTTTACAATAGTTGTTGGTTTGATTTATACGTCATATTCCTATAAGGTAGTAATCCAATTGGCCCTTTTCTCACCCACATCCTTTTGCACTAAAAGATTTCTTACCGCTGGAAACGGTACTATAATTTTCGTATGGGTTTTGAGTAGAAAGGGTCTAAAATATTTAATTGCTTTGAAAACTGCATAAGCCTGTTTCTCCACATCTTAATAATTTAACTCAGCTCCTTGTAAATTGAAACTGAAAAAAGCAATTGGGGCTTCCGCCTTTTCTTGATTAGCTTGAGTGAGTATCGCAGCATATGATCTGTCAGAGGCAAATGTGTATAAAATAAAAGGCTCTGAAAAATTGGGAGTTGCTAAAGATGGAGCATTAATAATTGCTTGTTTGATCAGATTGAATGCCTCATGTTCATCTTGGCCCCATTTGAAATTTGCGTTCTTTTTAATCATTGCTTGTAAAGGAGACACAATTCTTGAAAAATCTGGTACGAATCTCTTTACAAAGTTGATCTGGCCAAGAAAAGATTGCATGGCTTTTTTGTTGTGAGGTAGGGATATTTCAGAAATCTCCTTAATTCTGTCAGGGTCAATGTGAATTCCAGATTTTGACACTATGAATCCTAGAAGTTTTCCTTCACTTAATGCGAAATAGGATTTTTTCGGGTTTAGTGAAATTCCATACCTTAGACAACATTGAAAGATTTGTTTTAAATCTCTGAGATGATTGTTTCATTTCTTGGAATACACAGTTATATCATCCAAATATATTACCACTGATTTACTAACTAACCCCTTAAACGCGATGTCCATGGCTCTCTGAAATGTGGCACCCGCGTTAATCAGACCAAATGGCATCTTTTGATATGCGTATGTACCCCATTTGGTTCTAAATGTGGTTTTTAATTGATCATCGAGATGTACCAACACTTGTTTGTACCCTAAGAATCCATCCAAGAATGACATTAATTCTGAGCCTGCGACTACCTGTAGTATCTATTCCATGGGAGGTAAACGAAAATTATCCTTTTGGCAGGCCTTGTTAAGATTCCGAAAGTCAATGTAGATTCTAATATCTCCGTTTTTCTTTCTAACGGGAACCATATTGGAAACCCATTTAGAATGTCTAATGGGAAAAATTATTTTGGCTTTCAATAACTTATTGAGTTCAGTTTTGATCTAGTTTCCTAAATTGGGATGGATCTTTCTCAACTTTTGTTGGACAGGCTTTTCATCGTCGATCATTGGAATAGTATGTTGGATGATGGAAGTGTCGTATATTTTGAGTTCATCATAGTTCCAAGCAAAGACACTTTTGTATTGTCTCAAGAGACGAATATACACTAATTTTTCTTCAGGAGTTAGGCCAACGCCTAGGTTGATATTCTGTGGTTTGGTATCAGTTCCTAGATTTACTAATTCGTAATTCAAAGTTGAGCTTTGGAGTTTTGAATTGGTAGATATTTTAAACCGATCTTTTAAATCATAAAGGTATTCTAATTTAACTACCGACTTAGGTATGGCATTGTCAGTGCTATATTGTTGCAATTGTCGGTCATGTTAGTCTTCGTCAATTATTTGATTGGTGTAGGATCCTTCAGATGTAAGGAAACTCAAGATATTAGGATCGTCATTGAAAATTCTCCAATTTGTAATGTTATTAGGAATATATGGTCTAAAAATTAACTCTATTGAAAATTGGTCCGGGCTAAAATCTTCTGAAGGAATGAGCTTGGAAGCTACATTGGCTAAAAGGTCTGCACTTGCATTCTGGAGTCTAGGAATTGATGAAATATTAAATGCTATAAAGTGTTCAGTCATATCTTGAACTAAAGATTAATAATGTTTTAGATGACCTGATAAACAATGTATAGTATTACGTACCTGTCTGATTGCAATTTCAGAATCTCTGAAAACTTGAAGGTATTTGACCTCTAATCCGATCGCTTTGTACAATCGTTGGACTAAAGCCTCATATTCTGCAGTATTGTTGGTGCAATCAAATTCGAGTCTACAAGTTAGCATAGTTTTATTTCCCTCTGGACTTATTAACACACATCCTACTCCTGCTCCTTCGTTATATTTAGAACCATCAAAAAATAATTTCCAAAATAAAGATTTATTTACAGGACTATCTATAAAATTAATACATTTTGAGCTACCCGTTTGAGAAAAGTTTTCAACTTGGGATAAAACAGAATGCTCTAAATAAGGTGACATATGAGCATTAAAATTCCCTAGGAAAGAATCCAGTGAGTAATTGCCAATAATACTATTGTTATATGCTACCGGTTCATTCTCCCCTTCCAGCTCCGTTACTATGTACTTCTGATGTCTTTCTCATTCAATTTTTATTTGATTTGGTTTACCATTGTAAGGCAGCCACATGTGCGACCAGTCAGTTGCAAAGTATCCATGAAATTTTTCTGACCAATCTCTGTTAAGAATTAAGCCATAAAATTCTGGAATATCAGCAACTAAAATGTCGATAATTTGACATACCTTTGGGTTGGATGACAGCCTTATGGTTACCTAATTTAATTCGCCAATCACTTCGACTTGCGACCGATCTAGTTGAAATATGTGCACAATAGATTTCTGTGGTTTAACGTTCAATTTTTTGCATATTGACTTTGGTAAAATATTCGATGAAGCTCCTGAATCCGCCATGCAATTATGTACATTTTTATTAAAAATTTCATAAGTAAGAAGAAACGAGGGAGTATGAGATCTCAATCTTCCTCCAATTAAAGCGATGTCAGTTGGATCAATCTTGGAGGTCTTCCCATGTTATGGGAAGCTTGAGAAAGTACAGCGGCAGGCAAAGGTGCAACTGGCACAGCATGTAATTCTTTCAATAGTATCTTTTGCTGGTGCTCTAATTTGCTCAATTCATAAAGAGTGATGTTGGCCCTAGTATTTTTCATATCTTCTATAATATTGTACTCCATATCATCCGAAACAATTAGAATTTTAGATGGAGTTGATGAATCTGTTTGGACTGGGCTGGTTTGAGTCGCTTTAGGTGTCGTTTTATTGGCTGCGACTTTATCCTTAGTCATTGAGCTTGCGCTTTTTGGCTTAGGGATAGTTTGAGGAGGATCAAGTTTATTTCTACTTCGTGTACCAACCGCGGATGCTTCTTGATCCTCTTCATGTGGGAGTATGAAATCCCACATTCCTTGTAACTCTACAACTTCTTCTTCATCAGTTTGGTCTTCAGTAGCGATTTCCTCTTCTTCTTCTTCAGATTCAGCACTTGTAATAACATTGGGAGGCTTTGAATCAGTCGAAGGGTTTCTTTTGAAGGGTCTATATGGATTTTTCGAAGATATTTCTGCCACTTGTTTCTTGATGTCGACCATCTCGTTAGACATGGTATTTAAAATTTTTTGCAATCCTTCTAAATCAAATGGACCTTTCGATTATTTTTTCTTGGGATCTTCTTTGAAAGTAACCTTCTTGGATTCTGTTCATCTATCACGTTTTTCTTTTCAAGGGCTATCATACATTTCTCTACTACTATTGCTTCTTTCATATTTTCAGCTAAAGTTGTCTTGTTATCCCTATCAACAAAGATATCTATGTTTGATGGTAAAGCAGTGATATACCATTCACTTCACACTTCTTCGCTAGGCTGGGAAGTAGTAGGAATTTTGTTTAAGATTTTATTGAAACGTAACTTGAAATATTTGATAGGTTCTCTTGACTCAGCTATAAGATTAGACAAGTCATTGATCAGTGTCGTCGTAGACCTGTCAACATTTTGAGAGCCTGATCAGAGCATTGCCACGGGTGTTGCCATCGAGTACAACATCTGTAACATAGAGCCATACCAGAATCATAATGCCAACATTTTATGCTATCCATAAATCTCAATGGAGTTACCAACGAAGACACTGTTGTTCGACTTTTTCCTTATACTCTGCAAGGAACAGCTGGATCATGGTATTTCTCATTACCATCTGACTAGTAATAGGTCCAACTAGTAATAGATCCAGATGGTAATGAGAAATACCATGATCCAGCTGTTCCTTGCAGAGTATAAGGAAAAAGTCGAACAACAGTGTCTTCGTTGGTAACTCCATTGAGATTTATGGATAGCATAAAATGTTGGCATTATGATTCTGGTATGGCTCTATGTTACAGATGTTGTACTCGATGGCAACACCCGTGGCAATGCTCTGATCAGGCTCTCAAAATGTTGAAAATGAAGAAGTACGCAGGAGAACAGTTCAGAAGATGCGTACCCGCAGGTACACCTTAAAGGGACCGCGGCTAGACACGCAGGTCACCCATTCAGGAGGTGCGTACCCCCAGTTTCACTTACTTCAAGGCAGAGAAGCGCGTTCACGTGGGGTTTCCTATGTTTGGCCCGTGGTATTTAGCCCGCCGCTCTTGATTCTATGGTTTTGGCCTGTGGTATTGTTTTATATTATTATTATTATTGAGCCTCATGTTTTTGGGCCCCTGGTATTGGTTATCTATGGTATTGATCCATGATTTTAGGAGGAGCTTGCCTATATAAAGCAAAGGAGATCACTTGGCTAAGTATCTTTTGCAAATTGAATATCTTAAGATCTGAAATATTGGCTTATTGTTTTTAAATGCTTGATCTATATGAAAGTGAAGTTGAAAGAGAATCTGTGAAGGGTGATCTCTCGAGGGCATGATCAGATCTGGGCATCCGACGAACTGTAGCACACTGGTGAACTGCCCAATTCGGCCCTAATCAGAGGTACGCAGGTGATTAACAGTATAGTTGCGTCGGTACGCAGAGCAGAAACAGGAGAGTTGCGTGGGTACGCAGAGAAGAAGAAGGGGTACTGCGTGGGTACGCAAAGCAGAAGAAGGAGAACTGCGTGGGTACGCAGTGCGACAAAGGTTCAGGTGCGTACGCACAGTAAAAGTACGCGGCGCAATAGTTTCTTTGAGTGTGTGGCTTCAGTAACAGTACGCGGCGCGATAGTGTATCTGGGTGCGTACCTACAATAACAGTACGGAGTGCGATTGAAGAAGCAGTGCGTGGGTACGCGGTGTAGCAGAAGGCTCTCTGCGTATATACGCAGGGAAGCAGAAGGTGAAGTGCGTAGCGACGCAGGCCAGAGAAAGAAAAACTGCGTATCTGTCTTAAGATCTTCTGTTGACTGAATTTTTCTGTTGATAAGGTGTTCTGGGTTAGTTCTGTTATTGTTGATCTGGTTACTGCAGTTGACTGTGTAATTTACATGTACTTGATGATTATTTGATGCTTATGGATCCAGTTTGAAAATTTATGAAAAGTGGTCCTTGTAAGAAAAGAAGTAGGGGGTTGTAGCTCCCTTCCAGGAAAGACTGGAAAACGAGAGAGAGTTGTAGCTCTCTGCAGGTTGCAGCCTGTGTACTGGTAAAGGACTGCACCAGTACAAAATCATTGTAAAAGGAGTTTCTAATTTGAAAGAAGATAGAGACATATTGCAGCAGGTGGTTTTCACCCACATTGGGTTTCCACCTTACATCTGGTGTTCTTTGGTGTGACTATCTGTTTTTCTTGTTCATGCTCATTATTTTATGGTACTGATATGCAAAAATGATTCAAAGTATAAATAAGGGAGATGTGTTAAAAGAATTTGATAATACTGATTCACCCCCCCTCTCAGTATTATTTCCAACACAGCGGTCCCTCGGCGGGGGCTCGGGGGCAGCGCCCCCGAAGCTAAAAACAAATGTAAAATTGCCTTGTAAAAGTATAGTAATTTCTAGTCAATCTGGGCCGTTCATTAGGCAGATGATCTGACGGTAGAACTTATGTTTAGTTTAGGGTTTTTTGCCCTAGAAGGAAACCCCTCTCTTTGTATGAGGGCATTTTATTGGAGGCTGAGATATAGATGTCTATTCTGTGAGCAAGAAACAGAGAGGTGAGACTGTGAGAGAAAACAGAGGATATTACAGCAGATTTGCTGTAGGTTGTGTCTCTTCATTTTGCTGGATAATAGAAAGGAAGGACTGGCTGTTCGGGGTGGACGTAGCCCAAACTGGGTGAACCACGTATATCTGTGTCTCTCTTGTTTTGTGCATTTTCTTTGTTTATATTTCTGCAATATTTTATGTGTTGCATTGCTCCGTAATATATAATTTTCTAACAACTGGTATCAGAGCCGAAGGTCTATTTGGCTGATAAACTCGCAGGAAAGAAGGGTTCCTGGTTCGAGTGGGAGCAATGGCGGAAGATGGTAAGTTTAGGGTCGAGAAATTTAACGGCCAAAACTTCTCGCTGTGGAAGATGCAGATGGAAGATTATCTGTATCAGAAAGATCTATACCTATCATTGGGCGGAAAAACAAAGATACCGACGGGTATGAAAGACGAAGAATGGAACCTTCTCGATAGAAAGGCACTCGGAACAATACGGTTGTGCCTTGCTGCGTCAGTTGCCTTCAACATTTCGAAGGAAACCACGACAGAGGGTTTGATGCAGACGTTGTCGAAACTATATGAGAAACCCTCGGCCACAAACAAGGTATTTCTTATGAAACGGTTATTTAATATGAATATGTCGGAAGGTGGATCTGTTGCAAACCATTTAAATGATTTTAATACAGTTACAAGTCAGTTAAGTTCTGTAGGGGTAACCTTTGATGATGAAGTTAGAGCTCTGTTATTCTTGTGCTCATCACGAGAAAGTTGGAATGGTTTGGTAATGGCCATTAGTAACTCCGTTTCTGGATCTAATACTTCAAAGTTTGATGATGTTGTCGGTGCTCAGGATATCGCAGTAAATCAAGGAAAGGCAGATCCAAGTCCAGATCGGGGATAGTGTGTTGGAAATGTGGAAAGAAAGGGCACCTAAAGAAAGACTGTAGATCTCGGAAGGGAAAAGAAGGAGATGCACAACAAGAAAACAATCATGAAGCAAATGTGACAGGTGAGGTGTTACAAGATGCTTTGATTCTTTCTTTCGAAAATATTACTGATTCCTAGGTGGTAGATTCAGGGGCTTCATTCCATGCCACACCTGATAAGAAATACTTTCATGACTATGTTCAAGGAGATTTTGGACAAGTTTGTCTGGGTGATGATAAACCTTGTAAAATCATTGGAATGGGTAAGGTTCTTGTAAAACAACAGAATGGAAACCAATGGCTATTACAGGAGGTAAGGCATGTTCTAGATCTAAAGAAAAATATGATTTCAATAGGGCAGTTAGGTGGTGAAGGTTGTGTGACAACTTTCATAGATAAAGCTTGGAAGGTCACCAAAGGAGCCCTGGTAATAGCAAAAGGCGAAAAGGTTGGTACATTGTATCTATGCAATGGTATTTCTAACCCTGTTAATGCTTTAACTTCCAAAGGAGCAGATGAAGCATTATGGCATCATAGGCTTGGACACATGAGTGAAAAGGGGATGAAGATTCTTCACTCAAGGAATTTGTTGCCAGGATTGAAGAATGTTGATTTGGACTTCTGTGAGAATTGCATTTATGGAAAACAGAAGAGAGTCAGATTTCTCAGAGTTGTGAAAGAAAAGAAGAATGAAAAATTAGAGTTTGTGCATACAGATGTATGGGGACCTGCTCAGGTATCATCTCTCGTTGGCTCTCGTTATTATGTTACTTTTATTGATGATGCAACTAGAAAAACTTAGATTTATTGTATTAAGAATAAATCTGATGTATTTGATACTTTCAAGAAATGGAAATGTTTGGTTGAGATTGAGACAGGAAAGAAATTGAAGTGTCTTAGATTAGACAATGGAGGTGAATATTGCAGCAAAGAGTTTGATAGGTACTATTTAGAGCATGGAATTCGTAGAGAGAAGACAGTTCCAAGAACACCACAAGAAAATGGTGTATCAGAAAGGATGAACAGAACAATCATGGAGCGTGCAAGGTGCATGAGATTGCATTCAGGATTTCCTTTACAGTTTTGCGCAGATGCTGTAGATACTGTTGTTTATCTAATAAACAAAGGGCCTTCAAGTTCCTTGGATGGTGGTGTTCCGGAGGAAGCATGGACAGGTAAAAAGGTAAACTATTCCTTTTTAAAGCCTTTTGGTTGTGATGCCTTTGTCCATATTGATAAAGAAAATAGAACAAAGCTTGAGGCAAAGTCAAAGAAATGTACGTTTATTGGATATGGTGTTAATGGTTTTGGTTATCGCTTATATGATTATGAAAATCACAAAATCATTAGGAGCATAGATGTAATATTCAATGAAAAAGTCTTGTATAAGAATCAGTTGCAGGAAAAGAAACTGGAAAAAGAAAACAAGGAATACGCAGTTCTTGATGAAATCACTAAAAAGGCAAAGGTGCCTGAAAATAATAATAATGAACAACAACAACCACCATAGCAGCAACAGGCACCCCAAACACCTGAAAGTCGTGTTAGAAGATCTACCAGGATAAGTAGACCCCCTGAACAATACTCTCCTTCATTATATTATTTATTGTTGACTGGTTCTGGTGAACCCGAATGTTATGAAGAAGCAATGCAGGTTGAAAGCAGGAAGAAGTGGGAGGTAGCCATGGAAGAAGAGATGGACTCCTTAATGCATAACCAGACTTGGGATTTAGTCAGGTTGCCTGCAGGAAAAACTACATTGAAGAATAAATGGGTTTACAGGTTGAAGGAAGAAGATGGAGGAAAACAAAGGTACAAAGCTAGACTTGTGGTGAAGGGGTTTGCCCAGAAGAAAGATATTGATTTTGATGAAATATTTTCTCCTGTTGTTAAAATGAATTCAATCAGAACTATTTTAAGTCTTGTAGCAGCTGAAGATTTGCATCTTGAACAGTTAGATGTAAAGACAACCTTTCTCCATGGGGATTTGGAGGAAGAGATATATATGCAGCAACCACAAGGATATGAGGTGAAAGGGAAGGAGAAACTAGTGTGCAGGTTGAAGAAGAGCTTGTATGGCTTAAAACAGTGTCCAAGGCAGTGGTATCTAAAATTTGAGAAGTTTATGTCTGAACAAGGTTATACTAGATGTCACTCTGATCATTGTGTTTATTTGAAAAAGAAAAATGATGGCAGCTATATTATATTGTTATTATATGTAGATGACATGCTTGTTGCAGGATCTAACATGCAGGAAATAAATGTGCTCAAAAGAAAATTGGCAAATTCATTTGCAATGAAGGATTTGGGAGCTGCAAAACAAATCCTTGGTATGAGAATAACTAGAGACATGAAAAATCATAAATTAACATTGTCTCAGAATGAGTACATACAAAAGGTGTTGAAAAGATTTAACATGCACAATGCAAAACCCGTTAGTACACCTTTTGCAAGCCATTTCAAACTTAGCAAGGAAATGTGCCCAAAGACCCAAGAAGACATGGATTATATGTCTAAAGTTCCATATGCATCAGTAGTTTAGGAAGAGTTACTGCCTATCTTCAATCTCTTGGTACATAAGTTTGGGATATCATAGATACAGGCTACACTTTTCCTTCAGCTACTCCTATAGATGCGGCCGAAAAGAAGAAATATGAAACAAATGCTAAAGCAGTCAATACTTTGCTGGGATGCTTATCTCAAACAGAATTCGTAAAGGTTATGCAATATAAATCCGCAAGAGAAGTATGGGACAAGATTGTCTTGAGCTACGAAGGAGATGAACAGGTAAAGCATGCTAAACTTCAAACTCTCAGGATTCAGTATGAGAATCTCAGGATGTATAATGATGAAAGTGTGGCTAACTATTTTCTTCGGGTAGATGAGATTGTTAATTGCATGAAAAATTTGGGTGAAGAAATAAAAGAGGCTATTGTGGTTGAAAAAGTTCTAAGATCATTGTCCCCCAAGTTTGAATCTAAAGTGTCTGCAATAGAAGAAAAGGAAAATCTACGAATTCTTACTATGTCTCAGCTCCACGGAATTCTAACTGCTTATGAAATGAGAAAGGGAGGTCCTTCAGACAGAAGAGAAGCTGCTTTCAAGGCTTCAGGCAAAGGAGATTATTATGAAGCAAGTCACGTGCCAGAAGAAGAAGAAGAAGAATCAAATTTTGTCAGAAATATTCAAAGGGGTTCTGGAAGGTTCAGAGGTAAGTTACCTTTTAAATGCTTTGCTTGTGGAAGAGTAGGTCATTATGCTGCAAAATGTCCTTATAAGGATAAAGGAAAGGAACCTGCTAGATGGAACAAGAAACAGAGTGCAAATAAGAAAAGCTACTACACTCATGAAGATAGTGATGGTCTATCAAATAGTGATGAAGATGAACGAGGTAATGACTATAAATTGTTAATGGCATTTGAAGATGATGATTATATGGATGCTACAGATGTGGATAGCCTTTATGAAGAAATTACTAGACTCAAGAGATGTATAGAAGAAAAGAATATGATCATTGATACTCTACAATTTCAAATTGATGAAAAGGAAAAACATCTTGAAAAATTAGAAGGTGAAATTGTTGGTCTTAGAAAAGAGATTGAGAAAACAAAAGCTATTAATCTTAAGTTTGTCAAAGGATCTGAAACTTTGGATGAGATTATCAATGTATAGCGTTCTCCACTAAACAAGACAGGTCTGGGCTATAATGGAGAAACTTCTCAAGCATCCACCTCAAAAAGTTATCTTGATGCAGCAAGAAGAAATGAGCAAAAGCACAATGGAGACCATCAGGTAAAACAGGGACGAATTGCAAACAGAGACTATCAGGGGCAATCCGTCTTAAGGGTGAACAAAAGCTACAACCAGCCACAGGTAAAATCTTCTCAATTTGGTTCAAGAATGGATCACAATAGAAATTACAATCATTTGGCCGGTAGATTTGATAACCGCAGAAGTTTCTTCAATGGACAATGCTTCTCTTGCCATAACTTTGGTCACAAAGCAGCTCAATGTGTTGCATATAAAGTGATCATGACTAGAGAAGCTCAAAAACAAAGAAGTATGACTGGGATTACAAAAAGGACCTATAACAACTTTTCGGTTCTTGAAAATGAAGTTGAATGTTCTATTTGCAATAACTTTGGTCATGAAGATTCTGAATGCAGGAGCAGGTTTCAGCAGACAAAGGAACAAGCCTCAAGCACCAAAACATGGAGAATAAAGGAACCACAACTAGAAAGATGTGGGATAGCATTTTATGCAGAGGGACAGGAAAATCTCTGGTACATTGACAGTGGATGTTCGAAGGATATGACAGGTGATAAAGAAAAACTTGAATCATATTCTGCTCTAGAGAAAGGAAAGAAAGTTTCTTTTGGTAATGATACTCCTACAACTATAAAAGGAAAAGGCACTGCTCAGTTAAAAGAAAAGGTCAAAGATGGAAATGTTTTGTATGTTGATGGATTGAAACATAATCTTCTAAGTGTCAGCCAGATGTGTGATCAAAGAACCGAGGTGATATTCAGATCAAATGGATGTCTTGTTCGTGATCTTGATACAGGTAAAACAGTTATCAAAGGTAAAAGAACTCCAAATAATCTATACATATTTGAAGAAGGACAACAACAATGCTATCTGAGCAAGGATGATGAACACTGGTTATGGCATCGGAGGCTGGGGCATCTAAGATTTTCACAAATAAGGAAAGCATGCAAATATCAGGCAGTTCGCGATCTTCCAGATATCAAAATTCCAGACAACACCATATGCAAATCATGTCAGTTTGGAAAGCAAACCAGAACTAACTTTCCAGAGAAGGAAGGATCAGCTAGCATGCCTCTTGAGCTGGTACATACAGATACATGTGGTCCATTCAGGAAAAGGACACCTCGAGGAGAAGAATACTTGATATTATTCATTGACGACTTCTCCAGGTTTGTTTGGTTAGGACTTATGAAGCACAAAGATGAAGCATTCGAAAAATTCAAATCCTTCAAAGCCTTGGTTGAAAATGAATCAGGACACAAAATTAAGTGTCTCAGATCCGACAGAGGTGGGGAGTTTACCTCAAATGAATTTTTCGATTTCTGTGAAGAACATGGGATAAGAAGAGAATTCTATACAGCTAGAACTCCTCAGCAAAATGGAGTTGTGAAAAGAATGAACAGAACAGTCCAACAAATGGCTCGTGCTATGCTTGATGAGTCGGGAACTCCCGCAACTTTCTGGGGAGAAGATGCACATGCTGCGGTTGTTATTCTCAACAAAACAAATGTCCGGGTGAACAGCACTCAAACCCCTCATGAGCTCTGGTGTGGTGAGACTCCTTCGATAAAGCACTTCAAAATCTTTGGGAGCAAATGTTACATTAAGAATACTGATGAGCAACTTGGAAAACTTGAACCTAGAGTAGATGAAGGCATTCTTCTTGCTTATTCTCCTCATAGCAAAGCATACAAGTGCTACAATAAGAGACTTGGCAGAATTGTTGACAGCATTGATGTAGTGGTTGATGAGAAGGGATACATTCCTAAGCAAGTACATCATGAAGACATCGAAGAAGATGAAGGCTACCCTCAAAGACAGAATGATGAAGAAGAAGAACCTCAAGAAGAACCAGAGGAGTAGACAAGAATAGAAGAGAAGACTCCATCCAGATATGTTTAGAAGAATCATCCAGAATCTCAGATTGTGGGGCAGAAAGAAGCAGGTGTACAAACAAGAAGAACAATTGCAGAAGCCTCAAGCTATTTGGCATTACTCTCTTCCACTGAACCACAAAATGTGAAAGAGGCATGCAAAGATGAATGTTGGGTAAAAGCAATGGACGAAGAACTTGAGCAGATCGAAAAGAACAACACTTGGGAGCTGGTCCCTAGACCAAAGGATAAGAATGTTATCGGAACAAAATGGGTCTTCAAAAATAAATTGAATGAAAATGGAGAAGTAATTAGAAACAAGGCCAGACTTGTTTGTAAAGGGTATGCGCAGCAAGAAGGAATAGACTTTGAAGAAACCTTTGCTCCTGTTGCAAGACTTGAGGCCATCCGAATGTTCCTTGCTCTCTCAAGCTTTCAAAACTTCAAAGTATTTCAAATGGACGTGAAATCAGCCTTTCTGAATGGATACTTGGAAGAAGAAGTATACATTGAGCAGCCAGATGGGTTCATTCTTGGAAATGATCCAAATCTTGTATGCAGATTGAAAAAGGCTCTCTATGGTCTCAAACAAGCTCCAAGGGCTTGGTAGTATCGTTTGGACAAATATCTTCATCAACAAGGTTTTTCAAAAGGATCAGCAGATAGCAATCTTTATATAAAAGTTGAAAATGACAAATTGCTAATACTTGTTGTGTATGTAGATGACATTATCTTTGGCAGCAATGAAGAAGCTATGAGTCAAAGCTTTGCCTTGGTCATGTAGAAAGAATTTGAAATGTCCTTGCTGGGAGAACTGACATATTTCCTTGGTTTGCAAATCCAACAAAAAGAAGGAGGAATCTTTTTATATCAAACCAAGTATCTCAAACAGATTTTGAAGAAATATGGCATTGAAGATGCAAAACCAGTATGTACACCCATGGTCACAGGATGTAGCCTCAGTGCAAATGATGAATCTGCAGCAGTACATCAACCAACCTATAGATCTATGATTGGAAGTCTACTTTATTTGACAGGTACCCGACCGGACATCATGCATGCAGTAGGAATAGTTGGAAGATTTTAGGCAAATCCAAAGGAGACTCATCTTCAGGCAGTGAAGAGAATTTTCAAATATATTCAAGGGACACAAAATTATGGCTTATGGTATCCTAGAGATACAGATCTCACACTTCATGCTTATACAGATGCAGATTGGGCCGGAAGCGTGGATGACAGGAAGAGCACAAGTGGTGGTGCGTTCTTTATGGGTTCCAGATTAGTATCTTGGTTCAACAAGAAACAGAGTTCGATTGCCTTGTCTACAGCTGAAGCAGAATATGTTGCTGCTGCATCTTGCTGCACTCAACTCCTTTGGATGATGCAGACCTTGCAGTATTTTCAAATCACTTGTACACCACCTATCTCCATCTTATGTGATAACACAAGTGCAATCAACATCTCAAAGAACCCAGTCATGCATTCAAAAACCAAGCACATACCAATCAAGTATCATTTTCTCCAAGAACAAGTGCTTGAATAGAAGGTCAAGTTGGAGTATGTTCCTTCTAAGGAACAAGTTGCTAATATACTCACCAAACCATTGCCCAGGGAGACTTTTGAATACCTCAGGCAAAATCTGGGGGTTGTTGATGCATCATCTTATTGAAACTCTTCTGATTGATGGTGGGGTATATGCGTACATGTGTTGGGTTGCGGTTTGATTGAAGATAAAATGGCACAGGTTTAGGGGGAGCATATAATGAATTGTTGGCATTATGGAGGATGTACAGGAGGAGATCATGGATGCTGGTCTAAATATAGCTGTAATATGTCTCTATCTCTTTCATGGTCATTTATGGTGCTTGGTGGATTATGGTTCTTCTTTGCAGATCTGGTTCATTTTCAGGGGGAGCATGTTCTTAGGGGGATCATAACCCTTTGCCCTTGATGTCAAAGGGGGAGAATGAAGCTAAAGTTTTTGAGGTTGCCATCAAGTCCAAAGGGGGAGATTGTTGGCATTATGATTCTGGTATGGCTCTATGTTACAGATGTTGTACTTGATGGCAACACCCCTGGCAATGCTCTGATCAGGCTCTCAAAATGTTGAAAATGAAGAAGTACGCAGGAGAATAGTTCAGAAGATGCGTACCCGCAGGTACACCGTAAAGGGACCGCGGCTAGACACGCAGGTCACCCATTCAGGAGGTGCGTACCCCCAGTTTCACTTACTTCAAGGCAGAGAAACGCGTTCACGCAGGGTTTCCTATGTTTGGCCCGTGGTATTTAGCCCGCCGCTCTTGATTCTATGGTTTTGGCCTGTGGTATTGTTTTATATTATTATTATTATTGAGCCTCATGTTTTTGGGCCCCTGGTATTGGTTATCTATGGTATTGATCCATGATTTTAGGAGGAGCTTGCCTATATAAAACAAAGGAGATCACTTGGCTAAGTATCTTTTGCAAATTGAATATCTTAAGATCTGAAATATTGGCTTATTGTTTTTAAATGCTTGATCTATATGAAAGTGAAGTTGAAAGAGAATCTGTGAAGGGTGATCTCTCGAGGGCATGATCAGATCTGGGCATCCGACGAACTATAGCACACTGGTGAACTGCCCAATTCGGCCCTAATCAGAGGTACGCAGGTGATTAACAGTATAGGTGCGTCGGTACGCAGAGCAGAAACAGGAGAGCTGTGTGGGTATGCAAAGAAGAAGAAGGGGTACTGCGTGGGTACGCAGAGCAGAAGAAGGAGAACTGTGTGGGTACGCAGTGCGACAAAGGTTCAGGTGCGTACGCACAGTAAAAGTATGCGGCGCGATAGTTTCTTTGAGTGCGTGGCTTCAGTAACAGTACGCGGCACGATAGTGTATCTAGGTGCGTACCTACAGTAACAGTACGCAGCGCGATTGAAGAAGTAGTGCGTGGGTACGCGGTGCAGCAGAAGGCTCTTTGCGTATATACACAGGGAAGCAGAAGGTGAAGTGCGTAGCGACGCAGGCCAGAGAAAGAAAAACTGCGTATCTGTCCTAAGATCTTCTGTTGACTGAATTTTTCTATTGATAAGGTGTTCTGGGTTAGTTCTGTTATTGTTGATCTGGTTACTACAGTTGACTGTGTAATTTACATGTACTTGATGATCATTTGATGCTTATGGATCCAATTTGAAAATTTATGAAAAGTGGTCCTTGTAAGAAAAGAAGTAGGGGGTTGTAGCTCCCTTCCAGGAAAGACTGGAAAACGAGAGAGAGTTGTAGCTCTCTGCAGGTTGCAGCCTGTGTACTGGTAAAAGACTGCACCAGTACAAAATCATTGTAAAAGGAGTTTCTAATTTGAAAGAAGATAGAGACATATTGCAGCAGGTGGTTTTCACCCACATTGGGTTTCCACCTTACATCTGGTGTTCTTTGGTGTGACTATCTGTTTTTCTTGTTCATGCTCATTATTTTATGGTACTGATATGCAAAAATAATTCAAAGTATAAATAAGGAATATTTGTTAAAAGAACTTGATAATACTGATTCACCCCCCCTCTCAGTATTATTTCCAACATAAAATTATTTATATGTTCTTCTGCTAGCATGCCTGCCTCAGGATTAAACTTAGGCAGCCATTTTTCAGGATGGGCTAGTATCTGACTCAAGGGTGCAGGCATTAAGACTTCCCCTGGGTTGTTCCATGGTGATTGGGCCATCGCTGAACTACTAACAGAGGAAAGTGTAGAAGATGATCCCTGCGGTTGAGAAGATGAGGATATTACGACTCCAGATGGTTGAGAAGGAGTTGTGGGAGTTCCAGTGGGCTGATGGACAATGATCTGAAGTGGAGGAGTGGATGGTTGACTTCACGGTGAGGAATTTGAGATGGATGATGATGGTGAAAGAGTCTTGCTATCGGATTCCTTAGGAGACTTCCTTGCTCTCTTCCTTGTAGGTAGAGGTAATTCGGTCAGTTGAACACCAAAATTTTCACTCTTTAATCTGGTAAGAGGATGAGCAGGGTTATATTGCGAAGTCACGCTGCCTTGAGATTTATCAGATTTCTGAGGAGATATAGAAAATCGCTGAAGTTTGTGAATCAAAGATTCAACTTCAGGAGGTTCAATAGTAGATTGTTCTGAAATCAGGGTTTGTAGTAGCGACTGTTGATCCAGCGATTTCTATCTCTAGATTTAAAGATTCTAAATGTAATGGAGAAGTCGGTGGAGATGGTGAGGGTGATTTACTCTCATAATGGTATTTAGATTTAGATTTACTTGCCATTCATAGTTCAGAGCCCTCCTTCTAGTGAGAAATATGGTGAAGCCCCGAAAATCAGGTCTACAATAAGGGGGATACCCGCCCGGTCCGGACATTGGTTGGCAGCTCCTTTTCCGTTTGGTATAGCAGGTCCGACTGGGGATATGGGACCAGTTTCCCAATTTATGAGTGTATGTGTGTAGGATTTGATATTTCTGATCTAACAGTTCCTAATTAAGATGCTCTAATTCTAACTTTAATCTAATGACATGTAAATTGTATTCTAATAAATAGAAATATCTATGTCTATACTAACCCGGGGTATAATCCTTCCGTTATGCGATCTAAAAAGATTTCATATAACAATCGGTAATAAAGATCATTCAACTGTTATAAGAAAGGAATTAAATATAGATAAACCACTTCGCATAAAAAGTTAGACGAAACAGTTGTGAAAACATATCGCACAATAAGCTATTCATACATTAAGCATAAATAAATAGTTATCATCGAACAAAAGTTCCAAATGATAACTCAAGCATTCACGCATCTATATATAAACAACTGAACATGAATATCACTTTAATACAAAGGCAGAAATAGTTAAGAGATAGAAGTACCATTTATAACTAGTCCTACTGATGAGCTTCAAGTGACAACGATTTATCTCTTCTCAATCCAACATCCACTGTGAGTACAGAAGTGCAACATCAGTAGCAGATATTAAATGCGAAAATCAACAAACCCTGTTCCATTCATTCATCAAAACCTCCTCGGAGGGTGCAAAAGTGCATGTTCTGAGGATAAGTTTTTGACAAATTTCAGGACCCCTCTCTAAATGCATGAGAAGGGTTTAAATACTACTAACTAAATCTAAAAATAACTTATTACAAAAATACAGGATGCAGTTTAAATGACCATCCTCATTTTAGGAAACTAAAACAAAATTAAAACTAAAATTGAATCTAAAATTAAAACTACTTCTGTATTTGCTCCTTGAAGTCGCACGCATTCAACATCTGTTTGGGAAGAGTCGGCTAGACGACTTCCGATTTTAGTTGTGCTGAGAAAACAAAATCAGTGAGAGTTGGCGCCATCGTTTCGGCAGAATTGATGATGCACTTGAGAGTCATCCACTGGCTATGTGGCTTTACCAAGTATGCCTAGTAATAATCCTAGTTTAACTTGGTTAACCTTTGGATTGCTTCTGCCTTCTCTTGAGCCTTCCTGTCTCCAGTTTGTTTCTATTGTTGCTTTCTTGCAATTTTTTTGGCTTGCAGGTGACTAAGCAACTAGAAGCTTTCCTTTTTTAGAAATTTTTCTCAGCGATGTGCGATTAGCACTAGGTGCTAATCACGCATCGGAAACTACCTTCGTTTCTTGATCCAGGCTTCCTTGATGCATTTTTCGCCTTTTGCACCTTTTCGTTTTAGCGGATATAAAGTTCAAAATATGTAAAAATAATGATTCCTTAAGCCCTTGACCTTGAGTCATAAACTGTTCATTCCTGATATCAACACTGTCCATTATCCATTTAACCATGTCTGTGTATGGGAGAATCCTTGCCACTATCCAGTGCAAGAATGACCAAGCTAAATCTGCAACTAATTCCTCAGAAGACTCCTGTGAACCTTCCGTAGTCGTAAACTCCATTATCTTGGGATTCTCTTCCTAAGTAGATTATACATGTCTTCTGAAGTGGTAATACCTGCGTCTCTGTTGCAGGCAGTGTCTGTGTACAAGAGCGCCATTTCTTTATCTTCAGACATTGGAGCTTTGCCTTTCTTCCCCATAATAACTTGTATACTGCTTTGTGTATTTCTATTTTTTTCACTCCCGCAGTTTACAAGTGAGGTAAGAGTAATGATAAGGAATAGTGACAGGAAAGCCTTAAATGCTGAAGATATTGAAAAGCACGGCAGCTTACGTGAACTGGCTCTTCGATAAACACAAAACCATATTTTATTAACAACTGGAAATTAACTCATTAATTAGAATTAAAGCGCATGACCATTTCTTGGTTTATAAACAAAACTTTCTCGAATAACAAGTCTGAAATATTTGCGATGGAGCGATTTTGCGATTTTCTTTGCAATATCGCAGATCGCATTATCGCATTATCGCAATATCATTGTGCTGCTCTGTCGTAAGGTCACTTCGGCACTTTATCGCAAGATCGCTTGGTCGCAATATCGCAATATCGCATAATCATTTTGTGTTGATGTGTTTTATGCAAAATGCGATTTTGCGATATGCGACATCGCAAATCGTCATTTTTGAGGTTTTCCAGCGTGAGTGTGTTTTAAGACGTGCGATAAGATATATGTTTTTAGTGTGTAATCTTGCATCGTAATCTCGCAATATTAGATCTTGGCTTGTAATAAAGCATCCTATTATTCTTTGCGCGATGCGATATTTCTTAAGGAGTGAATTTACTTTCCTCATCATAAAACTTAAGCTTTTTTAGATTTTTGGTGTTTTCCTAAGTTCATGATGGTAAGTTTTATTAAAAAGGAAATACAAGCACTACTTTATTTTTTAAAATTTTTTGACTAAGGGTCCCCACTTATTTAGTATTAGTAATCACACTAAATAAGAAGGGGGGTTGTTAGTGGCCACAACAGGTTCAAGCAGTGGAACATCACATCGAGCATCAACAACAATTTCTCCAACTCTTAAAGGATAACCTCATGTTGGTGCATAATAGAATGAAACAACAAGCAGATCAACATCGCACCGAAAGAAGTTTTGATGTAGGTGACAGGGTATTCCTACAGCTACAACCATATAAACAAATGTCCCTCAAGTAAGCTAAAAAGGATAATAAATTATCGCCAAAGTATTATGGTCCGTACAAGGTGTTGTAAAAGATTGGTACTATGGCATACAAATTGGAGCTTCCTGCAGCTTCTTGAGTGCACTCAGTTTTCCATGTTTCATGTTTAAAGAAGGTTATAGGTGTCAAGCTCCCAGTTCAAACAATATTGCCAAAACTTGATGAGGAAGGAAAAATTATATTGGAACCAGAAGCAGTCATAGAAACAAGAACTCGACAGCTACGAAATCGATCCATTTTGAAGTATCTCATCAAGTGGAATAACTTATCCGTTGAAGATTCCAAATGGGAGGATGAGAATTTTATATAGAAGTATCCAAAACTACTCAAGCGTTGAGGACAACACTTTTTTGAAGGAGAGGGGCATGTTAGGTCCCTATAAATACTAGTGATGCCCCCATTACTATTGTAGTTGTATCCTTTATTAATAGTGTTGTTCCCTTATTGTTATTATTGTGCCCCATAGAATCCCTCTATTGTTATTTTTGCGCCTTTATATTATTATTGTTAGGTCGGCTTGGTTATATTGTGACCCCATAGACTTCTATATATAGAAAGGAGGTTTTTTCATTTGAATCATCCAAGAATTGTTCATTTGTGTAATGTAAAGGAGGTTTCCCCTTCTAAGAGGCTAAGTTCTAAGGCGTTCAACTATCTTTTCTATCTTTTTGTGAGTTTGTTTCATAACAGTCACCCACAGGTTGGATGATTAAGGAAAGGTGATGTCTGGACGCCTCTGCATCTTGTATAACAAATTTCCTAGGATCCGATATAGTGAGAATGCCACCAGCTGATTTATTTGCCTTGACCTCAAGATATTCATATCTATTTAACCATTTGTTGCATTTTTCTCTGATCTTCTCCACAAAGCATTTTGTTTCCTGTATGAACACTATGTCAAGTTTCTCCTCTCTGATCTTATTACTTAGATTCCTCTGTTTCCTTCTGCTCCCTAGTCCTCTAATGTTCCAGGTTGTGATTTTCATTGAGGTGGGGTTTTGAAGGAGTAACTGGACAGGTCTTTCATCCTTCCTAAGTCAATCATGAGTTTTCCACATTCTAGTAGCAATTCTTTCTGTCTCTTTCTTCCTCTCTTTCTGCTTGGGTTTTTCGCTAATTTTCCTGATGTTAATCCTGGTGAGGAAACCCCTTCGTTTTTTTTATTTTCATGTCCTCTTTTTACTCCTACAGCTATATGGTGTGACTTGCTGAGGAATATTTTCTGAACCTTGTCAACTTCCTCATGTGGTATGGAGTTAATACCCATGCTTCCTCCTTGTTCTAGAAACTTTTCTAACTCTTGGTTCTCCCTTTCTAGGATCTCCTGTAAGTCTTGGTCCTCTGTACCACTTTCGCTTTGAGTCATTTCATGGTCTTTTTCTATTTCCATGGTACTCAATGGGTCTGTTATGTGTTCATTTTGTTCCTATGTGAACTCCATACTTGTCTCTTTACCTTTCCCTCTTTCCATCTGATTCTCTATTTGCATTTGATTTCCCTTATCTTCTTCTTGTTCTTCTAAGATCTCAAACCTATTGTGATTGTTTGGTTTGTTATCATTAGGGTTCTTTTGTGTCTTCCTTCCCCCTCCTTTACCTTTCCCTCCAACCTTAGTAGAACCCATATGATCTTTCCCTTTACTGGTGTTTTTGTATTCATCCCTTTTGTTAAGAGGGCAATCTCTATATAGGTGTCCATGCTCATGACATTTGTGACATTTAAAAGGGATGTGCTCGTAGTCAACTGCCTGAACCCATTCCTCATCATAGACTTCAAGAATGACCTCATCTGGAAGAGCTCCAGAAAGGTCCATTTCCACACATATATGGGCATAGGAGGTATACTTTCCTCGTAGGGTTGCTTCTGAAATCTTTAAAAAATGACCTAATTTATTTCCTATTGCTTTTAAAGACTCTAGCATCCAATAATCTAAGGGTAAGGAGTAGAGTCTAATCCATACCGGTACCGATGTGAAAGTTTCTCGCTCCGACACAAAGTTCATCATCCATGGGCGCATATAGAGACCAGCTGCCGCATAGAAGTATGGTCCTCCTTCAAAAATCCTATCTCTGTCCTCCATGTTCGTGAACACCACTGTAAAAAACCTTTGGATCCAAGATGTATATTTAACTCCCCTTTTGCTTTCCAGTTGTATTTTATCCAAGTGTATAACACTCTCTCTACTGACCAGATTCCCAAAAACTTGCATATGATGGCGTAGTTTGTCATATGATCCCTGTGCACTTGAAGAGTAGGATCATTCAGAATAACCCGCGGTTTAGTGTTTGTCTTGGGCTTACAGGGCCACATCTTGGTTCTATTTTCTGTTCCCTGACCACTGTCTTCCACTTTATCCTCTTGTCGGTCTTCCTTGTGGGTCCCTTGCTCTGCATGGGTTTTGCTACCTTCCTCCTTCTGGGTTTCAGGAATTATTGTCTTATCCTCCAAGGAGTGTGGAGGCTTGTTCCTGTTCCCTACTCTTCGTCTGTTTGAAACCACATTGTTGTAGGAGGGAGTGGAGCTCCCTCCTCCCTGCACTGCCATGGTTGCTTGTTAACCCTATCTCCTCTGTTGTTGAACCCTAGAACCTCTTTTCCACCACTTGGAGGAAGTGTATCAAATATCTGTGTATTTTAAATACTAATGTGATGGCCAGAGTAAGAAATTGGATAAGAAATATTTTTTTTTTCTATCCTTCAATGGTAATGTAGAGTATTTTTAAAAGTATATTCTATTTTTATGCTTTCTTTAATATTTGATTTATTTTTTTAATATTTCCTTTTACATCTTATCATTATAGGAAATTTATAAATAATTATTCGCTATATTTTAATTGAAATATAAGATATTTTTAAAAGTAAATGTTATTTTTATAGTTTCACAAATATTTTGTGGATTGATTTTCTAGAAGCCTAAATTAGCTAAGAAGATTTGGTATTTAATTGTTCCCTTGTTAAATCTTATATACACCTTTTATAATTCAAGATATTCGTGTAGATATTCAATTAATCTAGTGCTAAAAACATGTGGCTTCCTTTTTGAAGGTTGTATGTTTGAAATTAGATAGGATTTGTAAGAACCATGTGTTGTAGCTATCAAAACCTAAAAATAACAAAGTAAAGGCTAAATATAGGGCAATATATAATAAATGGGGGACATTATTCCACATCCCCTTTTGCAAATTATGACCACATTATGCATGGGAATTGTATGTAGTGTCATAGTGAGGTCCCCCTTTGTGATATTTATGAAGTGATGATGCACAATTATTTTCTCCACCTATATCTATATATATATATATATATATATATATATATATATATATATATATATATATATATATATATATATATATATATATGAAGGAACAAAGGATGGTTGATAAATATGCTTTCAAGTTTTGAGCTATGGATTTGTTCTAGACTCTTCTAGGGTTTTTAGGATTTTCTCATCTAGATCATTCATTTGGTTCATGGCACCTTGGAGCCTTGGAATATTTCAACCTATATGTTAAACTCACCTCAAGTTGCGTTTGTTTATTTCTATGTCAATGGGATATAGTCTTACTTGGTTTCACATCCATTTCATTTTATGGGCATTATTTAATGGAATCAAAGGTATATGACATGTATGTCATCCGTATACACATCATATATCTTTCCAAACATAAAAGGTTTCTTATAAAGAAACAAACCATTTAACAAACAAGAACCAACAACCACTATTGCATCAATGACCACATAACATATTTGAATAGCCAAGATCTATATACACATCATATCATGCATAAGATGATATAATGTTGTAGGGTAATAGGGAAGTGAAGAAGGGCACGTGTATTTTGATCCATACATAGTCATTGGTTGGCTTAAGGTTGGCCTAATCTACAATCTCTAAATCTTCTTGAACTTTAAAACCTAATAGGAAAATGCTAGGAAACTTCATTGAAACATAGTCACTCCATTTATGAATAGTCTTTAAGCTATGTCAATGCTTCATTTCATGGTTTGGTAGGTCTTTAATAGACAAAACTGGACTTTGATACAAGGAAGGTACTTGAGAGGTGAGACTCTCTTCGTGAATTACCCGCAGAATTGTGATTTTTTTTTCTCCAAGGAAATATCAAGGCAGATCCACCCGAAGGGATCACATCCCTTTGAATTATTAGCAAAGCCTAAACTTGAGGGTGTCAAGGATAATTGACCCAGTGACCTCTCATTAGCAAGTTTCTTTAACGACAAGAACTCGACCAATTGAGCTAACCCTCATAGTTATGAAACTCTAAATATATACCATTGGTTCCAATAATGCCCATAAAATGAATTGATAATTTAATTAAGATGTATATGCATGTGGTGTATAACACTACCTTACTTTGATTATTATTTTTGTAAATAATAATAATTATTAATATTAATCATAAGGACTAATATTAATATTATTCACTTATTGGCATGAGGTAATATATCATAATATAAAACTAATATGCATATATTATAAATATGGAAATTTTTTTAATTAGTATAATTATAAATCTCATTACAATCATTCTTGCATATCTTACTATTTCTATGTTTTATTTATTTATTTATTTATTATGTGTGTAGGCTTTTATTTATTACACTAGCAAAAATGACAAAGTCTAAATAATTAACCAATGTAAGTCCATTTTAAACTCTTATCTATTTAGCATGATCCAGAAGAGGAAAATTTACTAAGGTGTAATGCATTATTATTATTTAATATGAAATATTTAATATATGACATTAAATTAAACTATTAAACTTTTTACCTTGAGCATTATGGCATTCATCAAAGATCATGTAAACAAAATTGAGCCAAAGTTAACCACACACTATAGCCAATGATAGTTAACCAATAGACTGAAATTCAACCACACACAATAGTCAATCATTGTTAACCAAATTCAACTTGCAATCAACCATACTTAGCCCTTGTGGTCTCCACTCAATCAAATTCAAGTATCACACTCTAGCATAGTTACTTTTACTTAAATATAGTTAATCTATGATCATACTCAAACATGTGTAATGATACTCAAGCACTATCAAACATAACCAATTATAATCAACCACAATTAACTAAAGATAACCATACTTATTTTACAATCAACCATAGTGAACCATTAAGAACCGTAATGATCTTGAGTTAATTATTGTTAACAAATTACCCATAGTCATCAAGTCCGACTAGCACAACCGGTTGAGGATGCACCTCGTCAGTAAGGCGACCCAGGATCAATCCTCATGGGGGGTGGTTGTGCCTCGTGCTAGGGTGGGAGACATGCTAAAAAATCCAGTCAGCTAAGGATTGGTGTGGCCCAGGTCGGGTGTGATCTTCGGGGGACTTTGACAGCTTCGATGTCGCTGGGTCACGACTCCTCAAGCCATAGGTCAAGCCTGGAGGAACACATACAACTTGAAGAATAGAAAAAATAATTATCCATAGTAAAACAAAATTAATAATAGTCAATTCCATAGTCAATAATGATCAACCCTATCAACATGGTATAATATAGTCAACTATAATAAACCATTGTTAACCAAATGCAACCTGCAATCAACCATAGTTAACCATTATATTCCTACTTGATCAAATTCAACCATCATACTCAACCATAATCACTTTTAAGAGACAATAGTTAATATTTGACACACTCAAACCCATTTAGCCACAATTCAACACTATTAACCATATTCAATTATAATCAATCACAATCAACGAGAGATAACTATACGTTATACAATCAACCATATTTGACCATTGGGAAATATACCTAACCAAAGTCGACTATTTTCATGAATATTCAACTATTGTCAACCATCGTCAACCATAGTATACAATTATCAACCATAATCAACCATAGCGAAACATGGTCAACCATAGTGAGTCATCGTTAATTAAAATTAATCAAAGTTGACCTATAATTGACCATAGTTAAGCATTATGATCTCTACTCAACCATGTTTAACCATAACGACATTTAATTAATAAAATATCTTTTACACAATCGAACATGTTTAACCAACCATGACATTTCTATGACAACATTTTCCATAAGGGAGACAAAATATGGATGTGAGAAGTAACATTGTATGGTTGTCAAACTAACACATACAAGAGCAATGAGCCTAAACATTCTTCCTATGTTTCTTCTTTCAAGTCCTTCAGATCTATACAAACAAGTACACTCACATTATTGATTTTATTTTATATTTAAAAAAATAAATTTTGAAAGCTTTGTCCTCATTTGCACACTTGAAATTTGTTTTTTGTTCCTACCATAGACTTTGTAAGGATGCACACTTCCTTTGGATAATTATATTCAAACCTCCCCACAAGAACTGCAATTCAAACCACAAAATATCGACATATCGACCATCAATAAATGTGAAATAAGACATAGAATCCAAAAACCCCATCAGAAGCATCTTATCTAATGATGTTTCCACTCATATAAATTGAAACCATGGGATCCTTTATACTATAAAATATTTCAAATATAGATTGAAGAAATAAACTTGTTGAACTTCTTGGATCATAAACATTTATATTTTTCATGGTTCTTATTAAACTCTTTGCAAAATCACCAAATGTGCCACCTGTGGTTGTCCAAAGACTTCAACAAATCTGAGTCTTTGTTGGATGAAAAAGTGGCAACGCTTTCGGTTTAAAATATTTATTTTCCTCTCATTTTTTAAACCAAATGTAACACCATATTAGAATTTCTTTGGTTTCTCATGATGAAGGATTGTCTGGGAAAGCACAAAGTGTTAGACAGAAACAAACTCTTCCTCAATGTAATATATGATAACACAAGAAACTTTGAAGCAATGTGTTATGCCATAGTCAATTTCACTTTAGTTATGATACACATTATGTCAAGATGAAAGAAATTTTGAGAAAGTGCAATTTGTCGCACAAAAATAAACTTCCACATGATGCAACTTGTCACAACAAGGAAATTTTGGAGCAATGTGATATGTTGCAAGGAAATTTTTTGAAAGTGAAATGTGACACACATAAATAAATGTTTCCACAATGCAATATATTGTTGTAAATGAGTGTTTGGAGTGATGTGATAAGTCGCAACCAAAGCCATTTTCCTTGGGATACAAATTTTATAGTGATGAAAGGAAAATTTGAGAAGGTTTGATTCGTTGAATGGAAAAAATCTTTGACACAATGAGATAAATTATTAGAAAAGGTGTTTTAAGTGTGATAAGTGTTGTTATGACGGTGCAACTTTAACTTGGAAACTGGGTTTTACCACATGCAAAGAAACTTTAAACAATTTGATATGTCACCACAAACTCAAAATTTATAGTGACATTGTATGTTATATCCAAAGAAAGTTTCTGTTTGATAAGGTGAAAGCAAGAAAATTTCTAGAAGATGAAGAAAAAAGATACTTCCCAACCATGTAACATGGTGCAATGCATTGTGTTGCATATGTGAAATGTTTTTATGAGATGTGATATATTGCAAGGGAAGGAAATTTTATACTCTAGGATATGTCATGGCAAAGAATGTTTTAGATCGACTTGATATGTCATGGCCAAAAGCAATTTACGCGAACTTCGCACACTTGTTTTTATGTTCCCCCTTTAAAAAATGTTATTTCCTTTATGCATTGCATGGAGCAAGAAATTGGTGTGGTGTGTTGTGTCCTAGAGATATAAAATTGGAGGAGATGCAATATATCACAAGGGAATTCTTTTAGAAATTTTCCCTTTGTCATTATGAAGGAATGTTCAAGACTATGTGTTTTCACATACAGAAAAAATTCAATGCAACTTGTTCCAAGAAAGGAAGTTCTCAAGTGATGCAATATGTCGTGATGTCACATGAAAAGGAAATTTATGCAATGCAATAACTCACACAAAATGAAAGGTTTTAACTCTGTGATATGTCATGACTAGACACCATTTACAACCATGTAAAACAACATGACCAATGCAAGTTTATTTCCATATGATTAATTGCACGAAAACTAATTTTCCATCATCATGACATGTTGCACCAAGACTATAGATACATAAAAGAAAAAAATATGAAGTTTCATGGTGCACATAAAAAAAACTTAATGAATCAACATTTTACACCAAAGTCTAAAAGAGATTTTACACACGTGAAAGAAAAACTCCTTTCGTTGTGATCTACACAAGCAAAATTTTCTTAACAAAAACTGCATAGAAGGCATGTGTTTTCTTAAGTGATCAACATAGAGCTAAGACTTTACACTAGATATTTTCTTTTTCTTTTTCTTTTTTTAATACAGTACATAGTGTATCACACTCAAAGTTTTTTTTTCATCATATAACAACATACTCTTTGCATCTTCAGGGAAATTGCTAGTTACACCGATAGATATGTCTATTTTCGAATAGGGTTTCCAAAATTTTTAATTTAATTATGAATAATTAGTAGGTAGATGGTAGGGATTTAACCTTATGGATCATGGGATATTTTTTCTTTTTCTAGTTCATGTGCTATGAGATGATTGGCACGACTAACTTGTGGCTTCAATATTTGCAACTGAGGGGCATCTAAGCTATCAAAATCACCCAGGGATTTCACTTGGCCTCAACCACACCATTCCTTACAATAGATGGATTCTTTACCACAAAGTTCCGAATCAATGACCTTTATACTATGGAGTGCCTTAGCAAAACACCCTATCATCCCCTGCTTTATGCCCTGTGTGATATTCACAGAATATTTTTATTAATAGATAAGCTTGATATTTATTTTAGAGGTAGTTATGCCCCTTTTTATTTTTAACTTAAATAAATAAACTTACAAAATTAAATTAAAATAAGATATATATATATATATATATATATATCTATATATATATATAGATAGATATGTATATATTATGAATTGAGTCATTGTTTTTTGTACATGTGATAAGCCATAGTATTGTAACAAAGCCTAATTATATGTGTAGAACATCCATGATAAAGTAGAAGTGAATCTTTGTGATTACATATTTTTATTGATTACATCCATGATATATTTCTATGTTTTTTATTTCCCATATACACACACAAGCACTTAAATTCATCATTGTCAACATGAGCCACCAATGTGTAGATCAACAAGTATAAATATAGTTAGTACCCACAACTTACAAATCCTATCTAATTTTAAAGAGATAACCTTAAAAAAGGAAACCACATGTTCTTATTATTAGATTAATTCTATACTTACAAGAATATCTTGAATTATAAAAAGTGTATATAAGTTTTAAGAAAGCATAAATTCAATGCCAAATTTTCTTCGCTGATTCAAGCTTCTAGAAAATCAATCCCCAAAAATATTAGTGAAAATATAAAAATAACATTTACTTATAAAAATATTTTATATTTCCATTAAAATATAGCAAAAAATTATTTATACATTTCCTATAATGATAAAATGTTAAAGAAAATAAATAAATAAATAAATGAAATATTAAAGAAAGCATACAAATATAATATATTTTCAAAAATACTCTACATTACCATTGAAGTATAGTTTAAAAAAATATTTCTTATCCAATTTCTTATTCTAGCCATCTGAATTTAAAATACACATCATATATTCCATGTAAGGAAATAATTTCATGGAAGCCATAGAATAACCCAAAATATTAAGATGCCTAGACATCACAATATTCATTATCGACATATTACATATTTAAATATTTTAAAATGTAAAGGACTTCCCTTATAAATATTGGTATTCAAAGAACCCAAAGTTCCGAGTGCTTTAAACAAACACATGGGATGCCGAAGAAACTGGGTAGATTATAAACAACATTTTCTCCTTGCAGCAGTTGCAAAGAACATCGGCTGAGTGGGTAGATAAATTCAAATTCAAATTTGAAAATTACAGTGGGGTTGTCAAATTCAAATTAGCTTGCCATTAATGTGTATATTGTATTTTATACCCTCGTATTCCTACGCTACGCTCTGGTGGTGGTAGTACCGACGGAGGCGACTGCTTGCCCAGACGGACGGACCTCGAAGTTGGAGTGGCTGACCAGAGCCAGAAGTTTCCCATAGGTCCAACAATCCCAGACAATTCCTTCCCCTAGGTAGACTACGACAATTTTAAATGTCTTCACGCCTGAAATTTAAAATCGCCTGCGGAATTTCTGCAATCGCTTGTTGAACGGATACATGATGGATCTCTGCTCCATTTTTGTCCTTGATTGATAAGTTCAGCGTCTTGCGCATCGGCGTCGGCACCATCCCCATTGCAGCAGCACCCAAGGATACCCCAGTTCAATTTTTGTCCTGGATTATAAGCTTAGCGTATTGCGCATAGACGTCGGCACCATCCCCATTGCAGTAGCACCCAAGGAGACCCCAGTTCAATCCCTGTATATCCTCGGGATTGATATCATTGTTACCAATATTTTTCAACCATACTTCCCCTGGAGGTTTCTTAAAGAAGTCAGGCGTTTCTATAATGACATGAAACTCTTGGTTTTTGAATGGTCGAAAAATATTCTCCCTAATAGTAGAGTCAATTGTGTAGGAGATGATGAGCAGGCAGCACGACATATTCTCTCCATGGATAGTTGCTCCTGATAGCCTAAGGATTCGATCTAGGGTATCCAAGTGATATAGAAGTGGAGCTTGTAGGGTTTGTTCATAGCTTACTGATCTGGACTACATTTACCACTAAATGGCAAGGTGGTCATTGTTCTGAAATTATGTTAGTTTTCCTTTTAGGTCATCCCACTCTGCCATGGTTTTTAGTGCAATTGTATCACTGTCACTTCATTTGCAGAAATATCGTGGTGAAACGTTGCATTATATTGAGAGAAAAAGATATTTGCATTATATTGAGAGAAAAAGAGATTTTGTGGTGAAAGATAACAAGGCAACATTTTGATTTTGTGGTGAAAGATAACAAGGCAACATTTTGATTCTGTGCAGGGCCAAACAAAACGGTCGAACAATTGAATAAATAAATATCATTCAATTTGCATTTTAAATAACTATAAACTACAGACTGGTCCAGAATTGAACGATTGGATACACACAAAAACATATTTTAAATAACTATAAATTACAGACTGGTCAAGAATTGAACGATTGGATACACAGAAAAACATATATAACATTTAGATCGAATAATATATATAAAAGGTATGTCCCAATATATACACATTTAATGTTGTTGTTGGATTGCCTTTTCATGTTGTAGTTTTTATTTACCCAACTTTTAAATAAATGGCTATTTACAGCAGAAGGGTTGTAGAGTTCGCATACCCGTGCATTCAAAACATGCGGCCTCGAAGGGCGATGTTCTTGTTCTTGAGAAAGAGAAAATTTGCAGAGTTGATACAGAGCACATTAAATGAAAAATACATAGACGTTTATTAATGCAGTCTTTTTTAATGTGCTTTTGGTTCGTTTTGGTTTGCGGTATAGAGGTGTGTAATGCTCCTTTCCATTCTTTTTTATGGCTTTGCATCCGTTACCCGCAAAATAAAAAATAGAGTTGCTGGATGAAAAAAAGGAAGAAGAGTGTACCAAAGTTTTTATTGTTATCTGATGTCCGTGTTTTGATTTGATTTTAGGCTATTGGATGTTCTGATTTGGGGTGTTTATATGGTCAAAAAATACCTGTGAGGCAAAACATAGTGTGATTTTTTTTTATATATATATATATATATATATATCCAAAGATGTTTATAATAATATATATTTCTCTTATAAATAATAAATTTGTTGTTTTTAATATTAATCCGATGAGTTTATTAATCTCTTAAGTTTATAATATTGATACTAAGATTTCTAATATTAATCATAAGGTTTATATTCTAAAGGTTTGATATTAATCCTATGGTTTAATATATTAATCCCTCATGTTTATTAATCTTAGTGTTTATGTTCCTAAGATTTAATGTTATTCCCTCCTGTTTCAAATTATTTGGGTTGGTTTATTAATATAATGTTAATCCCTTGGGTTTATTAATATAATGTTAATCCTAAGATTTACAATATTAACCATAGGGTTTAATGTTTATTTTAGGGGTTATAATATTTACTTTAGGGTTTATATCGCTTGAGTTTATAATATTAATTCCTCATGTTATATATTATTCGCATGGGTTTATAATCCCTTAGGTTTATGAGTCCCTTATGCTTGTGATATCAATCTCTTGGGTTTATTAATTTAAGGTTTCATATTTCTAGGGTATAATAGTATTCACAAGTTTTATAATATTAATCCTGGGATTTGATTTTAAGTCTCTTGGATTTATAATCCATTAGGTTTATAATGCAAATTCCTTGGGTTTATTAATCCCTTGTTTTAGAATATTAATATCTTGGGTTTCAATATTAATCCATTGGGCTTTCAATATTAATCCATTGGGCTTTCAATATTAATCCATTGGGTTTATAATTTGTAATATTAATTTCTTGGATTTATAAGTTGTAATATTAGGGCTTATCATATTAAACCCATGGGTTTATAATAATATCTCTTGTGTTTATAATACTAATCCATTGGGTTTACCAATCCCTTGGTTTTATAATACTAATATGTTGATTTTATTAATCTTTTCGGTTTATAATGCTAATAATTAGTTGGGTCCATTAATCTCTAGGATTTTATAATATTAATCCCTTGGGTTTGTAATATTAATAATTAGTTGAGGTTATTAATTCCTTGAGTTTATAATGTTAATCCGTTGGGTTTATTGATCACTTGTGTTAATAATCCCCAAAGTTTATAATATTAATCCTTGGGTTTATTAATCCCTTAGGTTGTTAATATTAATCCATTGGGTTTGTAATATGTTTAGTTTTTAATATGAATAATCCCTTGGGTTTATTAATCCCTTTTGTTAATAATATCCATCATTGAGTTTGTAGTATCAATCTATTTCATTTATAATATTTATCCATTTTACGAGCCATAACTATAATAATTATTAATAATAAATATTTAATAATTTATAATAATTAATAATTAATAATATTAATTTTAGGATTATTAATTTTTAATATTAATCCTTATATTATTTTTAATTGCTAATTATAAATATTTATATTTATATTATATTTATATTTAGATGATTAATACCAACCCATATTATCGCAATTATAAAATTGATTCCTTGGGTTTATAATCCTAGGGTTTATAATACTAATCTTGGGTCTAACTCTAGGGTTTATAATCTTGGGTCTATAATACTACTTATTTGGGTTGATTTCCCTTAGGGTTTATAATATTAATCCTTTGAGTTTATAATATTGAGGTTTTAATATTGGATTTATAATATCACATTTAGTGTAAGGGTTTGAAATTTTGGAATTTTAATATTGTCGTTTATAATATTAGATTTTATAATTTTAGGGATTATAATCTTAATATTAATACTAATACTTTAGGTTTATTAATCTATTGGGTTTACTAATCCTAAAGGTTTATAATATTTATCTTTTGAGTTTATAATATTAACCCATTGGGTCTATTATTCCCAAAGTTTTATAATATTAATCCCTTGGGTTTATTTTTATTAGTCTTAAGGTTTAATATTCGCTTAAAGCTTATAATCGTAGGGCTTATATATTAATCCCGTAGATTTAAAATATTAATATCTTAGGTTTATAATCTTAAGTTTTATAATAGTAGGGTTTATAATTTTAATCCTAAGTTTTTTAATCTCTTCTATTTATAATATTAATGCTAGGGTTTATAATCCTTGTGCTTACAATATAAATCTTAGGATTTAATATTGTTCCCTTGGGTTTATAATATTAATCCTTGAGTTTATAATACTAACCCCTTGAGTTTGTAATATTATTGAACACTTCGGTTTATTAATCTCTAATAATATAGTTAATATTATTAATATACTATATTATTTATATATGGGTCAATATTATTTATATTTTGATTATAATCTAAGTATATATAAAAGATATCCATAATTAGATTAATATGTTAATAAATGTATATTAATCATTAAGATAATGGTGAGAAATAAATAAGTATTATTAGTAATAATGGTATACTATTGTTATATTATGATATATTATTATTAATGGTATATTATATGGTTAGATATGTAAATGTTTATATATATGTGTTTGCTATTATTTTTATAGTTATTAATAAGTAGAAATATTCATTTTCTAATAGTCACATTAACACTATACATCTAATAATTATTAATGTGATTAATAAATGCTTATTAAAGTATATCAACCACATTTACTGATTATGCATATATACATATATCTTATAAATAATAAAATTGTTATTTTTTATATTTTTTTTCAAAATAAACGTAAATTATTCATGCATGGCTTTCTCTAAAGAATTGCAAAACTCATTTGTTTGAGATAAGAAAATATTAAAATAATAACTTTCGTTCGTGGATACTACTTAAAATGTAGTTTAGAGCCACAAAAAGTCACTAAATTGAATCTAAGCAAACGTTTTTCGTTCGTGGATACTACTTAAAATGTAGTTTAGAGCCACAAAATGTCACTAAATTGAATCTAAGCAAACGTTTTTGAAGCAATTGGTTATAATTTTTTTTTTTTTTTTTCTAATAGTATAATTAATTGGGTATGTATATCATTTTTGATGAAAATTGAAATATAATATATGCAGAGAATAATGATTTATTTAGTTATGAAACAATTAAATTTATTTATTTATTTTATTATTAAAATATATATTATTTTATTATTTAAATGAGTAATTTTTTTGATAAATTATTTTATTTTAGAAGTTAAATATGGATGAATTTCATTTTTTAATAAGTTATTTTATTTTGGAAAATAAATACTATAAATATGATGAAAAAAGAATAATAATTTCTATTAAGTTGAATATTCAAAAAGTAAGGGCTTACTTGGTAAAGAGAAACATTTTAAGATTATCATAAAGTGTGGTGATATATGGCTCATTTTAATGCATGTATTTAATGTTAATATTAAGACACTTTTTTTCTAATATTCCAATTATTTATCATGAGTGAGTCAATGTTTATCTTGAAGTCACAACAATATCGATGAATTCTATCCTTATCTTGAAGTCTCATGTTAAATTCTTAGTATTGTAGGTGCCAAATTATGGGATACTAATCCTGGAGTCCAATTCACTATTCCTATAAGCATAAGTGTCACAAAAAAATAGACAATGTTTTGTTTATTTATATTAAATCCAAGCCAATAACATCTAAGCCATTATTTTGATAAGCATATAATTACCAAAAAACAAACAAAATAACATCGACAAAATAAAATTCTAGGTATCACTGAAAGGAATATCATCAACTTTGCATTCCTCGACATACACTCCCAAATTCTAGAGTAGCTAGAAAGGTCAACCAATTAATTGTACTACCTCAGAACATGGTACAATTCATATTTGTCAAGCTTTTAAGTTCAATTCCGAATATTTGTTTAACAAAGACTTTAAATACAAATCTTTTGAGAATTTTTTATTGATCATACTTTGTATGATTATATAGGAATGTTCAATGATTACGATACTTGATATCTTCCTTATTTTACCTAACACACATCTTGACGTAGAGTTGAACCTTCCACTTTGTTGTTAGATCTCTTTCCTAGGTCCCATGAAAAAATTAAGTCTATTAATTCATTAAGGAAAAGAATAACATTGCCCACTCCTATTGCCCCTTTCATACCATATGTTTGTTAAAGTGGATATGTATACTTTTTTTTTTGTTTTTGTCTCAAAACTATATTTGAACAATTGAAAGAAGTTTTAAGCATGATTTTATATTATATAGTTTGTTTTTAATAAATTTTCGAAAAAGACTGTTGGGAACTTAATATTATAAAAGTGGGGTGAATTAGTGTTGTACCAATGTTTCAATAATTAATATTTTTCACCTTTCTTCACAATAAACTGAAACACTCTTTCAATAGAGCAATATAATAGATTTGTAGATATCACATACACATATCATAAGAAACATATAAAACATCATAGTAGATAAACATAAGACAAACCATCAACACATGAACACTAGATATAAGCTGGAAACTCCTCAAGGAGAAGAACCATCGTCCTATTTTTTCTTCATCTTCTTCTTATTATCAAAAAATTTATTTTACATCATGAATTGGCCACTAATAATATGAAGGCCCCAACTTGTGATGCATGTGAGCAACCACTCACTCCAAGTCACTACCTGATGAAAACCACCACGCCCTCAACTATTCAGGGCCTAACTGGCTATAGGCCCCTACCTCCCATTATTTCTCCGGTTACCATTAGAAGGAATCCACCACCCCTAGATAAAGACACATCTCAACTCATTGAAGGCCCCAACTCTCAAACTCTCGTGGATCAAATTTCATTCATTTTCAAACTAGGGCCCACTATCTCTGCCCAAAACAATGGTGAGTCTCGTTTCAAATTTTTCCAAATAGACCCATTAAATCACCTTTGCACAATCTGAATACAACTTTGTGCAACAAAACTTTGCCACAAACCCTAGAAGCATACAACAACCCTTTTTGTTCAACCACAATACACAATCTATTTAAAATAAAAATTCTGCTCAACATAATCAACAAAAAACTATCACTCTGCTCATCAATCACCTTATACACACATCTCATCAGACCCTATACACCATAAATACTACATACTAACAAAACCATGATGGAAACGGTCTCATAGCATATACTTTGACTCAAACAACAACCATGTTCTTAACCACACAATAGACAACAACATAAATATAAATTCCTCAATCATAAATCTATGTTCACTAATAAAATCTACTCAAGAGAACATCAAACCTTAGCTCTATAAAATACATCAAACCCTAAAAACAACAACACATCAAACTATCTCACTATTTTCCATACATCAATGACATCAAGAAACTTCACATTCTTCATTGGCAACTCAAACAACATTACAAGGCTTCAATATAAAATAAAATACATGCATTAAAATCAGCCATATCTCACCACACTAATCTCTAACACCTGCCATGACAATGTTGTTATCAACCTATTACACCCCTCTGGGTCAGTGAACCTTAGTACTTGAGTCTGACTGGATTTTTTTTCTAGGCCCAGGACTCCTTTTTCTCTAGTTTGACCCTCGGACGCTGACACGAGAACATATGAGAGCATCCAGAGACTCCTAGTCACTCTCATGCCTTCTTTGTGATAGCAACCAGTGACTTTTACCCCTCATTCAGTACCATCATCCAGGGATGACTTCTAGAGTGCCTTAGTCCCGAGGAGATCAATTCGTTTTGTCATCCATTCAAGCTAGCCAAGGCTTATCAATTATAATTTTATATGACTTCTCTTTGTTCTGAGCATCCAGATACATCCTCTCGGGACCTCTCTTCTGCCTCCTTATACTGGACCATTCAAGAGGGTCAGCTTGTTTTTGGAGAGTTAGTATTAAGAGCTTGATCGTAGCCCATGCTGCTATTTTGCTTCCAGAGTGAGCTTATGAGATCTTTTGCCATTTGTATACTACTCTTCATACTCAATTCTTGGGCATAGTGGGGAAAATCTGCCGGATTGTGGAGAGGAAGCTCGAAGGTGAAGGTATAGAATTGTATTGATCTTTCATAATTAATGGAAACATATGTTCCCTTCCTTACATGAATATGTGTTCAACATGTTATATCGTTGTATCTATTTGTTTTGATCTAACTACCTTCCGAGGAAGATCAACTGTTGTCTTTATTTGGTTGTGATTGTGTGCAGGGATAGAGATCTAGTGTGAACATGTTGGATCACTCGAGTGGAGTTCAAGATCTCCATCGAACTCAAAATACGTCCCCGACATGTGAGGATTCCAGGTGTGATCTCTTTTATTTATAGCATAGACCCGATTACTTGCTACATGATTGAGCATTTGGGATTGGGACCACTCTATCGTTTCACTGGTCTTGTTTTTCTCTGTCGGATGATCTAATTTTGACACAAGATATTGAAGAAACATATCCTTGCAGATTTAGCTGCAACAAAAGTGGTGCTTTCAATGAGAGCATGCTTGCTTTGTGTCTACTTTGCCTTTGACTTTGATCGATTTCTCTCTAGCTTTATTTGCTGAGTTTTTCTTGTATTTCCGACCTTTTTGAGTTATTTTCAGGATCATTTCCTATGTTTTTCGCTTGTTTCTCGGCTTGAGTGTAGGTTTTTAGGGAATTTTTAATTTTTCCCTTGGTCACTCCCACAAAGAGTCATCCGAGCGTCTAGGAGTCCCTAGACATTGTCTTGCTCATATCCTAAGAGTGTCCATCAATGCCCTGATCTCGTCCTATACTAGCGTATGGGCTTTTAACCCTGGAAACGACCCTGATCTATTTTGAGTTTCCTCACCTCTATTTCTGCTCATTCTTGATCCCCTGTTCATCTACTGGGTTTGGTCAAGATCTGATTTTTTTTTATCAAATTCCATTAGATCAGTCACTTGTCATTAAAGAGGATAGTTCATCTTTGATTGGATTAAAGAGGATAGTTCATCTTTGATTGGACTTAAAAACCTCTCATATTTCACTGATATGTTAAAGGTTTGTGTGATTTACTTCTTTCTGTTGCTGATTAGCTGTTGCATGTGTTTGGTTTGATGTTTTTTGTCCAAAGTCTTGCAATGCTCTCAACCCCTCGATTTGTTTTTGAATATTTTGTTGGATTCTTTAGGGTTGAGGCTTGATATTAGCCTTTAGATCACACTTCTAGATCTAATTGTTTTTTGTCAATGACCGTCTAAGCTTGATCCATGCCTTATTGTCAGACTTTTGTCACTTTTACTCATTATTGTTGTCTCTTGTTGAACGATTTTTCTCCTCTTTGGGTCATTTTCATCACAATTGGTGGTGTTGTGTTTTGGTTAGACATTGTTTACCTAGAAAAGTTCTCTTGAGTTTGTTATAATTATTTTGTATCACTCTCATTTGATCTTGTTTAGGCCTTTCTACCTCTAGGGCGTGGTTGTTACCTTTGTCGACCATTGGCCTTGGCTGGGCCATTGTACTACAACCCTAGCTTGATGACATTGCCCTCCCTCTTTCACTTTTGGCTTTCGATTTGATCGCTTTGAGTGTGTTCCTTTGATTGGGCTTTGTTTTCCTAGTTGTGATGCTTTTGGAGTGCTTTGCATTCTTTCTTGGGATTTTTTTTCTTTGGTTCCTTTTCAGTTGCTTCGGTTTTCCTTTTTGGTTTGTTTTGGGTAATTAATTCATAACATATTGCAATAATTTGCATATAAAAAATTTAGTGAAGAGGTGAATCACAATAGGCATTAGTGTGTTGGCTCTTACACTCTCGTAGTTAGAATTGATCGAAATGAAAATAAAAAATTGCATATAACTGCATTAGGGTGACTAATTAAGAGTCATTCACACCATCTCAGTTTCACGTTGCATCCTGCTTTTTTTAAAAACAACCACTAAAATCAACGTGATAATAAAATTAACTAGATTCATCTTTTATTTTTAGAGTACACCAACACTAGCTTAGGCTAGGGTCTTCGAGATAGGAGTGTGAGTTAACTACTCTAAGACTACAAAATAAAATTAGCAGCTTGCGGTAGGGAGTTAAATCCATTTGCACTAGTGTGGTTTGGGAAGCCCTTCTCACAAGAGGGTCAAGCATGAGGTCACACTTGGCTTAGGCGGGGTGACATGACCCATTTCACTTCATTTTGAGTGGAGAAATATAGTGGAATCTCCACACATACTAACGATGTCATTATCACTTGGGGACCACTTGGGAGGCAACTCTCAAGGGGGGTTTGGTCTTAGCTCCGTTTTGGGGTTACGTTTGGTGGATTTGTGTTGCGACTATCCCCCTAGGTAGTGTTATTGTACGTGGTAACCATAGTGGTTTATGTTCTTAGAGCTCATAGACAGGTGCAAGGTCGGGGTCATCCTCTCTATACATGGGACAAATATTATTCATATCCTCTCGGGGTGTTCTACATCTTGTGAGGGCACTTGGTTCGAGATTGTAGTTAAAAGGGTTGGGAAGAAGGTCGCTAGTATAATTGTTCCATCACTAGATTCTTTGTATTTTGGTTTGTGTGTGCTATCTTCTAGGATGTTTCTACTGTGTGTTGTTTGGTTTGAGTTGGTAGTTTTGGCCTTAGGCTATTTGCACTAACATAATTGTATTTAAATTATAAGCTATCAACCTCGTTGAATTTTTTCATCGATGGTCTCGTCATCTTCACGGTTTACCCCTTGAATGAGGTGGACTTATTATTCCTGCAAGAAGAGTGTCTGTCGGTTCTCAAGACTTATACCAACATATAGTCGTGGACTCTATACCTAGTTCTTCTGGTACTGATTTGGTTTCTAACGAGACTTTCGCAGACAATTCTACTACTCCTACCAACCCACCTTTGAATGATCCATTGGGACCTGAGTTATTGTAGTTGAACCCTAATGGTTCCACACCAGCCTACACTTATGTGCCTTTGTTCATACTTTACCCTATGGTGGATTCTGGGATTTCCTTACCTTCAACATCAATAGTGTCAACCACCATGACATCATTTTCCACCTCTTAGCGTGACTATACCCACTCTGTCCACACCTCTCACTTCTCTTAGGGCATTCCACTATTTTATTCTATGAATCCTACAAATTTCTTGAATGTCTCCATGCCCAAACCATCTCCTATGTTGACTATGGTGCCTCAGGCTAGTCATCTGGTAGGTTCAGGAATATTTGCACTGAAGTTTTCCCAACCTACGATTCCTGTCCCTTAGTTAGGCATGGTCACTTCTAGTAATATGTGGGGGGATCATTAGTTTTCCCTAGTCATCCTAGGGGCAACGCCGCTTCTAGTATGTCACAAACTTGGTATTTTCTCTTTGGAGGGATGCCACCTATAAGTACTTTTACTAGAGGGGTTATATTACCTGGGGGAAATCCCACTGCCAATACCATTTCTCACATGGGTTATCCCCCTTATGTCAATCTTAATGCACATACTGGTCCTTCTTCTATCCATGGGTACAACCCCATTAACATCCATGCTCTTCGGGGTCCTTTTCTCTCTGGTAGTACTTACCCGAGGGGGAAACATCCATTTACCAACCATGATGGCTTGTATAAATCCTATGTCGAGGTGAACCATTTTCTTCACTAGCAAGTGCATCATTCCACTCCTTATATGGGGGGAACACACAGTTGGTCAGGGGCTTCTCTTGCCTATGATCCATTTATTCAAGTTCAAAATACTTTTTTAGCCTTTCTCGATTGACCAGATTTGGAGAAATTGACTAGTGACCCCATCTGTCATGATCCCTGGTGGCCACCCATTCCTGCAAAATTACAATCTCGTATTCCCAATTTTCAAGGAAAGCCTGGGGAGAATTCATCCACACATATTACCACTTATCATTTGTGGTGCTCGTCCAATTTTTTATTGGATGATTATGTAAAACTTCATTTATTCCAACATACATTAACGGGGGATGCTGGAAAGAAGTACATCAAGTTAGATACTACATCCTACAGTGACTTTACCTCCCTAGCTCAAACATTTTTTACACATTTTTAGTTACCTACTCAGTATGACATCAATTCTGACTTCCTATCTAATTTCAAGAAGGACGATGCCACGTTAATTTCTTATCATAGTCATGGCTGGCGCCACGAAAGAGGTTGGTGAGAACCAAGTTACCTGATGATATATTACGTAAATGGTTCATCCGATCTCTTTGACCTCAGATTTCTAAGTATGTGTCAATGTTTCAAGATGTTACTGAGGAACAAGCCATTCTAGGTGCCCAACAATTGGAGCTTATATATTCACAATCAGATACAGTCTGCAAAGTGTTATCTAATGCCCCTAGGCCTTCTATTGACCCTTCTGAACCTATTCCTGGACCACATGTTGATGGTGTGATCAGGTCTGTTTCCAATTCCATGAGCTAATTTTATACCCAACTTGGGCAATTGACTGTTACATCTCAAGTATGGATTTTCTAAAGCACCCGCTCCTGAGCAGTCCACCCAAGTTCTCACAGTGAGTTGCACTCAACCAAAGAACAACCAACAATCAGGTGTCAAAAACAATAATAAGAGAAATAAAAAAAAGAATAAAAGTTCTCAGGAGTCTCAACCCAACCCTGAGAGTCAACGAGGGGGTACTAGTGAATGTCGTCATAAAGTCAAGTTCCCTTGTAAAAATTTTCAAGGTGACCACCTTACTCATCAATTCCCTTGAATGGATGAGGTCCATAGGCTTCTTCCACCATCGTCTACTCAACAAATTGTCGTTTTGACTCATCCATTCCCTCAAAAACCCTAGCAACATATGGTTGCTCAACCCCCTCGACCTCCATAAGGGAGAAATGAGGTCATCTTCCTATCCTTCTCATAGTTCATATGTATTCATGTGTAAGGAATATGTCAACATGACTACGCAAACCAAATACTATGATGTTCCTGAGTCGAGTTCTACCTCTAAGGACTCATAAGCTTCACTACCTTCCATTGGACCTCTCACTTTGGATAAGCCCGTGGAACTTGTTTATCACCCTACCAAGGGTGTTCTCTGGAAGAAAACACACAATCCTTCTGCTAGGGCTACTCAACATTACAATATTTTAGAATATCTCTCCCAAGCTTCTTGTGCCATGTCTGCCTTGGAGGTCTTGCAAAGTTGTCCTAAGCAGCGCAAAGCCTTGTTATCTTCCCTTGGTGGCATTAACCTTTCTAACTCTAATCTCATCACTTTTAACACCGATAAAGCTACTCCTCACCTTTCCCATCAGTTTGCTTTCTACATCATTGTGCATATTTTCCATCGGAATTTTCATCCCACTTTGGTGGATTAAGGCTCTTCCACATGTGTTATGTTTGTATTTGGATGGAAGGATCTTGGCTCTTTAGTGCTTTCCACATCCAACATGTCTCTGCAGTCTTTTGAAGGACATAACTTTGTACCCAAGGGGGTTTTTCCAATTTTTTCCATTGAGTTAGGAGGCAAAACTGTCCATGTTGATGTCGAAGTTGTCGACGCCACATTATATTACAACCCACTCCTTGGTCGTAGCTAGTCTTATGTGATGATCGTAGCCATCTCATCTGTTTGGTCATCTCATCTATTTTCCATCTGCTCTATTTTCCATCTGCTCTTCTTTCCTCATGAAGGCAAGATTGTCACTATCAAGCAACTTGACTTTTGCATACCATCTGCTCATATTTCATCCATTGGGAATTATCTACCACTTGTGGGAGGTCACCCCTATCAATTTCAGAGTGTTCAGGCTGGGCTCTTCAAGAGTTCCACTCTTATGGGGGTTTTTCCTCAACTCTCTCCACCCTGTTATCACTCAGGTTGTCCTTCTGGTCGGCATCAAAAGGATACAGTCGAGGTAACCACAGTCCAATCTTTGGACTGCAGGTTCTAGCCCACCTGCAATCAAAGAGGGCTCTCTTTTTTTTTGATTTAGCTCTGTTGATAATGTTTTTAGGCTAGTTATTGAGTTCAAGGGGTTTTGTTTTGTTTTTGGTGGGAAAGATGATGCCTTCAAGTAAAGAGGCAGGGACAACATGAAAGGTCTAGAACCATTGGGCGTAGAGTAAAAGAGTAGGACTGCTGGTGCATTTTCTTGGTCACAAGAGGGAATATGGAGCAAGCTAGCTGCGTATGAAACAATCATTCAAGATAAAAGGGATGGATTAAAGGCTAAGGAATGAGGGGCAATTTAAGAATCTCTCATTCAGATTAGCAGAAAGAAGACAAATGAGCCCTATCTAGGAGCAGTTAAGAATTCATAGATAACAGTCATTTATATATGAAAATAGGTCAAACATGAGCCATAACAGAATTCATATTTATGCCTAATTCAAGAGGAAAACATTAAGAAGCCATAGAAACTGAGCATAGAGTGCAACCAAGCAAGGTCTGAGCCAATCCTTTGTTCTGTGACTTGAGCATATGTGAAATTGAAATAACAGAGATAAGGAAAACTTATTGATTCATATAGCAGCACAAGAATTCCACATTCAATTCTTCAAACCATTAGACACGGAGCAGACAGTCGTTCCTCTAAAGCTTTTCAACAATCTTTGATTAAGTAAAACATCTCCGATATCCAGTGCGAGTCTCTAATGAGGATTATCAACCAACCAACTCTTTAAACAATACAGAGGGTCGGTATATATAGAGAAAATTATCAAAAACTAACTTACTACAGCCGACCTAAACAGGTCTCATAGAAAATGATTACTTTAACCTAATCTTATCCAGAAATAAATGCATGAAAATATCTTTGGGCTGCGCTGAGGGCAGCTGTATCAAAACTGAGTTAATGTCTATCCTGGGTAGCCTGGTGCAGTCCTTCTGTAATAACTATGATTTGTCCTTTATCTCTACCTCTAACTTGGTTTTGCTGCCGTTTTGTTGGCATTAATGTGCACTAATCCCGACTAGATAGGCTTTTAAATGGCCTTAACTGCTTTGCTGACTTTGATGAAGGTTTTTAATTTTCACCTGATTTGATGTTGCTGAACTGATACTCTCTGTCGCTTCCTGATACTCTTTGGCACTGATCTTGGAGTCTTTAAAGTCTTCTGAATGGTTTAGACTGTCCCATCGATCCTTCATGGCAGATGCTCGGCCTTCTGTTGCTTTAAAAAGTCTGTTTACCCCTTTCTGAAAGCTTTGCGAAGAGAAACGGGTCATTCTGTGCCTTTCGGGCTTGCTGGGGGCTGCCCGATGAGGGGCTTTCCATTTTGGCCCATTTCCCATAGCCATGCGCGATTAGCACTAGGTGCTAATCGCGCATGAAAACCTGCCTCAGAATCTGAATCTGGGCTTCCTAAGCACGATTTTCGCCTTTCGAGCCTTTTTGAGTGATGACGTCAGCAGGTGGGACCAAGTATGGTGGGTGACGTGGCGGGATGACATCAGCTGATGATGTTAGCAGTACGGTGGGTGATGTGGCGGTACACAGTGGCAGTGACGTGGCGGGAGGCTGTGGCAGTGACGTGGCAGGAGGCCGACGCAGTGATGTGGCGGGAGGCTGTGGTAGTGACGTGGTGCTGATGTCACCTAGGGGAGGGCGGTTTGGCGGTTTCGGGCGCACCGCCTTTGCACTGAAGCGGTTTGGGAGGAGGGGGCTCCGCCACACCCAGGAGGGCGACACGTGGCGGGAGTACGGTGGGAAAACCGCCGAACTCCCGGACGCTAACCCTCGGCGTGTTGGCGTATGAAAAGACCCGCCCACCGTAGATCTTGGGCGGGCCAGATCTAACGGCTGGTGGGACGGTTGAAGCGGGGGAAGGTTAGTGACGGGGCCCGCATGTTATTGTATTTGTTTATTCATACGGCGGGGGGGGGGGGGGTTTAAACATTAATAAAGTGGGTTTTGGGTTTATATCGAGCGGGGGTTAAATAAAAGTTTAACGTTTAACATAACATTTAAACATTTAACTTTTGGGAATGATGACTGCGGAGGGTAGAGATATGAGGCTTTGATGAGTGAGGGATTAGGTACATGTTATTAGCCTAACGAGAGGTTAGGTTAATTGCAAGGTTGGGAGACAGAAGGGTTAATAGGAGCCCCAAACGGATTGCTATTTCCCGGACCTAAAGAGATATGGCTATAGTGCCAAGGGACGGGGATATTACTATTTTTGGGATTTTATATAATTTTTGTAGTAAGTGGGGATGGGGAATAGTTAGGGAGCTACATAGTAGAATTAGGAATTAATATGGCTTTGTGAGGTGAAAGTAGAACAGAAGACTAAGTTTAAAAGTAAAACTTAGTCATAGGGGAAAATGAGAGTGAGAAATGTTTTTACACAAGAAATGTGGCTTCTTTTCATTAAAGAAAGCCAACATTTACCTTGATGTTTCACAGAAATGAAGTTAGGACTTGTTGGGCAGATCCCAAGGTCCTTTGGGGGATGTTAGTAAGATACTTTTAGGGGGAGTGAAGGGAAGTTAGACATGCTTCTAGAATTCTGCCATCAAAACACTGCTTTGCTACCTCTAGCACTGATGAGATGAGCTTTCCTTGTCGAGGCCAACACTGAAGGTGATCTTGCTTCTGCAACCCCAGGCTACCTACCCAGCCTAATACACCTAGCATTTTTTGTTACTTCAGGAAGGGTGCACTTAGACTTGCAAACCCTGCTTTACAATTTTTCTTTTCTGACTGCCCTCCTATCTAAATCTATCCTTATTTCTTCCAAGGGCATAGATTAAGCGGTTGGAGTCCTTTGTTTTTCTACCTGTCTACAAATATGCCAAGATTAAGCTGTTTGGACAAATATCAATTCTCTATATTCTAAAACAAGAAACTGAAACCTAGGGAAGCCAAGATTAAGCTGTTTGGACTTCCCTTAACAGAACATTCTTCAAAAATGGTTAAGTCATCAAAATTGGAATACAACAGTGGCATTTGGACTGGCACACTTTCATGGCCTCTTCTTTGGCCTTTTTCTGGAAATATGGAGCATTGCAGGATGCAAAGTATGACATATTTGGTATGTAAAACTGTCAATCATGAAAGATGAACACCTGTTGCAACAGGAGGCTAATAGTGGCTCCACTTGGGGATGGCTTTTCCTTGTGAAAATCCAAGAACAGCAGGTCAGACTGCCTTGATCTTCTATTTTTGCTGTGGATTGAAAAACTTCTTTATGCTAGCTGTTTATAGTGTGAAACTTTGAAATATGAACAGATCCCTCCTCAACTGAATTACTGTAAACTGCATAGCATTGCCTGCTTTCTTCTGCATGCTTGATGTTATGTACAATATTTCTTGAGCATTGTGCCTTTGAAAAATAGAGGTCAAAAATGATGTGTTTCCTTTAGCTCTGGTCTAGAAACAGTTGCTGATGTGAAATTTAAAGAATGCTCCTCTAATCACTCAGATTGCTTACACATAAACTAAAAAATAGAGCGCTGATATATACAAATATCAATGTACAAAGGATATATACAGAGCTGGATTGTATCCCTTTAAAAGGGATCATGGTAATGTTTCAACATTCGGCCATTCACAGGGCCTTCTTCAGCTGTGCTGCCCTCTACAGATTTGAGAAAATATGTGTTATTTCCCTGAACAACAGAAATAATGAATGGCCCTTTCCATAAAAAATCAAATTTTGCATGTTTTCCCTTGTCTTCTCTTCGTGAATCCCACCTTAGAACTTTGTCACCCATATAGAAATCCTCAGCCTTAGCTCTCTTATCAAACATCCTTTTGAGCTTTTCTTGCAAAATCTAAGCTCTGTCATAAACTTGCTCTCTGGTTTGCTGAAGGTGAATGGTTTGGTTGATTCTTCGTTGAATGTCGTTTGGTTCAGCCTGAATCTCCTGTAACAGTCTGATAGTAGGGATGCCCAAAGATGAAGGAAACCTGGCTTCCATGCCATATACTAGCTCATAAGGGCTCATCCCAATGGATTTCTTTGTTGAAAGTTTGTCTGCCCATAGGGCATTTGTGAGCTTTCTATGCCAGTTCTTCTTGTTTTCTTCTAGCACTTTCTTTATGATATTAATGAGGCTCTTATTAGATGACTCAGCCAGGACATTACCTTGGAGGTAATAGGCTGTAGAATGCCCCAAGGTGATGTGAAATTTGTGGCAAAAATTGATCATTTTTTTGGATTTAAAAGCAGCGGCGTTATCAGTAATGATCTTCTCAGGGCAGCCAAATCTAGAAAGGATGTTGCACTCAAGGAATTGGATAATGATGGTGTCATTGGCTTGTCTGCATGGGATGGCCTCAACCCACTTGGTGAAATAGTCGGTGGCTGTTAAAATCCATTTGTGCTGGCCTGAGGAAGAGGGATGGATTTCTCCAATGAAGTCAAGACCCCATTGTTGAAAAGGATTTTCAGTTGAGATGGGTCTAAGGGGCATGGGCAACATCTTTCTTTTGCCTTCAAAGATTTGGCATTTCTGACATGAAATGGAAAACTTCTTTACATCTACAAAAAGAGAGGGCCAATAAAAACCAGCCCTTAGAATTTTATTAGCAGTGGATTTCCAATATAGATGCCCTCCACAGTCACCTGCATGGAAATCTTTCATGACATTGTTAGTTTCATTCATGATTAAACAATTAAGTAGTATACCTTCATGATTTTTCCAAAATAATGCACCATCTATGACACAAAACTTTGAAGCCTTCATTCTTAAAAATCTTTTCTTAGTTCTGGACAACCCTAGGGGCGCAAACAGGTTTAACAAAACAAAGCATATATCAACATACCATGGGGATTGTAAAAAGGTTTCACTAATCTGTGGAGTCACCAGCTCCTGTTCATTGTCCAATTGGTTAATCTAAGGCTTGAAAGTTTGTTTCGGACATCAGTTTGGCTAAACCTTGTCCCTTTATGAGCTTGGTTGGTTTTATTTCTATGTCATACTCAAGGATGTTTGCAATCCATTTTCCTCTTTTGCCCTCTAATCCCTCTTGGGTTAATATGTCTTTTATAACAGCATTCGGGACATAGGCAATTACATGTGAATATAAAATGTACACTCGGAAATCCTTGATTGATTTGACCAGGGCATAGGCCTGCTTCTCCATGATTGGGTATTTCAAAGGGGCATCTCTTAAGGCTCGGCTGAAAAATGCAATTGGACTTTCAGCTCCCTGATCATCCTTTTGCAGAAGAACAACAGCTATGGTGTGATCAGATGCAAAAGAAAATATGATAAAGTCCCTATCAAATTGTGGGCTTGTAAGGACAGGGGCTTGGGTTAAGGCAGATTTTATGCCCTCAAAGGCTTGTTTGGTTTCAAGAGACCATCTTACCTTGGCATCCTTTTTTAACATGTTGCTTAACAGTCTTATCAACTCAGCTAGATTTGGAATAAATCTCCTTAGGAAATTGATCTTTCCCAAGAATGCTTGCAACTCTTTTATGTTTCTTGGGTATGGGATTTGGAGGATGGCTTGGATTCTTTCAGGATCAATTCTGATCCTGTCCTTTGATATGATATGGCCAAGGAGTTTGCCTTCTTCAAGGCCAAAGAGGGATTTTTTGGGGTTCAAGGAAATGCCATATTTCCTGCATGTCATGAACATTTGTCTTAAATGTTTCAGGTGCTCTTGATCAAATTTAGAGAAAGGGGTTAGATCATCAAGGTAGACAACTAGGAAATCATGTATTTCTTTGGCAAATGCAATATCCATTGCCCTTTGAAAGGTAGCACCAACGTTTTTAAGTCCAAATGGCATCTTTAAATACTTAAATGTTCCCCACGGTGTGGTGAAGGCTGTCTTGTCTTGGTTATCCGGGTGAACGAGTATTTGATTGAAACCTGAAAAGCCATATAGCAAAGAAATTCTAGATGATCCCACTACCCTCTGCAGAATATGATCCATTTTGGGAAATGGGTGGTGGTCTTTTACGGAGACTTGGTTTAAATTTCTTAGGTCTACGCATAGCCTAATCTCTCCTATCTTTTTTCTTGTAGGAACAAGATTGGATACCCACTCAGAAAATATGATGGGTGCTATGATACCTGCTTCAAACATTCTTTTCACTTCCTTTTCAATCAAAGGGAGAAGCATGGGATTGATTCTCCTCAGTTTCTGTTTGAAGGGCTTTTGGTTTGGCTTTAAGGGAATGGTGTGTTGGATTACTGAGGTGTCATAGGATTTCAAGTCCTCATAACTCCAAGCAAATACATCTTGAAATTCTTTGAATAAATCAATATATTTGGGCTTTTGATCAGATGGCAGATTTTTGGATAATTTGATCATTTTGGGATTCTCTTTTGTCCCAATGTTGTGTTCCTCTATAGCAACATTCAGGGGTTGCATTTTTGCTTTCTTGGGAACATCATTAGCATCAAACATGTCTTCCAACGGAGTGAGGCCAGTAGGGAGCAAGTTGTCTTTCAGATCAACAATCTCGGCCTCTGTTTTGGCTATTTCCTCCAAATGCATCAGTTTCAGTTCTTCTATATTTGTTTTATCAAAAACAGTTGGGTTCAGCATTCGTTTGGCCATTATAGGCATTACAGCCTGCTGATTTTCATTGGTTTGCTGTTGTTCATCTGTCATAGCATCCATGTCAATGTTAATATTTGAAAACTCATGCTCAAGGGTGAGGAAATTATTAATCTGGGCATCGTTCTCGAACACTTGCCAATCTTTAAAATTATTTGTGACAACGGGCCTATGTTTTATTTCAGCAGTGAAATGATGATTTGGTTTAAAAGGAAGCTTGCATGTACTAGCAAAAGTGGCCAGGCTGTGTGCATGAATGTTATGCTCTCTTGAAATCTTGGCAAGCTTGGATTTAGTGAATGTGTTGAGTATACTAGTGGCAGCAGTCCTATAGGCCCTCATTCGATTGTCATTGGTAACAAAATTACCTTTCATCTGTAGTATGATTAAATCAGAGTCACCTAAAATGGATACTTTTGCAGCTCCTAGAGCTTTGAGCAGTTTAAGGCCTAAGAGGAGAGCCTCATACTCTGCCATGTTATTAGTGCATTTGAAGTTTAGTCTGTAGGCATGGCCTTCTGCATGGTTGTTATGTGTATTGTGAACCCAGACACCTGCCCCTGCTCCTAACTTGTTGACAGAGCCATCAAACTCTAAATACCATACAATTTCTTGCTCGTATTTAGTGTCAAGAGTTTCAGTCATTCTTGCAGCGGACAGATTTGAATTTTCTGTTTGGGGAGGTTCTTCTTGTAAGCTGGTTGCCTTGATAGTTTTGACAGTTATATCAGTACGGGCAACTGATTCTTCGTTGATGGGTGTGTTCATTCCTAAAGCCAACGGCTTGTCATCAATTGGAGGACTTTTTTCATCATTAAATAAAATAAAAGAATCCATATCAGAATGGATTGAGTAAATGGGAAAATTTTCAGGCTTGCTCTCACTAGTTACCACATATTTCATCAGTGTTTCTCTATATAGTCTCTTTGGTTGCCCAAAGATAGATATAGTGGCATAAGAGAGATCTAATTGGAGGGATCCTTGGAGTTTTGCCCCCCAAGATCTTGACAGTAACATGCCATACTTTGGTGGAATGTCAGCAACCACCACATCCATGAGGATTGTCTTGTTAGGAAATTGGACTAAGGAGACACACAGGTCTTTGATGAGGCCTAAACACTTGACTTGACTTGAGTCAAAGGAGAATAGCTCTTTGTAGGGTCTTGTAACATCAAGGTTCAACTTTTCCATTACGGCTTTAGGCATAAGGTTGTGTGAGGCACCTGAGTCAAACATGGCATTGTGCAGGACTTTGTCATGTATATGTAAACTGACATAAAAGGGCAAGACAGATCCATATGTTGATTTTCCATTAACTTCTGGACCAAACAACAGCTCAGGTTGATCATCAAGAACATTCACATCATCCTTTACCTCCGAGATTTGAAGTGACCTTTGAATTTGTTGCCTATACACATCATGTTTGGCCAGTTCGGATAAGGGGATGGATATCTTCAATTTACCTATTTCTGCCTGTAAGTCAAATGAATTTTCAGATTGGGTTTTAGTAATGTGAGAAGCAGGTTTCCCTTTTTCTATTGGATTATCAACAACTTGGTCTTCTTTATCAGTGTTATGGGAAGTGTTTGATTGCGGCTTTTCTGTTTTAGGAGGGCTTTTCAGAATGATGTCCACATTTTCTTTTGAGGAAGAAGGTGGCCGAGGCTGGTCAATAGAAGGTTGCATTTGTGTTATGTCCTCTACAGTCACTTGATGCGGGTTTGGGACAGGTATATCAGCTGGTTCTGTTATGACAACCTTGCCTCTAGTCTTGTTGGGTTGTTTGCCATCCTTTGGTTTGTTAGGTTCAGGAATGTCAATGGTCCTAGTTCTCAGCTTATATTGTTTGTGGACCTCATACACAGCAGTATCATAGCCCTATTTAAAATCAAAAGACTCACCAGACTTAGTCTGAAATTGATTAAAGTCATGCTCATCTTGGTCTTGTTGAGTTAGGAAAATTTGTTGCTCAGGCCTCGAATCCACCAGGTTCATGTGAGTGTCCTCTGGGGGTTCACTAGATGTAGATGCTTCTGCATAATTTTCATGAAAAGGTGGTCTTATATCATGGTCTGGACTAGACCTACCAACATTTGTGTTCTGCGTTTTCCTAAAATTTGGGTTCCTTATTGTATTGGGCTATTGCCCTTCCCATGATGATTTCCTTTCAACACTTTCTACTCTGTCTCCCAGCCTTTGCATGCCATTGATAATAGCATCGAGTTTCTAATCTAAGGATGTGGGTTCTTCTTTGAAAGTGGTTCTTCTCTCCATTCTAGCTCTATTTCTTTTGGCAATAAGGTTGGCCTCTACGCTAACAACAACATTCTGCATGTCTGCAAGGGTTTGAGGGGCTCTTTCTTTTAACTGGTAGGCAATATCTGGGTTGAATCCATCAGGGAATTTATACAAGGCAAGGTCAGGTGGAGGTCTCAACTTCTGTGGTATTGCATTATAGACATTATTGACTCTAGCACAGTAATCTAGGACAGACTCTTGAGGGCCTCTTTTTATTGTATCGTACTCAGCAAGTATGTGCAAGGGGTCTTTCTTTTTCTCCCATCTGTTGGTAAAGGATTGGCAAAGCTCATCCGGGGTGGTTATGGAATTTGCAGCAAGTGATCTGAACCAGATTCTTACATCACCTCTTAGACTTTGAACAAAAATTTTCATTCTCACACTATCATCATCTATTTCGTAGTTCTCAAAGTAGTCTTGCATTTTCTTTGTATGCTGAAGGGTTGTGCAAGTGCCAGTTCCATCAAAATATGTGATTCTAGTTTGATAATCCTGAGGCATAGCCCCAGGGTTTGCAGGTAATTGTAGGGGTGCATATCTATTGGCCATGTTTACAGGGACGACCGGAACAACAGGGGTAAGTGGAACAACTGGGACAACTGGTACAACAGTAGTGGTAACGAGAGTATGTGTAGTGAATGGAGGTGTGGAAGGAGTGCTTTGGGAAGTAGATGATGAACAAGGGGAAGTAGGGGTTGAACGAAATAAGACTTTGACAGGGGTTGGAATGCTGCCTGGGCGAACTACTTGAGGACTATTATCAGCAAAATCGTCTCTTTGTTCTCTCTTCCTAAGGATTTTTGGGATCAAGTTTGGATTTTCAAAAGCAGCTGGTGGATTTGGGTCTGGATTTGACCTAGTATAATGAGAATTCTTTTTGGGAGCCAGATTCTAAATTTGTTTTGGTATTTTCTACGAATGTTTTTTAGAATTGGCAAGGAACTAATTAAATTTCGGGGACAACTATCTGTAGTTTAAAACTAGCATGAAGATTGGCTGAAGCAGCATTTATTTACACCTGTAATTGAAAAGCAAGAACAATTTCAAAGGCTTGCTGGCCGCCATTCAGACTTCATCTGTAGTCTTAAGGAACAGACAACATTGATTTTTGTTCTTCTGGAGTTTTCCATCTTGATTTGTGAAAATAACTAAGGATGTCCCCAGTGGAGTCGCCATTATGTTATCACTCAGGTTGTCCTTCTGGTCGGCATCAAAAGGATACGACCGAGGTAACCACAGACCAATCTTTGGACTGCAGGTTCTAGCCCACCTGCAATTAGAGAGGGCTCTCTCTTTTTTTGATTTAGCTCTGTTGATAATGTTTTTAGGCTAGTTATTGAGTTCAAGGGGTTTTGTTTTGTTTTTGGTGGGAAGGATGAGGCCTTCAAGTAAAGAGGCAGGGACAACATGAAAGTTCTAGAACCATTGGGCGTGGAGTCAAAGAGTAGGACTGCTGGTGTGTTTTCTTGGTCACAAGAGGGAATATGGAGCAAGCTAGCTGCGTATGAAACAATCATTCAAGGTAAAAGGGATGGATTAAAGGCTAAGGAATGAGGGGCAATTTAAGAATCTCTCATTCATATTAGCAGAAAGAAGACAAATGAGCCCTACCTAAGAGCAGTTAAGAATTCGTAGATAACAGTCATTTATATATGAAAATAGGTCAAACATGAGCCATAACAGAATTCATATTTATGCCTAACTCAAGAGGAAAACATTAAGAAGCCACAAAAAATGAGCATAGAGTGCAACCAAGCAAGGTCTGAGCCAATCCTTTGTTCTGTGACTTGAGCATATGTGAAATTGAAATAACAGAGATAAGGAAAACTTATTGATTCATATAGCAGCACAAGAATTCCACATTCAATTCTTCAAACCATTAGACACAGAGTAGACAGTCGTTCCTCCAAAGCTTTTCAGCAATCTTTGATTAAGTAAAACATCTCCGATATCCAGTGCGAGTCTCTAATGAGGATTATCAACCAACCAACTCTTTAAACAATACAGAGGGTCGGTATATATAGGAAAAATTATCAAAAACTAACTTATTACAGCTGACCTAAACAGGTCTCATAGAAAATGATTACTTTAACCTAATCTTATCCATAAATAAATGCATGAAAATATCTTTGGGTTGTGCTGAGGGCAGCTATATCAAAACTGAGTTAATGTCTGTCTTGGGTAGCCTGGTGCAGTCCTTCTGTAATAACTGTGATTTGTCTTATATCTCTACCTCTAACTTGGTTTTGCTGCCATTTTGTTGGCATTAATGTGCACTAATCCCAACCAGATAGGCTTTTAAATGGCCTTAACTACTTTGCTGACTTTGATGAAGGTTTTTAATTTTCACCTGATTTTATGTTGCTGAACTGATACTCTCTGCCACTTCCTGATACTTTTTGGCGCTGATCTTGGAGTCTTTAAAGTTTTCTGAATTGTTTAGACTGTCCCATCGATCCTTCATGGCAGATGCTCGGCCTTTTGTTGCTTTAAAAAGTCTGTTTGCCCCTTTCTGAATGCTTCGCGAAGAAAAACGGGTCATTCTGTGCCTTTCGGGCTTGCTGGGGGCTGCGCGATGAGGGGCTTTCCATTTCGACCCATTTCCTGTAGCCATGCGCGATTAGCGCTAGGCGCTAATCGCGCATGAAAAACTACCTCAGAATCTAAATCTGGGCTTCCTAAGCATGATTTTCGCCTTTCGTGCCTTTTTGAGTGATGATGTCAGCATGACGTCAGCGGGTGGGACCCAGTACGGCGGGTGACGTGGCGGGATGACGTCAGCTGATGACATCAGCAGTACCGTGGGTGATGTGGTGGTACACAGTGGAAGTGATGTGGCGGGAGGCCGTGGCAGTGATGTGGCGGGAGGCCGACGTAGTGACGTGGCGGGAGGCCGTGGCAGTGACGTGGCACTGACGTCACCCAGAGGAGGGCGGTTTGGCGGTTTTGGGCGCACTGCCTTTGCACTGAAGCGGTTTGGGAGGAGGGGGCTCCGCCACACCCGAGAGGGCAACGCGTGGCGGGAGTACGGCGGGAAAACCGCCGAACTCCTGGATGCTAACCCTCGGCGTGTTGGCATATCAAAAGACCTACCCACCGTAGATCTTGGGCGGGCCAGACCTAACGGCTGGCGGGACGGTTGAAGCGGGGGAAGGTTAGTGACGGGGCCCGTGCGTTATTGTATTTGTTTATTCATACGGTGGGGGGGGGGGTTTAAACATTAATAAAGTGGGTTTTGGGTTTATATCGAGCGGGGGTTAAATAAAAGTTTAATGTTTAACATAACATTTAAACATTTAACTTTTGGGAATGATGACTGCAGAGGGTAGAGATATGAGGCTTTGATGAGTGAGGGATTAGGTACATGTTATTAGCCCAACGAGAGGTTAGGTTAATTGCAAGGTTGGGAGACAGAAGGGTTAATAGGAGCCCCAAATAGACTGCTATTTCCCGGACCTAAAGAGATATGGCTATAGTGCCAAGGGACGGGGATATTACTATTTTTTGGATTTTATATAATTTTTGTAGTAAGTGGGGATGGGGAATAGTTAGGGAGCTACATAGTAGAATTAGGAATTAATATGGCTTTGTGAGGTGAAAGTAGAACAGAAGACTAAGTTTAAAAGTAAAACTTAGTCATAGGGGAAAATGAGAGTGAGGAATGTTTTTACACAAGAAATGTGGCTTCTTTTCATTAGAGAAAGCCAACATTTACCTTCATGTTTCACAAAAATGAAGTTAGGACTTGTTGGGCAGATCCCAAGGTCCTTTGGGGAATGTTAGTAAGATACTTTTAGGGGGAGTGAAGGGAAGTTAGACATGCTTCTAGAATTCTTCCATCAAAACACTGCTTTGCTACCTCTAGCACTGATGATATGAGCTTTCCTTGTCGAGGCCAACACTGAAGGTGATCTTGCTTCTGCAACCCCAGGCTACCTACCCAGCCTAATACACCTAGCATTTTTTGTTACTTCAGGAAGGGTGCACTTAGACTTGCAGACCCTGCTTTACAATTTTTCTTTTTTGACTGCCCTCCTATCTAAATCTATCCTTATTTCTTCCAAGGGCCTAGATTAAGCGGTTGGAGTCCTTTATTTCTCTACCTGTCTACAAATCTGCCAAGATTAAGTTGTTTGGACAGATATCAATTCTCTATATTCTAAAACAAGAAATTGAAACCTAGGGAAGCCAAGATTAAGCTGTTTGGACTTCCCTTAACAGAACATTCTTCAAAAATGGTTAAGTCATCAAAATTGGAATACATCAGTGGCATTTGGACTGGCACACTTTCATGGCCTCTTCTTCGGCCTTTTTCTGGAAATATGGAGCATTGCAGGATGCAAAGTATGACATATTTGGTATGTAAAACTGTCAGTCATGAAAGATGAACACCTGTTGCAATAGGAGGCTAACACACCCAACACTCCTTCTACTCCTAGCACTACTCATTTCCATATGATCTCTTCATCTACCAGTGGACCCCATCTTATTGATGATCCTTGGGTGGTTCCTGTTGAATTTGAGCTTAACAAATATGGCACACCTATGCCGTTGAGTCACGTAGAGCTGGATTATCAGGAAATCCAATTGGCTTCTTCATCTGGTGAGTCTCGTGATGCCACCTTGGTACCACCTGATGATCTCTTCTTACCTTCTTGGGCTATTAACTATCCTAGATCTTATGACTTTCTCAACTTCCCATTATCATACTATGAAGCTATTCAAGAAGTCATGTACATTTTCAACCATCCTGGGGGGCTCTCCATCATTTTTATTCTTTTCTCCCCCACGTAGAGGATTTGGATGGATCCCATCAAATCTTGTCTACCGCTGAAAATGCCAATATTTCCCTGAATTTCCAGTGGATTTTACCATTTCTTCCGAAGGGAATTTGGCCAATATTTCTACCACTATTGTTATTAATATTGCCATGAAACTAGGTGTCGTGTAAAATATCTTGATTGGGGCTAACTGTACTCCTTCCAATATTGATACTTACATCATCTTTTTTAAATAATTTCACGACGTTTTCACATGATCTTATGATGAAATGCCTGAAATTGATCCACAGATTGTCCAACATGAAATTAAGACTTATCTTAGAGCTAAACTTGTTTGGAAAAAGATCCGGTCGATTAACCCATGTAAAGCAGTAGCTATCAAAGCTGAAGTTCAAAAAATCCTTGATGCTGGTTTTATTTATCCTGTACCTTTGACTGAATGGGTCTCGAATCTTGTTCTCGTCGATAAAAAACAAGGAGATATTCGTGTCTACGTTGATTATCGTGACTTGAGCCTCGCTTGCCCTAAGGATAACTATCCTACCCCATTCATTGACCAAATTCTCAATGCGTGTGCCCGTAATGTTATTTTTTTGTTGGGAATGACACAAGACTAATTAAACCTAAAGACTAACACAAGACTACGTTTATCTGTCCTTGGGGTAAATTTGCCTATTGTAAACTAAATTTTGGTCTTAAAAATGTTGGCGCTACTTTCGAGTGGGCCATGTCCTATGTGTTTCACAATATAAAACACATCGTTGGAGTGTATCTCAATGATCTTACTGCTTGTTCTTTGTTTCGTGGGGACCATCCTTCCCACCTTGGAGGAGTATTTCTTCGTTGTCATTTTTACGAAATTCGACCTAGTCCACACAAACATGTTTTTTGTGTATTATATTGACGATTGTTGGGTTGCATCATTTCACAAGATGAGATCCATGTCGATCCCTCAAAGGTCGAGGTGATTCTTAATATGTCTCCTCCTGACATTGTTCGTTAGATTCAAAACATTCAAGGAAAAGCCATTTTGTATGACGTTTCATTGCTAATTATGCTCACATTACCCATGGCTTCATGTGCTTGTTGAAGAAAGGATTTCCTTTCATTTCTGATGAAAATCCTATTTATTACCTTAGGAAAGGCCTGATTGGTCTCGAGCTTCGCTATTCCCATGTTGAGAGGTTGGATCTCGCAGTGATTATTGATGTGCAACACTTGAGGAACTACATTTTACTGCGAAAGACTATGGTCATTCTTGACTCCAAACCCATGAAACATATCCTTAGCCATCAAATTATGGGGGGAAAGTACGCCAAATGGATTGTTATCCTTCAAGAGCTTGATTTGGAGTTTTCTATTTCCAAATCTAAAAAAACCTTAGCTTTCGTCGAGCTTCTTGCTGACTTTCCTCCCACTGGATAGGAAACCGTGGCCATGGATCCTTTTCCTGATGAATCCTTGTTCCTTATTACTACTTATGACCCTTGTTACAACGAAATTTCCTCTTTAAAGACACCAAGAAGTTTGTTTTGATTTGTGATGCTTGCCAACGAATGGGGTGACCATTTTCCTCAGATGAAATGCCTCTTCAACCACAAATTGCAATTGAACCCTTTGAGAAGTGGGCATTGAACTTCGTACAACCCATCTCCCTAATGTCAAATAAGAAGAAATATATTTTGGTGTGCACTGATTACATTACCAAGTGGGTGGAGGCTAAAGCATTGTATGCTACCATTGAAAATGCAGTAGTAGAGTTTTTGTTCGAGGACATCTTTACAAGATTTCGGGTGCCTTGTGAAATTGTCACTGATCAGGGAACTCAATTTACGTCAAAGTTGGTCAAGGCACTCACAGAGAAATATCAATTTAAGCACCGCAAATCAACTCCTTACCACCCCTAGGCTAATGGGAAAGTGGAGTCTATGAACAAAGTTTTGGAATCCATCCTTACAAAAACAATTCAACTGCATCACAAAGATTGGGCGGAAAAGTTACCAGAAGAACTATGGGCTTACCGGATCACTTGGAGGAATGTGACTTGAGACACACCTTAAAAATTAGTTTATGGTAAACAAGTGCTCTTGCCCATTGAGTTCCAAGTAAAAACATTTAGAACTGCCACTCAGTTGGGCATGAGTTTAAATGAGGCTCAAGAACAGAGATTGATGCAGTTGAACGAGCTTGATGAGATCCGACAAGATGCCTAACACAGAATTGCATTAGTACAAAACCAAAGAGCCCAATGGTACGAAAAAATTATTAAGAAGAAAGTCTTCCATCCATGTCACTGGACCTTGTTATACAATAGTAAGTTTAATAATTTCAAAGGTAAATTTTCTACTAGATGGTTAGGACCGTATGAGGTAACTGAAGTTTTTGATAATGGTTCAGTTCGTATTTGTACTATCGATGATGATAAGTGTTCTTTTGTAGTAAATGGTCATCGGCTTAAATTTTATCATAAAGCACTTTCACGTGATCAGTTTTTGCAGGAAGTTCGAAGGGATCTAGGTTTGGCGCTGATTCATGCCAATGACCAGCCCCTTGCTGGTTCATTTGATTAATTTTTATAGTTACATATGCATGTATATATATATATATATATATATATATATATATATATATATATATATATATATATATAGATATATATAGATATATAAACCAATGGGTTGTCACTTTTCATATCTGCAAGAGGTCCTCCCCACAGCCCATGTAGAATAAAGGAGGAATTCACCAGGAGCAAGTTTATTCCTTTATCCAAGTATGGTGGATTATTTATGGAAAAGGAACCGGTGGAGTCTTCTTTGGAAGCGTGCAGACTCTCTAAACATGAATATCCCAAGAATTTACTAATCGAGGCTCACAAATAATATGGACCAGCATTAGTTTAGGGATTCCTTAAGTATAGAGTTTTTCTTTTCCTGGCTCAAGGAAATGTTTACAGAAAGGAAACCCCGTGGAGTCTACTATGGGCAATTCACACTATCTAAACAAGAATGCCTCGAGCACTAACTATTTTAGGCTCATTAAAATAATAGGGTAGTAGTAGTTTAGGGATCCCTTGGTCATTGAATTATTATATTCCCGGCCCAAAGGAATAACTATGAAAAATAAGCCCCCATGGAGCTCTCTTTCTTGTAATTTCCAGCTCCCTAAAGAAGAAATGCCCGAGGCAGTCATCATTCTAGGCCTGGTTAAAATCTATGGATTGATAAGCAGTTCCTTTTTCTAAAGATAATGAGTAGCTTGGTATGTGGCATAAAGTTTGAAGGTCTTGAAATCATGCTCAAACAGCCTATGCCTTATACTCTGTCTAAATTCAATTGGTTTTTATGTATGAGGATCCTAGAATTATGGTTCAAACAACCTAGGCCTTATACTTTGTCTAAATTCAATTGTTTTTTTATGTATGAGGATCCCAGAAATATGATTCAAATAGCCTATACTTTGTGCTCGGTCTACAATGCAACTTATTAGTACATAAGGGGGTCCTGAGATTCTGTCTAGATCTGTGTCCTATAATTATACATTTGCTATGACAGTGTGTATAAAGAAGCCTTCTGGATCAAAAGAGATCATATTTATATATGTCAACATGTTTCCTGAGTCAGGACTTGTCTTCAGTAGCAGTCAAAGATGATTATGGTTAACAATTCATTATATGTAAGTACAGATCCATGGGATCAATACTCATTTTGCAACATGTTAATTTAGTTCCATTTCTAGGTTTAGGTTTGCGACACACAATTGCAACAAGAATTACTTACATTGAAGCTTTGGTAAGCACATTCAACCACCCAATCGACAAAAAATCGCTAAAGTGGTTCAGGTACGCGCTTGTATTCTACTTGAATTTAACTAGTAGATGGTTAAAATGATATAACAAAAGTATACCTCTGAATCACTCCTAAGTTTTCCCATAATCATATATTATGCTTCCTTACTTGTCTATTCCCAATTCCATAAACGATTATCGTCCAGTACATTGACGAGACATGAACCACATCCACCACCCACTCATGATCTGTCCTCGCCGTGTCATGATGTCTGCCCTCTTCACGTTGGGCCATCGTTTCATAGCGCCTCTCAGTAATCATGAGGAGGACAAGACACCTCTTGACCAAGATACTTGCATGCTTCCTCAGAAGATCGCACATTGCAATCAAGCATGTGCACTGCGAACCAGTTGTGGATGGGATGATCACCATAATGGTAATGATATCACAGTCCCAACCATCATAATGATCAATGTCCATTCAAAATTAATAAAAGGGTGCTTGCAACTGGGGTTAGAGAATCAAGGAGAGCCAAAGCTGTAGAGATGAATTGGGGGAAAGAGAATTGCAGTTGAATGCAGAAACCATGGGCGCGGATAGGCACGAACCTACCTTTGTCCAGTTCACGTGCAACACAGAGTATGAGCAATGCAGAGGTATTTTGGAGGATAAGGTTTGGATGACATTTCTACAGAGGTTTCAAGGATATAATGACCAAGTTGCAATGGAATTCGTGCAGAGCTTCAATGGCCAGCATGCCCAAGTCAGCAACTTAAACTTCAGAGTCACATAGGAATCTGTGAGCAGGGCCATTGGGTTACCACCATGGGTGAGAAATTTTTCAAAAGTGGTCAGCTAGAAATTCCCAATTGCACCCTGTTTTTGAAGCATTCCTACCGGTTGATCAGCTGGGCGAAAGGAGTGCTCCGCAACTACATAGAGGAACAATGGAATCCATTACTGATGATGCTAGAGAGCTTCGTGACCTGCGAAGGAAGGTTTGATTTTGTATTCCTATACCATATCCGGCTCATGATCCATTTTACTGAAGGTAAACAATTGAATATTCCTCACTTTTTGAAGTTAAGTTTGCACATGATGGCTAGAGGTTCACATTCGGGGGGCAGTAAGCCCAAGACCACACTATACCACCATAGTTTAATTAAAATTCTATTGTTCATCGAGCTCAAGAAAAGAAAACGGTCATGGGAGGACTTCCTAATTGAAGAATTCCCTGGGCACGAAATACAGACAAAGGGTTAGCAATGAGCAATAGGTTGCTCCCTAAAATGAGAAGATGCCACGCCCCCATCCAAATCTGAGTCTACACCTACCCACTCTCCCACTCCTATTTCTGAACTCCCCCAGACAGCCGATGACAGTTTGAATGATGGCGAGAAAGTGATTCTTGTGGAAGCCCCGGTGGGCTCAAAAAGGAAAAGAGAACGAGGTCAGACTAAGCCCAATCAACCTGAATTAAGCCCCATTGCCAAAAGCGATGCATTCAAATCCCTGGCAGAGCCTTCCCTGAATCCTGAAAGCACCACACCTAAGTCCAAACGTCAGTGACCTTTGCTTCCCTTCAACACTCCCTTGGTTCCCTCAGCTGAGACTTCTGCTCAAGGTCGTCGTCGGACTCGAAGCATGGCCCATACTCTGTAGTCAAAGGTTGAAGGCACCAACTTTGAACATATCCATATCTCATCCTCCCATGATGTTGATGTCCAACAATTGAAAATTTCCTTGGAAGGAGAGCCCACTACCATGGCCAAGGTGCATTTCCCTGAGGATGTTGCCCGGGATATGGAGACTTCATCTCCCTCCTAACTTTCAACAACCAGGAGCATTACGAAGGTTAGTCCACATCATTATTCTCCAAGAGAATGCAAAGGAAAGTCGCCCGGAGGTAGTACCTGTTTGGTCAATTTAGTGTCCTAAATTGCTATGCATAAATTATCAACTGAGGTTCGTAAGATGATGAAGTGCAGTGCATTGTATGTGCTTAGTTAACCCTTCTTACTTCGTTGGTTTGTATTTTATATTGTTTTGGGGGTTTCTGTTCTTTGATTCCTAATTATGTACAATTTGAACTATGAGAAACTGAATCTAAACTTCCTAAAGGTGAACCAAGATCTTAAAACTAGTCAAAATCTAAGTTAAAAGAAAGAAAAATAGAACATTTGTCCTATCTTCTCATCTAATCCTAATTCATGAATAATTCTTAAAACTAAAAGGTAAAGTTGTAAGTCATGTTGAAATAAATACAAAGAATGAAATTAACTGAAGTACTTCCAGTTACTCTAACCTTCAATTTTGAAAGATAACCTCCTTGAGATGGAATTCAAGCAACTTCTGTACTTCATTATCTAGAAAAAACTAAATAAAAACATGCAGAAAGTAACTGATTGGTTTCAACCCTTATGTAAAGTGAATTTTTAACCATTTAGTTTAGGATGGATATCAACTTGAAATGGTGACCAAAAACATTCATTAATGTAGTGCATTGACATCCTAAACTAAGAAATAAATAACAAAAAACAGAGAGTAACTAATCAACAATGCATCCTCATTACTTTCAATCTTACTATGTTTATAAGAAAAGTTGTTTCCTTTATGAAATGGATTGGAGAAACAAGACTGCAAAATTGAATTCTAACGTTATGCTACTGATTAAAACTAAAATAAATCAAACTAAAATAAATCAACCTAAGTTACAAATACTATTGGAAGCAAATGATGAAATTAAAACTGAACAGAAAGAAGAAAACAAGTGAAAAGAAAACTTGCTTCAGCATAGGGGCCCTCTGCAACTAACTAGGTTGAGCTTCTAACTTAATCCAAAATGCTCCTTAAAATGGTCATCAGTCAGCACATGGCTTTGTATTATAAAACAGGAATAAAAGTCCAAAATTAAAGAGTTGATAAGTTTAAACTTAATACATCAAAAACTTCAAACTCCTTCCGATTCTGTTCAATTGGTATTTAAGAGAAAATATTCATAACTGTCTTTTGAGGAAAATTAGCTATAGGTGGTCTACACGTTTTACAACCAGTCTGTGTAAATGTTTTATCAGATACAAGTGACTTGAATTCGAACAAGGTGGTTGCACAGAACCGTTGACACAGGTGGTTGATCCGAGTTAATGCTTCAACACAACTATTGGATTGATTAATTAACTACAAAAGGGTAGACAAAGAGTCCTATTCCTTTCGAGTTTCATACATTTGACTCCACTTTTGACTGTGGTCTTCAGCTGGCTTTTTTATGGATCTTAGCTTGATGACTAGGATAGGATCCATGTCGAGACGATTCCAGAGATGCCCATGTGGCCGGTTTCTTCGTTTGACACCTGTAACCTATTCAACCATGGAAGTAGCTAGGAAGACACAGTTAGTTGTAGAATAGGCTGCGTTCCATAGCTAATTTGAAAAAACTTATTTCAAATAGCGAGAACATAAAATTGTAACATATCAATCATTTAATTTCCTCCTTGAGACAAAATCTATCATTTATCAGTGATGGGGATCTATCTTTTATGGAAAAAAAGAGAAATAAGTGAGAAAAGTTGTCAAGGAGAGAGTAACTCTGAGGTCCAACATAACCCCACTGCAAAATCATTGCATGTCCCCATGCAATTTTTCCAAAAATGTGAACTCTTCTTTCCTATTGAATCTGCTCAGACACCTCTGCTAGTACATATAACTTTCTTGTCTTGGTCCCCTTTGAAGTGACTGCCATCCTAGGTTTCTTCATGATAAGTCTGTATTTTAGGTTGATGACTGTTTTGTTCAAGTTTCTATTCTTACTCTTCAACTTCTTATTCTTCTTGTACCATAGCCCTAGGTGCAGTATTGTATTATCATGAATGGCTTTATCCAATTTTCTTTGTTCCTTCAAGGTTTCATTTTCTTTCTTGATATGCCCATTCAATATCTCTAACTCATAGATTTCCTGTTTGAGATAGTCAGTTAAGGTTCTTGTGGATTGACAAGTTGTTTTGGATCTGCTGAGGATTCTGGATCCATTGAGGCACTTTTCTTCTCCAATGACTCTATGTAATCATAAATTTGTTGCTGCACTGGGTCTATTCCTAGAGATCATCTGCTGGGGCTGCCTTCAAAATACTGTTTAGGAGAGTTTTGAGGATTGTATGTAAATGGAATATTATGAGAAGATGGTATTGGGGTTCCTTCTTCTAGATTTATGAACTCTATTCCCTTTGATGATACCTTCTTTACCATACCTCGGAGTCTAGAGCTCCTTCTAAGTTGTAGGGGGCTTATGTTCTCCTCCTTTGTACCCTTCTTCTCATTTCATATCTTTTCCTTCCTATTAATTTGTTTCCTAATCTCTGTCAATTTTTCAGAGATTAGTTGTTCATAATCTTGTTGTAATGAATATAAAGGTTTGTTCTCAGTAATTCCACCAGCTTTCTTTTTTATCTTTCCTTTTTGCTTTATCTGCTCCCTGATCTCTGTCTCAGAGACTAGCTCTTCATCATTTTTCTGTGTGGAGGACTCAGGTTTGATTTGAATGGTCATACTAGTCTTTCTCATCTTACTCCTTCTGACATTACCCTCTTCAGGTGATTCTGGTGCCTCTTGGAAATAGTTTCTTATCAAGAAGTTTTCCCAAGTATCTCCTATTCTTTTTAGATGAAACTCAACCAGTATTTTTACCAACCCATGATGGTACATAGTTGTGTCTATGAATTCTATTTTCTTCTATACATTTGAAGCCATCCTCCTTAGACTGTTTAGAAGGAATAAAGGGAGGTTGATGTCTCCATTTTCTATAAAGTTGATCAATAAATGTATATGATAATCATACATGCATCCGAATCTTCCCTCACATGTAATAAATTTTTGTAATATCAAAAGCATGCTTCTCCATTTATTTTTAAGTGCTGAAATAGGAACTCCTTTTCTAAACACAGTGACATCCATACCTGGGTTCGTGAGGATTACCTTCCATGATTCACTGTAAAATTCTTTGTTTTTGAACCATCTCTCACCAAGTCTTGGCAGTTCTATAGCCTCTGCTATGCAAGATTCTGTTACTAAAAACTTAATGTCTCCAATCTCTACTTCTGTACCATCGAATGATCTAGAAAAATATTTTGTGATCTCCTTGTGACATCCATCAAATTTTTCAAAGAAATTGAGCCATCTAGCCTTTTGCAGCATGTCCTTGAGTTGTGGGTACCCTTCCATAAACTTTACCCCTATGGGATCTGCCCTAACAATGAGTTCCATGGTCTCTGTTTCATAGAATTTTCTAACCTTCATAATTACTCTCATGGTCTATGAAATGGACTGACTGTGGGTGTGGTGAGAAAGAACTATGGGATTGCGTGGAATAAGCAGACGGTGAGGGTTTGGAGAGACGTGAATATGTTGGTCACATCCTAGTTTTGACCGTTAAGAGATGGAGTTATTAGGGACCATTTAAGTACAGAGTATGGAGAACATAGCAGAGGTGTGGTATGATGAAATCATTCTAGACCGTTTGGTATCGAATGTGGAAGATGTGGCGGAGATGTGGTATCATGAAGTGGAAGTCAAATCAAATGATGACTTGCTAAGGAGACATATGATCATTCATATTATACATGACTTATGTTTGTAACTTGCTGTTTGAAATAAATTTTTCATTTTACCTTTAGAAATTAACCTTTTGCTTGATAATTCTTTTGGTGTTGATCCACATAGTACTTTGAGCATGGCTGATCTCCAAAACTTGATTCTTCAATTTCCCTGCATTCATGATTTATTTTTGAGCTATACGATTGTGCCAGAGCTGATAAGTAAGTTGTAGTTGCAAAATCAGATTAGCTGCGGAATGGAATCAACTGCAGAATGTGAAAAGAAGGAAAAGTGAAATATGGCTTATGGAATATGAATGTAAAATAAAATGGAAATGATTTATGACAGTGAGATGGAATGATATGTAAGATAAAATGAAAAATACGATGAAATGGGGTAAAACTGTAAAAAGATAAAATGTAAATGAAATATGACAGTGAGATGAAGTGGAAATGTAAAAAAAAATGAAGACAGAATGAGATAGAATGAGATGATGAATTTGTAGACTCTAAATTGTAAATGAATGTAGCTTTTTGTCACTACTTATTACAGAAAGGAAATTGAAAATATAGGATGTCAGAAATCTCTGATTTTCACCCTGTATTTTCTGTATAAGTATGCCAATCAATGATTGGTTTTCAACCTTATAAATATATATATATATATATATATATAGTCATTTTTTAGGAAAAATAAAGACTAAGTTAGTGGAGAAGAACAATTCTTTTTCACTAGCTTCATTTCAGAGTTATTCTAGAAAATCTTAATGAACTCCTCTCTTGAAATTGGTTTTTGATATATCTTCAACCGATGACCATTCACAAGTAGAGTTATTTTGCTTCCATCTATCATCCTTATCTTTACTGCTCCGTTATTAAAGACTTCTTCAATCTCATATGGCCCAGGCCAATGAGTTTGAAACATCCCTTGAAAATCATTGAACTTTGAATCGAACAATAGTTCCCAATCTCCTGCTTGAAACTTTTTTTCCTTAATATATTTATCATGCCATTTAGACCTCTGCTGTTGGACTATACTGGTTCTTTGCACTACATCTTTCCTGATTTCATCAAGTTCATCGAGTTGCTCCAATCTATGTTTCTATGCCTCTGATAAATCCAGTCCCAATTGGACTGCCATCTTGAAGGTTTTGATTTGAAACTCTATATGGAATAGGGTTTGTTTCCCCTAAACAAGTTCATAGGGTGTATGTCCCATTGTATTCCTCCATGTAGTTCTATAGGCCCATAAAGCTTCAGGAAGCCTTTCTTCCCAATCTCTTCTATGTAGATGCACAGTCTTAGTGGAATTCCTTCAATCACCTTATTTGTAGATTCAACTTGACCATTTGCTTGTGGATGAGAGGGAGTAGATTTCCTATGTTTGATCTTGTAATCTTCCACAAGACCTTTCACCATTTTAGATTTAAATTGAGATCCATGATCTATCACAATTTCTCTTGGAACACCAAAACGAATGAAGATGTCCTCAAAAATAAAATTAACTACAGATTTTTCAATAGCAAAAGGTAATGCTTTGGCCTCTACCAATTTAGTGACATAATTAGTGCATACCAATATATAGTTCTTTTGCTTAGATGGAGTATTGATTGGTCCAATAAAATCTAAGGCCCATTTTTCAAAAGGTTCAATGAGTACCTAAATTTGTAGTGGCATTTCATTTGAAGGAGCAGCTTTCCCTACCCTCTGGTAGCTATCACACTTGCTGACATATTCTTTGGCATCTTTGAAGATGGATGGCCAATAATATCCTAAAGAAAGGATTTTATAGGTTGTCCTCTTGTCAGCAAAGTGTCCACCACACGGCTCATCATGACATGCCTTAATAATCTCAGGCATTTCATCTTCCCTAACACATCTTCTGATCATAATATCTAGGCCTATTTTATAAAATTCATTAGTGATCCATGAGTATCTTGCACTTATCTGAATGATTTTTATTTTATATCTATGAAACAAATGTGAAGGCAATTTCCCTGTGACTAAGTAATTAGCAATATCTACAAACCAAGGATTTTGAGTAGTCACTACAAAAAGATATTCATCAGGAAACATATCTTCAACCGGAGTGTCATCTTTGATATTTTGAATTCTGGACAAGAAATCAGCAACTGTGTTTTATTTTCCAGGTCTATCTAGCACAATAATATTAAATTGTTGCAAGAGTAAAAGCCATCTTGTAACTCTGCCATTAGTAATAGGTTTATTCATTAAGTATCTAATTGCAGAGTGATCTGTATGAGCAAAGGTTTCATAGCCTATTATATAATGTCTGAACTTGTTGATTGCATGAACAACAGCTAAAAATTCCTTTTCAGTCTTAGTATAATTCAACTCAGTGGGAGTCAAATTCTTACTTGTATAGTAGATGGCATAGGGAATCAAGCCTTTTTGTCCTAATACAGCTCCTAGAGTTGTATCTGAAGCATGTGTTGAAATGTGAAAAGGTAGTTTCCAATTTGGACCTCTCAAGATGGGTGCTTCAGAAATTTTTGTTTTTAAAGTCTCAAATGCTAACTGGTAGTCAGGATTCCAATTGAATTCACAATCATTAGTGAGTAATTTGAAGAGTGGGGATGCTATTTTAGTGAAATTTTCTATAAATCGTCTATAGTATCCTGTAAATCCTAGAAAACTTCGAACATCCTTTTAGCAATTTGGAATTGATAATTTAGAGATGACTTCAACTTTAATCCCATCTCCTGAAATGTGATGCCCTAAAACAATACCTTTTGTAAACATCATAAAACATTTTTCACGGCTTAGTGAAAGGTTTGCTTCCTTACATCTTTTATGAACTATTTCCAAATTTTCGAAAGCTTCTTCAAATGTATTCCCATAGACTATAAATTCATCTATATATACCTCTACACAATCATGTATTAGATCAGAAAAAAATTCCTAGTACTACTCTTTGGAATGTTGCAAGTGCATTACATAACCCAAAAGAAAGTACTCGGTAGGCATAGGTTCCCCATGGAAAAGTAAATGTGGTTTTATCTTGATCTTCAGGTGCCAACTGAATCTGATTATAACCACTAAAACCATCCAAGAATGAGAAATACTTCTTACCTTCTAACGTATCTAACTCTTGATCTATAAAGGGCAAAGGAAAATGATCTTCAAGGGTAGCTTTATTCAATTCTCGGTAATCAATGCACACCTTCTATTTACCATTCTTTTTAGGCACAATCACTAAAGGAGAAACCCATTGGCTGTCTGAAATTGGGTAAATGAAGTTTACATTCAGCACTTTTTGCAGCTCTTCTTTCACAATTTCCCTAAGATTTGGATTCATCCTTCTCTGAGGTTGTCTGATAGGTCTACAATTTTCCTCAATGTAGATGTGCTATATACAAGTCTTTAGACTAATTCCTTTCATGTCAGTATATTCCCATGCATATGTAGCAGAATGTTGTTGTAATGTCTTGATTAGCTTTTCCTGTTGTAATTTCTCCAAGTTATTGCTTATGTTCAATGTTCTCCCTAGAAAGATTTCAATTGTAAAGCTACCAAATTCTTCCATAGAATAAAGAGACATCTACCTAGATGACAAATATTCAATATTGGATTTTTCTTGGAATTGATCATGTTCATATTCTGGAGATGATTCAAAATTTTCCATTGTATTTAAGATTTGACTATCTTCACTAATATATGAAATAGTAAAGAGAGGCTGAATGTCATTTTCATCATCAATCCATTATTTGTCATCTATTTCTGTGATTGTTCTTGCTGGAGGATATAGAGTGAATTTCTTTGTTGAATTCCCATCAGAAATATACATATTACTAGATCTATAGCTAATGAAAGCATCGGCTGTGGCCAGCCAAGGTCTTCCTAATATGAGTGGATGTCCTCCTAGATTGTTCTTGGGGGTTAAGATCATAAAATCAACAGGATATTCGCAAGAATATAAGGATATTGAAATATCTTCTAACACTCCATCTGGGTTGATTACAAATTTGTCCGCTAATTGCAGTAATGTAGGTGTGTAAAGAAGATTAGGAAGCTTGAGTTGTTCCATGGTTTGTTTTCTCATGATGTTTATTGTTGACCCTAAATAAATCAATGTATTTGGAATTTCAACTCCATTGGTATGTGTTTTCACAATTGGACTTCCTGGATCTAGATATTTTTGTATGGCAATTTTTCCCATCCTTATATCTGCTATTTTTCCTACAGGTGAATTCTTTTTGTTTCTTTTGCTTTTCTTCCTGGCTTCTTTATGCTCAACTCATTTATTGTTTTAGCTAGGATTGGAATCTCCTTAATGGCTTGTAACAAAGGGATTTTGATACAGACATTTTGTAATTCATCTAGAAAATCATAATAAGGCAACATTATCTGCTTTTCTTCTCCTCTATCAAATTGTAATCTTCCATGAAAAGAAGGTGCGGATGTAGATACTGGCTACTCAATGATAGGAGTTGAGTTCACTGGTTCTTTATGTTTTCAATTTTCATTGTTTTTGTTTTGGAGAGATGTTCCCTCGAAACTTTTATTGGGATGTATAGAATCCTCCTCAGAATTGTCTTGTTCCTGAATAACTACAGAAGACCTTTCCTTTTCTAATATCCTACCAGATCTTAGTTGAACATCATTGAGATATAGAGGAGTGATCATATAAGTTGGAAATTATTTTCCTTCCACCATGTAAGTATTTTGAGGATTTTTATTGTTGGGGTTTAGTAATGGTTGGGTAGGTAGCTGATTTGGTATCTACTGAAATGGCAGTAAGAGTTGAGGATTTTGGTTTTGTTGTGGAATTTGTTGGGCATTTTGTTGTGGAAATGGTAATGAAAGTTGAGGGTTCTGATTTTGAAGTTTTGGCTACTGATTTTGTTGTGGAATGCATGGGGGAGGATAATTTTGATATGATGGAGGATATTGATAATATTGAGAAAATCTCCCATAAGGATTTTGTACTCCTTGTGTCCAAGGTGGAGATTGATATTGAGGTTGAGCCAAGGTTGAGATTGAGGTTGAGGCCAAGGTTGTTGCCAAGAATTCCAATTTGGTGGGGGCTGAAGATACATTTGATTGCTAAATCGCTGATTTTGTGGCCCCTACCAAGGTTTTCTAGAGACAAAGAAAAGAAGTTCTGCTGAATTTGGAACCGTTTCTTCTTGAAGAATAGCCTCAAGACCTGGAATCTAAGGACAACCCTTGGTCTCATGATTCTCTGAGCAAATCATACAAGTCTCTATAACTTTTGCATCCAAAGGGAATTCTCTTAGAGCATGTTTTTTTTGGCATTTTGGACAAAAAATAGCTAAAGCATCAGCCTCAGTTTTCTGCTATTTTTTAAACTTAAGGGTGTCTATTTGCTCACTAAGACTCCCTAGAATATCTATTTTGAATTCATCAAGTATATTACCAATTTCTGCCCTACTCACTGATCTAGTCGCAGATTTATTTACTCTAACAAGAGAAGGATCTCTTGGACCTTTCCCAGTTTTGGATTTCCCTCTTGAGAGATGAACACATAATTCTCCTATGTCATTTAATGGGAGTTGAGATATATCTCCCTACCCCATCATGTTAAGGATATCTATCCACTCATCTCTAATGGCTTTTAATAAAATAATTTTTAAGGTATCTTCATCTAAATTGTCCATCTTTTCTCTTTTCAAATTATAGTTGAATCTCTCAATAAAATCCTCTAAATTTTCATCCTCTCTTTGCATCGTTTTGAACACTTCATCTTTGTGATTGGTAGGCATGCAATAATCCAAATATATCCAAAAACACTTTTTTCATGTCATTCCATGTTCTGATGGACTGAATGACTAACCCCATGAACCACTTCAAAGAAGATCCTTTCTGTGTTGAAGGGAACAACTTAAGTTTTTGAGAGTCATCTAGATAATCATAGGTTTTGCATAAGACTTCAATCTCAAATAAAAATGTTTCAGGATCCTCACTTTTTAACCCATGGAAATTTGGGAGGACAAAAGGTGAGATATTTTTCATTGTGGCATTTGTTTCTTCATCCACTATAGGGAATCCAAAAGAGTTATATATTTCCCTATTTCCTCCTCCTCCTCCATTATTTCCTCCACCTCTTCCTCTGCCCCCTCCTCCAAATAGTGTGAATTCTCCATCCTTTCCTTCTTCTGCCATTATAGTTTCTTTAGACTCAGTATAAGGTTCAACCTGCAAGGTTACTTCCTCTTCCTCTGGTTCTTCTATTAATGGGATATGGGGGAGAGGTTCTACTTCTTCTTCCTCACCAGGTATTCCTAATTCTTCAACTAAAATGTGTTCCCCTGTGGAGGTGAAAAAGGATACTCCTGCTGTTGGAAACCCAAGACTTTTCTCCTCTAGGACTACCTTGGTAGATGAAGTAGGAGATTCTTTTGATTGGATTTCTGACCCTGGAATTTCAGGAGTTCTATGGCTGGGAGTATGAGCTTGAGATGGAGGTGTATCTATTCTTGTTCTTGGTGGAGTAGGAGGTGTTGTAGGAATTGAACTCCTGCCTCTAGCTATAAATCTACCCCTAGAGTCTCTTTCTCTATGCATATCATTTTTTTTTTGAATATAAGAGATAAGGTTACCTAGTTACACTTCCCTAACAAAGGCGCCAAAATGTTTGGTCAATTTAGTGTCCTAAATCACTTTGCATAATTTATCAACCAAGGTTTGTAAGCTGATGAAGTGCAGTGCACTGTATGTACTTAGTTAACCCTTCTTACTTCATTGTTTTGTATTTTATATTGTTTTGGGGGTTTCTATTCTTTGATTCCTAATGATGTATAATTTGAACTATGAGAAACAGAATCTAAACTTCCTAAAGGTGAACCAAGAGCTTAAAACTAGTAAAAATCTAAGTTAAAAGAAGGAAAAACAGAGCATCTGTCTTATCTTCTCATCTAATCCTAATTCATGAATAATTCTTAAAACTAAAAGGTAAAGTTGTAAGTCATGTTGAAATAAATACAGAGAATGAAATTAATTGAAGTACTTCCAGTTACTCTAACCTTCAATTTTGAAAGATAACCTCCTTGAGATGGAATTCAAGCAACTTTTGTACTTCGTGATCTAGAAAAAACTAAATGAAAACATGCAGAAGGTAACTAGTTGGTTTCAACCCTTATGTAAAGTGAATGTTTAACCATTTAGTTTAGGATGGATATCAACTTGAAATGGTGACCAAAAAAATTCATTAATACAATGCATTGACAACCTGAACTAAGAAAAAAAAAACAGTGAGTAACTAATCAACAATGCATCCTCGTTACTTCCAATCTTACTATGTTTAGAAGAAAAGTTGTTTCCTGTGTGAAATGTATTGGAGAAATAAGACTACAAAATTGAATTCTAACATTATGTTATTGATTAAAACTAAAAGAAATCAAACTACAAGAAATCAACCTAAGTTACAAATACTGCTGAAAGCAAATGATGAAATTAAAACTGAACAGAAAGAAGAAAACAAATGAAAGGAAAACCCCCTTCAGTGCAGGGGCCCTCTGCAACTTACTAGGTTGAGATGCTAACTTAATTCAAAATGCACCTTCAAATTATCATCAGTCAAAACACAACTTTGTATTATAAAACACGAACAAAAGTCCAAAATTAAAGAGTTGATAAGTTTAAACTTAATACATCAAAAACTTCGAACTCCTTCGGTTCTGTTCAACTGGTATTTAAAAGAAAATATTCATAACTATCTTTTGAGGAAAATTAGCTATAGGTGGTCTACACGTATTACAACCAGTCTGCATAAATTTTTGAATAGCTACAGGTGACTTGAATTCGAACAAGGTGGTTGCACAGAATTGTTGACACAGGTGGCTGATCCGAGTTAATGCTTCAACAGAACTGTTGGATTTATTAATTAGCTACGAAAGGGTAGACAAAGAGTCCTATTGCTTCCGGGTTTCATAAGTTTGACTCCACCTCTGACTATGGTCTTGAGCTGGCTTTTTTATTGATCTGCGCTGGATGACTAGATAAGATCCATGTCGAGATGATTCCAGAGATGCCGATGTGGCCGATTTCTTTGTTTGACACCTGTAACCTGTTCAACCATGGAAGTAGCTACGAAACACACAGTTAGCTGTAGAAATGGTTGCATTTTGTAGCTAATTTGCAAAAACTTATTTTAAATAGCAAAAACATAAAAGTATAATAGGTCAATCATTTAATGTCCTCCTTGGGACAAAATCTATCATTTATCAATGATGGGGATCTGTCTTTTATGGAAAACAAGAGAAAGAAGTGAGAAAATTTGCCAAGGAGAGAGTAATTCTGAGGTCCAACAGTACCTCACAGCAGTCAACAACCCTGACCAGAGCCCCTACATATGATGCCAAAGAAAACTTAAAGATCCGACTTGTCAAGTTGCGAAAAATGATCACCAAGCTCATGGAACAGGCCAATAAATACAAAGTTTTATTCCATTTCATAAGGGATGTGAACCAGCAAGTATGGGACTCTAACATGAAGTTGTATGCCCAAAATGATGCCTTGGCCGGTGTTGTGGCCAACAAAAACCCCCCTTCTTATTTAGTTTTATTACTAATACTAAATAACTGGGGACTCGTAGTCGAAAATTTAAAAATCAATTAGTGCTTGTATTTCCTTTTTCAATAAAACTTACCATCATAAACTTAGGAAAATACCCTTGAAGAATCTAAAAAAAGTTTAAGTTTTATGGTAAGGTAGGATAAAATCACTCCTTAAGAAATATCGCATCGCAAAAAGGATAATGGATACCTCCTTATAATCCGAATTCTAAGATGGTAAGATCGCGATGCGAGACTACATATTAAAAACATATATCACGTCGCATGTCTCAAATATCACTTACGTTGAAAAACCTCAAACCGCTGATATGCAATGGCGCATATCGCAAATCACATTTCGTAGAAAACACATTAACGGATAATTGTCATATGCTACGCTCTTGCGATACTGCGATATAGCGATACTGCGATACTGCGATATTGCGATATAGCGACATTACGATAGAGCGATATAGCGATAAAGCGATATTGCGATGTTGCGATCTGCGATATAGCGATTTGCGATATTGCGAAGCAAATCGCAAAATCGCTTCATCGTAGATCTTTTGGGCTCATTGTTCTAAAAAGTATTTTCCATAAACCGAGACCTGGTTATGCACTTTAATGCTAATTAATGAGTTAGCTGCCAAGCATTAATGAAATATTATTTTGTGCTTATCGAAAAGCCATTTCACATAAGGTGGTATATTTTATATGTCTTCGGAATTTAAAAGCTTTCCCATCACCTTTCCTTATCATTATTCTCACCTCACTTGTGAACTACAGGAATGAAGAACAGAGAACTATACGAAGCAGTATTCAGGATATTATGGGAAAGAAAGGCAAATCTCCAAGTTCTGAAGACAAATAAATGACGCCCTTGTATACAGACACCGCCTGTAACAAAGATGTTGGTATTACTACTTGGGAAGGCATGTATAGTCTACTTGAGGAAGAAAATCCCAAAGTAATGGAGGTTACATCTACTGCAGGCTCACATGGTTCTTCTAAGGCGTCCATTACAGAGGTAGCTTGCTTGTTCTTGCACCGGATAGCGGTGAGACCCAAAATTATTCCATACACGGACATGGTTAAATGGGTACTAGACAATGCTAACATCAAAAATAGACAATTTAAGACTCAGGGTCAAGAACTTACGAAATCATTATTTTCACAAAAAATTTAAGCTTTATATCCGCTAGCAAAAAGCGCGCAAGAGGAAAAAATCGCACCAGGGAAGCACGGATCAAGAAACGAAGGCAGTTTCCGATGCGCGATTAGCACATCACTAAGAGAAACCTCTTGAAAAGGAAAGCCTCTAATTACTCAGTCACCTGTAAGCCCAGAAATTTGTTAGAAAGAACACTAGAGGCAAGAAATAAAACTTGAATCCTAAAACCAGTGGTATTTGTCACAAATATCTTCAAAATGGTATATATATATGCTCAGCAACTATAGGCAAGCTGGAGACAGAAGGCTCAAGAAAAGGCAGAATCAATCAAAATATTAACTAGGTTGAATTGGGATTCTTACTGGACATATTTGGTAAAACCACACAGCCAATACATGACTCTCAAATGTATCATCAATTCTGTCCAGAAGATGGCACCAGCTCTTGCCGATTCCATTTTCGCAGGACAGTTAAAGTCTGAAGTCGGCCAATTGACTCTTCTCAAACAAATGTTGATCGCTTGCGATTTCAAGGAACGGATACAAAAATAGTTAGTTGTTAGTTTTAGTTTTAGATTCAATGTTAGTGTTAAATTTTGCTTTATTTTTGCCTGAAATGAGGACGGTCATTTAAACCATATCCTACATTTTTGTAATAAGTTATTTTTAGATTTCATTAGTAGTATTTAAACCCTTCTCATGCATTTAGAGAAAGGTCCTGAAATTTGTCAAAACTTTTCCTCAGAACATGCACTTTTGCACCCTCCGAGGAGGTTTTGATGAATGAATGGAACAGGATTTATTGATATCTGCATTTAATATTTGCTACTGATGTTGCACTTCTGTACTCTTAGTGGATGTGGGATTAAGAAGAGATAAATCATTATCGCTTGAAGCTCATGAGTAGAACTAGTTATAAATGGTACTTATATCTCTTAACTATTTCTGCCTTTGTGTTAAAGTGATATTTATGTTTCAGTTGTTTATATATTGATGTGTGAATGCTTGAGTTATCATTTGGCACTTTTGTACAGTGATAGCTATTTATTTATGCTTAATGTATGAGCAGCTTATTATGCGATATGTTTTTCACAACTGTTTCGTCTAAATTTTTATACGAATTGGTTTATCTCTATTTAATTATTTTCTCATAACAATTGAATTATCTTTATTACCAATTGTTATTTGAAATCATTTTAGATTGCTTAACGGAAAGATTTCATCCCGGGCTAGTATTATTTGAAATCATTTTAGATTGCTTAATGGAAAGATTTCATCCCGGGCTAGTGTAGAGTTAGATACTTCTGTTTATTAGAATACAATTGCATGATTAGACTAGAGTTAGAATTAAAGCATTTTACTTAGGAACTTTTAGGAAGGAAATATCAATTCTCAACACACACACACATAAATTGGGAAACTGGTCCCATATCCCTAGTCGGACCCACTACACCAAATGGAAAAGGAGCTGCTAATCAAGGTCCGGACCCGGTGGGTATCCCCCTTGTTGTAGACCCGATTTTCGGGGCTTCAACATATTTGGCGCTATAAGGAGGGCCCTGAACTGTGAATGGAAAATAAGTCTAAATCTAAATCCATTCCGAGAGTAAATCGCCCTCACCATCTCCCCCGAATTCTCCATCGCACTTAGAATCTTTAAATCTAGAGCCAGAAGCCGAGAGAACAACAACCGCTGCCACAAACCCCGACATTTCAGAACAATCTATTATTGAACCTCCTGAATTTGAATCTTTGATTCATAAAATTTAGTGATTTTCTATATCACCTCAAAGATCTGATAAATCTCAAGGCAGCGTGACTTCACAATATAACCCTGCTGATCTTCTTACCAGATTAAAGAGCGAAAAGTTTGGTGTTCAGCCAATCGAGTCACCTCTACCTACAAGGAAGAAAGCAAGGAAATCACCTAAAGGGTCTGATAATGAGACTCTTTCATCATCATCATCCATCTCAACCTCTCCACCGTGAAGTCAACCATCCACTCCTCCATTTCAGATTATTGTCCACCAGTCCACTGGAACTTCCACATCTCCTTCTCAATCATCTGGAGTCGTAGTATCCTCATCTTCCCAACCATAAAGATCATCTTCTGCACTTTCCTCTGTTAGTAGTTTTGTGATGGCGCAATCTCCATGGAATAACCCAGGGGCAGTCTTAATGCCTGCGCCCTTGAGTCAGATACCGGCCAATCCTGAAAAATGGCTGCCTAAGTTTAACCTTGAAGCAGGCATGCTAGCGGAAGAACATATAAATAAATTTGATGCTATCCATAAATCTCAATGGAGTTACCAATGAAGACGCTGTCGTTCGACTTTTTCCTTACACTCTGCAAGGAGCAGCCGGATCATGGTATTTCTCATTACCATCTAGATCTATTACTAGTTGGGATATCTTCCAAGAACAATTCATGACTATGTTCAGTGATGACAGGTCTACAGCGACATTGATCAATGACCTATCTAACCTTAGGGCCAAGTCAAAGGAACATATCAAATATTTTAATTCACGTTTCAATAAACTGTAAAATAAGTTTCCTACTACTTCCAAGCTTAGCGAAGAAGTGCGAAGTGAGTGGTATATCACTACTTTACCATCAAACATAGCAATCTTCGTTGATAGGGCTAACAAAACAACTTTAGCTGATAATATGAAGGAACCAATAGCAGTAGAGAAACGTATCATAACCCTAGAAAAGAAAAATGCGATAGAAGAACAAAAATCCAAGAAGGTTACTTTCAAGGAAGACCCCAAGAAAAAACAATCGAAAGATCCGTTCGATTTAGAAGGATTGCAAAAAGTGTTGAAAACCATGTCTAATGAGATGGTCGACATTAAGAAACAAGTGGTAGAAACTTCTTCTAAAAATCCGTACAAACGTTATAGAATAAACCCTTCAACTGATTCAAAGCCGCCAAATGCTATCACAAGTGCTGAATCAGAAGAAGAAGAAGAGGAGATTGCTATTGAAGATCATACCGATGAAGAAGAAGTTGTAGAGGTGCAAGGTATGTGGGATTTCATCCTCCCAGATGAAGAGGATCAAGAGGCATCCCCGGTTAGTACTCGAAGTGACTCATACCGGCCCAATCCAAACAGATTCATCAACTCCATCAAAAACGCTGATCGTTTCGGATGAAATGGAGTATAATATCATAGAAGACATGAAAAATATGAGGGCTATCATCACTTTTTACGAATTGAGCAAGTTAAAACACCAGAAAAAGGTACTTTTGAAAGAATTACATGTTGTACCAGTTGCACCTTTGTCCGCCACTGTAATCTCTCAAGCTTCCCATGAAATGGGAAGACCTCCAACTAATGTGATTAATAAAGTTGATCCAAACGATATTGCTTTAATTAGAGGAAGGTCAAGATCTCATACTCCCACATTTATCCTTACTTATGAAGTTTTCAATAAAAATTTGCATAATTGTTTAGTGGATTCTGGAGCTTCATCTAATATTCTACCAAAATCAATATGTGCAAAGTTGAACGTTCAACCGCAAAAATCTATTGTGCACATAGTTCAGTTAGATCGATTGCAAGTCGAAGTGATCGGCGAATTAAATCAGGTTACCATAAGGCTGTCATCTAATCCAAAGGTATGTCAAGTTATTGACATTTTAGTTACTGATATTCCGGAATTTTATGGCTTAATTCTTAGCAGAGATTGGTCAGAAAAACTTCATGGATACTTTGCAACTGATTGGTCGCACATGTGGCTCCCTTACAATGGTAAAGCAAATAAGATAAAGGTTGATCGAGAAAAACATCAGAAATACATAGTAACAGAACTGGAAGGAGAGAATGGATCGGTAGCATACAACAATAACATCATTGGCAACTATTCAGTAGATTCTTTCTTAGGAAATTTTAATGCTCATACTTCTCCTTACTTAGAACATTTTGTTTTATCTCAAGTAGAAAATTTCTCTCAAACAGATAGTTCTAAATGTATTAATTTTATAGATAGTCCTGTAATAAATCTTTATTTTGGAAGTTATTTTTTGACGGTTCTAAGTCTAACGAAGGAGCACGAGCAGGATGCGTGTTAATCAGTCCAGAGGGAAATAAAACTATGCTAACTTGTAGACTTGAATTCGATTTCACCAATAATACCACAGAATACGAGGCTTTAGTCCAAGGATTATACAAAGCGATCGGATTAGACATCAAATATCTTCAAGTTTTTGGAGATTCTGAAATTGTAATCAGACAGGTACGGAATACTATACATTGTTTATCGGGTCATTTAAAACATTACGAATCTTTAGTTCAATATATGACTAAATACTTTATAGCATTTAATATTTCATCAATTCCGAGACTCCAAAATGCTAGTGCAAACCTCCTAGCTAACATAGCTTCGAAGCTCATTCCTTCAAAAGACTTTAGCCCTGATCGATTTTCAATCGAATTAATCTTTAGACCCTCAATTCCTGATAACATTACCAATTGGAGGATCTTCAACGAAGATCCTCATATTGTGAGCTTTCTGACATCTGAAGGATCTTACACCAATCAGATAATTGATGAAGACCAACATGACAGACAATTCCAACAAGATAGCACTAATAATGTTATGCAAAAGTCAGTAGTCAAGTTAGAAGACCTTTATGATTTGAAATATCGATTCAAAATATCTACCAATTCAAAACTGCAAAGTTCAACTTTGAACTATGAATTAGTAAATCTAGGAACTGATGCCAAACCACAGAATATCAACCTAGGCCTTGGCCTAGCCTCTGAAGAAAAATTAGCATATATTCGTCTCTTGAGACAATACAAAAGTGTCTTTTCTTGGAACTACGATGAACTCAAAACTTATGACACTTCTATCATCCAACATACTATCCCAATGCTAAACGATGAAAAACCTGTCCAACAAAAGCTAAGAAAGATCCATCCCAATCTAGGAAACCAGATCAAATCTGAACTCAATAAGTTATTGAAAGCCAAAATCATTTTTCCCGTTCGACATTCCATATGGGTTTCCAATATGGTTCCTGTTAGAAAGAAAAACAGAGACATTAGAATTTGCATTGACTTTCGAAATCTTAACAAAGCCTGCCTGTTACACTAAAAAATGTCACCATGGCTATTTACAGTTAGTATGGCTCTATCAACAGTCATGCTATCCTCTTAGGCAAGTCTTATGCCTCTGCTCTCCATGTCAAACTCCAAAAAGAGAGAAAGTCTTTATAAAATGTATTTATCTCTGGGTACGCAGGTTCTCTCAACCTTACCTGCGGGTACGCACCCAATGTTCATAGAAGCTGTGTCTTTGGACGCTCTGTATGTAAAGGGGCAGGTGCGTCCCCCTGTAAAGGTCAAAATGCGCAAGTTTCATCTTTAAAAAGTTACTTGTGGTCATTTCTAGAGCATTCTAGAAGGTTGTTCGACGTGTATTGAGCGCCTCCAGATGGTTCATGTACCCCTACCAAAGAGGAACTTATCCCATCAATAAGGGAGCTATCCCATCCAAAGAGGGGATTATCCCATTGATGCTGGACCTGAATAACTTCCTCTTGAGCACTATAAATACAGGCATTGGGCCAGAAGGAGGAGAGGTTGGAAGCTATACATTTCTATGGGTAGATGCTGCTAGAAATAGGACTCCCATTTAGAAGCTTGTGAGGAGAGATTACCATCTTTGCTTGTTCTATTTGGAAGTGGGTGAGCTTTGTCAAAGTAAAGGAGAACTCTTGATGGACCCTGGGAGGGACTTGCACAACACCAAGGCTCAGGTTGTATTTGTTCCTTTTGTTACCTATTAATGCAAATGAGTCCATTCTTCTCAATAACTTGTTATTTATGAGTTGTTTCATGTACTCCTTGGTCTATGTGTTAAATATGTTTTATTCTATGAGATTATCAAGTGCTATTTAATCGTTTGATTGTTAGTGGATGCAGGTTTCAAAGTGAAGGAGGAGCTCATCCGGATCAGCGGAGCTGGACTGCTACAACAGCGTTGGATTACAGGTAGGATCTAAACACTTGATTTCTTATATAGTAAATGCATGTTTAGAGAAGGATTGCTCTTGTTTGTCTTGTTTGTCACTAGAGAGTCTTAGGCTCCTAGGGAGGTTGGTTGTGTCCGCACTATCGACTCTTTCCGCCTGACAAAATGGCGACTCCACTGGGGATCCATTGATGTGAAAGTCTTTTCCTTTGTATGCAACTTTGATCTGAGAAAAGTCATTTATTTTCTGGTTTTTGGCTCTGTGACTTTGTTTTTGGGTGGGTTAGCTTAGGGTTAGATTCAATTTAGTTTTTCTTGAATTTTCCAGTAGGACGCACCCTCTGAGTATTGCACAGTGCGTCCCTGTACGCACTGTCGCTGTGTGCACAGAGCGGGCCCGCACCTGTCTTAACGGGTTGCCTGCGTCCCTTGCTAAAATTTAAGAAAATTCCATTTTTTGCTCTTTAGATTTTGCTTTTACTTTGTTTTTACTGCCCAGATCCACTGGTTACCTGCGATAAATCTTCACCTAGGCTTGTTTCATTGGCATTTCTGCTCTAAGCTTTCATCAATTGGGTGTTTTGAGTCTCTTTTTTGAGAAATTCCTGATTTGTTTTCCTTTGATCATTACTTGGAGGTTTCTCTCAGTCCTTTCACAATTTTGCATCTTTTTGCTTTTGTTTTTGCAAAAAAATTCCCCCCTCATTCGCCGGGGGGGGGCTAAATTGTGTATGAGTGTTAATCGCCTTTGAGTGTTTTTATTTTTTGATCTTTGGAACTCTCACCCAATTTTCTCGACTTGCACTTGATTGATTCTTAGATTACATTAGAATCGTCTTGTGTTTGAGAATTCTCTTGCATAGATCACGTTTGCATAATTAGAATTCTCATTTTCAGAATATGAATGAAAAATGTGCATAGATTACATTTGCATACTTTTCAAGTGAATTGTGCTTATATTACCATTGCATAGTTTACATTCTGAAAAATCAATTGTAGATTTAGATCAGCTTTCTTTGATTTGAATTTACACAAAAAATAAAAATAAAAAAAAATGGTTTGGAATTGATTTGCATTAGTTTTTTCTTGATAAAATTAGTGCATTAGAGAATTTGTTATATTTTCTCTTAGTGATCAATTTTTTGCATTGTTGGAAGTGAATGGAAACTCCTTACTTTAGTTAGGATTCATCGAATTGAAAAGATTACATTATCATATTCGATTGCATTCAGTTGAGTCGGGTCATAACACCATTGGTTTCGTATCCATTTACCCATTTGAGTAATAACAGCCTTAATAACACAACGCTTAATTAAAATTCATCTAGTAATTTTTTACATTTCTAGGGCTCTGAAACACCAATATAGATCAGGCTAGTGTCTTGGAGTAGGAGAGTAATTAACTCTCCAAGACAGCAAAACCAAACAAGTAGCTCATCTTGTGGTAGGATAAATCCAATTGTTTCATTTGTACTCTGGGAAAGCTCCTCTTAAAGGAGAAGCACGAGCTCGTGTCCGAACCAGTGAAGGGATCAATCCTCCCTCGTTGGGAACGACGCCAGACACGCACGTATTACAAACGGTAAACCTCAGATTAACCATTGTCGAGGAGCCAGGGGTCACTTGTCGGTAAACCTTGGATTATTGTCAAGGAGCCGGCAAGGGGATTGAGCTTGATACTCTGCCCTTGCGTGCTGTCGGAGCGTAGACTGTTCCCCCAGGTGCATTTGTTGCTGTTGGTAACCTTAGTGGCCATTATCTTTAGGATTCTACCGAGGTGACGGTGGAGGGAAGATCCCACTGTACCTGGAGCAGACATCGACTAGACTCACTTGGATTTTCTGGGGGGTTCACTTCACTCGAGACGGTTAAAGTGGAGGAACTTGTGCCGGTCTATTCATTAAGCAGGTTGCCGGGGTAACTGTTCCACCCACCACTTATGTACTGAATTCGGCGATGTTGGGATTCATCACCAACTAGTGTTTTCGGTCCAGAAGGCTATTGTTTGTGTGTGGTTTGACTCCTAGATTTGATAGCGCGTGTTAATTTGTTTGTTTTTAGTTTTAGAGACCATAGGTGTGAATTGTGAATTTTAATTGTTAGGTGTGAATTGTGAATTGTTAATTTTAGTTATAAATTGCTAATAAAATTCACTGAAGTTGAATATAATGGCAAGTGTTCCGGAATTTTCCAACCTAGGAACCCCTCCTAATGAGAATCCTAGTACTTTTCCTTACTTTGGAAATGTTGGTCCTCCTTATATGGCTACTTTGTCATTACCTGGATTTACAATAGGTTTATCGATATGGTTATTTTCAACTTCGTTGGCCCAAAGTACTCCAATTGTTCCATCTCAACCGGATGCTTCACCTCAACAGAGTTCACCATCTCAACATCACCAACCTTCTGTTGACCCTTTACCTTATTCGCCTAATTTTTCTTCCTCCATTTCTTCCTCTTCGCCTGGTAAAAGCCTTGATTCTAGTAACCAGGAGGCTAAGAAGAAGAAGAAAGGGAAGAAGAAGAAGAAGCAAGATAAGAAAGAAGTCAACCAACCAACCATGGCTGTAAGTGTTAGTTGTGTTGAGGAAAATTCCGACATGCACCGTAAACCCAAATACCCTTGCAGGCTTTGTAAGGGTGACCACTTCCTTGTCAATTGTCCTGGTATTCCAAAGGTCTTGGAAGTATGGTCAGAAAAATCTCATCAACTTTCCGTTGATCCATCAACCAGTGATAGTCAGGTTCCTGGGAAAAAGGGTAAAGTTAGGTTTCCTTGTAAGTTATGCAAAGGGAGTCATCAAACTCACATTTGCCCTCACATGGATGAAGCCTCAACATTGTTGGAAAACCTTACTGTTCCACCGCAAGAATTTCCAACTGGTTACCGTAAACTTTCTCCCAACCTACCGTCAACTGACGGAGGGATTGATTTAAATTCAAGTACAGTCGATCACACTCTCCCATTGGAGAGTGAAACTCATGTCACTCAGGTTGATGATCCATTAGTTGATCAAGTGGTCAATTCAATTTCACATTCAGTCGATCCCACTTTCCATTTAGAGAGTGAACTTCATACCGCTCAGGTTCTTCTTGTTACATCAGATTCTTCTATGCCGGGGGGCATTTCACCTGTTTCTATAGAACCCCCTCCAAGCACTGAGGTCTTTTCCTTTGATTCGAATAGACTGACAGAACCTCGTCTTCCTTCCTCCATCCCTTTCCAGATCATTGTCAAGGCTGGTGGTAGGGACATACATCGTACTCAGGTAGATGAGGGTGCTTCTGTTAGTATTTTATCCTCAACTGTTTGGAAATCTTTGGGTTCCCCTCAGCTTGCGCCTATTACCCAGAATCTGAAAGCTTTTAACAAAACCATTAGTGAACCTTTAGGGATCCTTCCTAAGTTTTCTATTACCTTGGAAGGTAAAACTGTCTGTATTGATCTTATGGTAGTTCGAGGTCCCTTGGATTTCAATTTACTCCTTAGGCGAGACTATGTTTATGCAATGAAAGCTGTCGTATCGATACTCTTTCGCGTGATGTCTTTCCCTCACAATGGCAGTATTGTGACTGTAGACCAGCTTTCGTTCCCTAGTCTTGTTTTAACTACCAATAATATGACACCCCTAAATGTTCCTTATTCTAAAGTGGTATCTACCCTGCCACGGGTTAATTATGTGGCAACTGGTCCCATGTTTTCAGTTACCGATGTAAGTGAGCCTCTCACTGTTGATTTAGATCCGGTAATTGACATGGAAAACTCTATGGGATTATTTGAACACGATGTTCTTATCCCTTTTGAGTCCCTTGACATGTGTTCCTTCCAGAGAAGTGTTCTTCCTTCTGATGAAGACCTTTTGGAAGCCATGATCAAGGTGTGTCCATTGACATGTCTTTCTTCCAGTTGGAAGCCATGATCAGTGTGTGTGAGGATAGTTTCTTCTAGTCTCAACCTCGTTAAAAAATGAAACTGGAAGTTATGAGCATAGTTCCTTGTCTTGTGTCAAGCTCATTAAAAAATGAAACGAGGAGTTGTGAGGAAAGTTCCTTTTACTGTGTCAACCTCGTTAAAAAATGAATCAGTGTATGCGAGGATAGTTTTTTCTTGTATCAACCTCATTAAAAAATGAAACGAGGAGTTGCGAGGAAAGTTCCTTTTCCTGTGTCAACCTCGTTAAAAAATGAAACAGGGTGCTGTGAGGATAGTTTGTTCTAGTCTCAACCTCGTTAAAAAATGAAACTGGAAGTTATGAGCATAGTTCCTTGTCTTGTGTCAAGCTCATTAAAAAATGAAACGAGGAGTTGTGAGGAAAGTTCCTTTTATTGTGTCAACCTCGTTAAAAAATGAATCAGTGTATGCGAGGATAGTTTTTTCTTGTATCAACCTCATTAAAAAATGAAACGAGGAGTTGCGAGGAAAGTTCCTTTTCCTGTGTCAACCTCGTTAAAAAATGAAACAGGGTGCTGCGAGGATAGTTTTTTCTTGTATCAACCTCATTAAAAAAATGAAACAAGGAGTTGCGAGGATAGTTCCTTTTCCTGTGCCAACCTCGTTAAAAAATGAAACAGGTGTTCGCGAGGATAGTTTTTTCCTGTATCAACCTCATTAAAAAATGAAACAGGCTACGAGGAAAGTTCCTTTTACTGTGTCGACCTCGTTAAAAAATGAATCAGTGAGCACGAGGAAAGTTCCTTTTACTGTGTCGACCTCATTAAAAAATGAATCAGTGAGTGTGAGGAAAGTTCCTTTTACTGTGTCGACCTCGTTAAAAAATGAATCAGTGAGTACGAGGATAGTTTTTCTTGTATCAACCTCGTTAAAAAATGAAACAGGCTAGCTGAGGATAGTTATTTTACTGAGTCAACCTCATTAAAAAATGAATCAGGTAGATTTTAGGATATGTAGGTCAATTGTAGAAAGTAGGATTTTGAGGATAGTTCCTGTTACTGAGTCAACCTCGTTAAAAAATGAATCAGGTATGAGGATAGTTCTTTTCTTGTGTCAACCTCCTTAAAAATGAAACAACTCCCTTTTCAAGTTAAATATTGAAATTAAACCTTCATTCCATCCATCTGGTTGAATGCAATGAAGCTTGGGGGGCATGTACCTCGTTTTGCATCATTATCGTGGGGGCATGCGAACTTTTTGAGCATAGTTCCTTGTCTTGTGTCAAGCTCGTTAAAAAATGAAACAAGGGTAGGTTAAGTAGGTAGATTGTAGAGAGTAGTCATGAGCATAGTTCCTTATCTTGTGTCAAGCTCATTAAAAAATGAATCAAGGATTTTAGAGCACAGTTCCTTGTCTTGTGTCAAGCTCGTTAAAAAATGAATCAAGGTTTTTTAGGTATAGTTCCTTGTTAGGTAGATTGTAGAGTAGTTATGAGCATAGTTCCTTATCTTGTGTCAAGCTCGTTTAAAAAATGAAACAAGGGTTTGGAGGATAGTTCTTTTCCTGTGTCAACCTCACTAAAAAATGAAACATCTCCCACAAGTCTTTCCAAGATCTTGAAAGTAAAGCTTCATTCCATCCACCTCATTGAATGCAATGAAGCTTGGGGGGCATGTACCTCGTTTTGCATCATTATGCTGGGGCATGTGAACTTATAACAAGCATAGTTTTTCGTTTCAAGCTTGCGTAAACATGAAACTGAATCCGAGCATAGTTCTTTTCCTGTGTCAAGCTCGTTAAACAATGAAACAAATCCTCCTCTACTTGAATCGAGAGTTTGACTAGATCTCGTAAATGTTAAGTTGTATATTTAGGTTAGTTATTTCAGTTTTTTGCATAATTTTCTTACAGTTTTAGGTTGAGTCTTTCAAACGATCTCGTTCATGAACCTTCATTCCATCCAGCTTGTATTTAGTTGAATGAAATGAAGCCGGGGGGCATGCGCTCTAGCAGTTATGCTTAGGGATCATCAAGCACAGTTTCCTCTCTGTTTCAAGCTTGCATAAAAATGAAACTACTTTGAAGCATAGTTTTTATCTGTTTCAAGCTTTTGTAAAAATGAAACCTATTTCGAGTCAATTTCAGTTATTTTCAAGACTCGTTAAACTCATGAAAATACCGAGATTATTTTGCTATCTTTCATTCTCGTAAAACAAATGAAAATGCCGAGTTCTTTCCGTCTTTTCCTGCTCGTAAATTAAATTGAAAGTCGGCCATATGAGTACATCTTTTATCATTTTTTCGAACTCATTAAAACTTACGAAAAAATGAAAACCATGAGTACATTTTTATCATTTTTTCGAACTCATTAAAGCTTACGAAAAAGTGAAACCTTGGAGTTCTCTTTTAAGCCCTTTTCAGACTCCTAAAATATGAAAAGATTGCCGAGCGTTTCTTTTACACTCGTTAAAACGGAATTAAAAGACGGTCTTCTTACAGCCCTTTTCTGACCGTAAAAACACGAAAAGATTGCCGGATTTTTGTCGTTTCAAATTCGATATTGGAAATAAAACGACGTGTCCTTGATTGCTTTTTACTTTTCAGGTCAGAGGCACTAATCATGAAAGTACTCCTTGGTCGCAAGACTAAGCGGTTCCCCCAGGTATTATTTTATACTTTTTCGGGCTTGGGGGACACAAATCTACGAAAAAGTTCAACTTGGAGTCTTCTTAAGTTTTTCAGACTCTCTAAAATTGAAAAACGCCGAGTTTCTCCTATACTGGACTCGTTAAAATTTCACAGTAAAGGACCTGTTCAATTACAAACAGGAACGAACCACTCCTTCCTAGGGTTCGAATCAAAACTAGGTTGGACTCATCCGAAGGATGAGCTTATAATCAAGCATATGTTATCCTCCTCAAGCTTGTCAAAAATAAAGAGGTACTTGCCAGAAATGGTGGGGGAAAAGAGAGAAGAATGAACCTATTTGTTATCTTTTGTCTCAGAAGAAACTTTATTACCACTCTTGGACACGACACTTTTCATTCACCTGGGTTGGGAAATCCTTTACCTCACAGTTGATCAAACCACATTGAAAGTCTTCAACCGGGTTCCGGGGATTAACTTTGAGTCGTTTATCACCAAACCATCTGTCATGTCGTTATGTGTTCAAGAGGTCTGCAAGCAAAACTTTCATCTGCAAAATACTTGTCATCCATTTGACCATCCCTGAGTCAGTCCTTACAGCAACATTTCTTCAACTTGAACAAATGATTTCGTGTTGTGGGCTTGCCTGCAACGGGTCGCTTTCTATCGACATCAACACATTATCTAGAGAGATGACTTAGAAATCGTGAGTACCTTGAAGTCTGCATGCATCAATGGCAGGTTTCTCGCCTTTGACGTCAGTTTACATCATTGACTTTCGATCGAAGGATTCCATGAAATGTTCGACATCAACTCATTCATTCACATCTCATGGATTGTACTGGGTACTTTGAGAACCATTGACATTACTGGTGGTCTCTCTCACACTTGTTAACAGTTTACATCATCGACTGGTAATCGAGTGGTTTCTACCATGTTCGACATCAACTCATTTATTCACATGGCTAGAATCGTACCAATTCGGGAAGTAGAAATGAAGACCCTGGATCTAGTTTCCACCATCCACGCTGCGAGGAGTTTTGTATTCATTATCTAAGTAGACTAATCATAAACAGATGGCTGCGCCCATACTGTGTCTACAAAATTCTATGATTATGATGTACTGCAAGATCATTCCTGTATCAGAGTAGTTAGTCTGTTAGTTAAAGTTTTGATCTGAGTATGGGAATGCCTACCTCAGTGATGATATAATCTTATACATGTATTTTGTGTTGAAAATTGCAGGTTCTGACCAGGCTCTCCACGAGATAATCCTTGAAATGATAAAGCGCTTCACCCTTCCTAGATAATACAAAACCCTAATCTATTACAGGCTTCGCACTTTAGGGGGCAATCTGTTACACTAAAAAATGTCACCATGGCTATTTACAGTTAGTATGGCTCTATCAACAGTCATGCTATCCTCTTAGGCAAGTCTTATGCCTCTGCTCTCCATGTCAAACTCCAAAAAGAGAGAAAGTCTTTATAAAATGTATTTATCTCTGGGTACGCAGGTTCTCTCAACCTTACCTGCGGGTACGCACCCAATGTTCATAGAAGCTGCGTCTTTGGACGCTCTGTATGTAAAGGGGCAGGTGCGTCCCCCTGTAAAGGTCAAAATGCGCAAGTTTCATCTTTAAAAAGTTACTTGTGGTCATTTCTAGAGCATTCTAGAAGGTTGTTCGACGTGTATTGAGCGCCTCCAGATGGTTCATGTACCCCTACCAAAGAGGAACTTATCCCATCAATAAGGGAGCTATCCCATCCAAAGAGGGGATTATCCCATTGATGGTGGACCTGAATAACTTCCTCTTGAGCACTATAAATACAGGCATTGGGCCAGAAGGAGGAGAGGTTGGAAGCTATACATTTCTATGGGTATATGCTGCTGGAATTAGGACTCCCATTTAGAAGCTTGTGAGGAGAGATTGCCATCTTTGCTTGTTCTATTTGGAAGTGGGTGAGCTTTGTCAAAGTAAAGGAGAACTCTTGATGGACCCTGGGAGGGACTTGCACAACACCAAGGCTCAGGTTTTATTTGTTCCTTTTGTTACCTATTAATGCAAATGAGTCCATTCTTCTCAATAACTTGTTATTTATGAGTTGTTTCATGTACTCCTTGGTCTATGTGTTAAATATGTTTTATTCTATGAGATTATCAAGTGCTATTTAATCGTTTGATTGTTAGTGGATGCAGGTTTCAAAGTGAAGGAGGAGCTCATCCGGATCAGCGGAGCTGGACTGCTACAACAGCGTTGGATTACAGGTAGGATCTAAACACTTGATTTCTTATATAGTAAATGCATGTTTAGAGAAGGATTGCTCTTGTTTGTCTTGTTTGTCACTAGAGTGTCTTAGGCTCCTAGGGAGGTTGGTTGTGTCTGCACTATCGACTCTTTCCGCCTGACACTGCCAAAAGGATAATTTTCCTTTGCCTCCCATGGAGCAAATACTGCAGGTAGTCGTAGGATCAGAATTAATGTCCTTCTTGGATGGTTTCTCTGGCTATAACCAAGTGTTAGTCCATCCCGATGATCAATTAAAAACCACATTTAGGACCAAATGTGGCACTTACGCATATCAAAAGATGCCCTTTGGTCTGATCAATGCTGGTGCCACATTTCAGAGAGCCATGGACATCGCATTCAAGGGATTAGTTAACAAATCAGTGGTAATATACTTGGATGATATAACTGTATATTCCAAGAAACGAGGCAATCATCTTAAATATTTAAAACAAATCTTCCAACGTTGTCAGAGGCATGGAATTTCACTTAACCCGAAAAAATCCTTTTTCGCATTAAGTGAAGGAAAACTTCTTGGATTCATAGTGTCAAAATTTGGAATTCATATTGATCCTGACAGAATCAAGGAGATTTCTGAAACACCCCTACCTCACAACAAGAAAGCCATGCAATCTTTCCTTGGACAGATTAATTTTGTAAAGTGATTTGTTCCAGATTTTTCAAGAATCATGTCTCCTTTACAAGCAATGATTAAAAAGAACTCAAACTTCAAATGGGGCCAAGACGAATATGAGGCATTCAATTTGATCAAACAAGCAATTGTTAACACTCCATCTTTAGCAACTCCAAATTTCTCTGATCCTTTTACTTTGTATACATTTGCCTCTAATAGATCATATGCTGCGATACTCACTCGAGAAAATCAAGACAAGGTAGAAGCTCCAATTGCTTTTTTCATTTCAAATTTACAAGGGGCTGAGTTAAATTATTCAGATGTATAGAAACAAGCTTATACTATTTTCAAAGTGTTTAAATATTTCAGACCCTTTCTACTTAAAACCCATACAAAAATCATAGTACCATTCCCAGTGGTAAGAAATCTCTTAGTACAGAAAGATGTGGGTGCGAAAAGAGCCAATTGGGTTACTGCCTTACAGGAATATGACATAGAAATCAAACCAGCAAGTATTGTTAAAGGTCAAGGTTGTTGTAAAATGCTGGCTGGAGCATCACTTATTTCCAAGATACCATCTGCAGAGATACAATTGTACGAGGTAAGCCTAAACGATGTTGAATCATTATATGCTGACATCATATTTTATCTAAAGAATGGATATGCTCCTTCAAACCTCGATCATACCAAGAAAAGAGCTCTAAGGTTGAAGGCTAAACAATATCAGCTCCTAAACGATGTTCTTTCTAGAATAAATTATGATTCTGTTCTCCTTAGATGTCTTGAGAAATCTGAAGCTGAAAAAGTCTTGCAGGAACTCCACGATGGGCCAGCAGATGGACATTATGTTGGAGACACTACTGCACATAAAATCCTATGTGCAGGCTATTACTGGCCCACATTATTCAAAGACTCACATAAATACATAAGGAAATGTCAAGTTTGTCAAACTGCTGCTGGAAGACAAAAGAAACCATCATTGCCACTGCAACCAGTCAACATTGAGCAGCCTTTTGATCAATGTGGATTGGACATAATAGGTAAGATCATTCCTCACTCCTCTAAACAACATAGATATATCCTTACTGCAACAGATTACTTTACTAAATGGGTAGAAGTAGTTCCTCTCAAAACGGCAAATGCCGAGCACATCATCGAATTCATAGATCAGTTCATAATCACCAGGTTTGGTTTGCCTTCTGCTTTAATTTTTGATAACGCATCATATTTTTCCGGTAATGCAACGACTGAATTTGCACTCAAAATGGGTTTAAAACTTAAATACTCTACCAATTATGACCCACAGGGGAATGGGTTAGCTGAATCTACAAACAAAAACTTTATTAGAGTCATTAAGCGAACCATTGATCAAAATCATAAAATTGGGCATAATTCTTTAATATATGCTTTATGGGCAGATCGAATAATGCAGAAAGCCTCCATTGGCACTTATCCCTTTAATTTATTTTATGGGAAAGAAGTGGTTCTTCCAACTCATTTAGCAATTCCCTCTTTGGCCTTAGTTCAATATATTTATGAAGTACCAACTTCTTCCTTACAACTAAGGCAGCTGGAAATAATTAAGTTAGAAGAACAACGAGAATAGGCCAAAATAAATCATGCTCATCACCAAGCATTAGTAAAAGCTTCCTTTGATTCAAACATGACATCCAGAAAGGACTTTCAGATGGGAGATCTAGTTCTAAAATGGGACAAGGCTCATGAGGAAAAAGGGAAACATACAAAATTTCAATGAATGTGGCTTGGCCCTTTCCAAATCGCAGAGGTCACAGGTCCGTCTACTTTTATGTTACGGGATTTAACAGGAAAAAGAGAGTCTTTACCTGTTAACGAACAAATCCTCAAAAAATATTTTCCATAGGAGATCATTCTTATATCTTGTAGATTAGTTTTTGTTTTTATTTTTATAATAAAATCAGTTGTAAATGGTTACATTTGGAATTCACGAAAAAGACACAAATTATCTTTTAGATTTTGTTTATTCACTTGTATAAATAGAATTCTTTTTAGAAAATTGACCATTATTATTGAAAGATACAGTTAAACACTCTAGGCCTAGAAATAATACTAGTTTCAACCTTGTAAATTTTGATGAAAAGCGACCTTTAGTGGGAAATTGTTTTATATCAGTCCAATGAAAGGTATCAAGAACAAAATGAAGATTCTCTATAGAAAATCTCTTTCCAAAAAACTCTACCGTTGTCATCCAGAGCTATCTTAAGGAAACAATGACTTCCTCCCCACCTAGGGAATTACAACGTTCAGGGAATAATCCAATGATACACTTTAACTTAAAGAGTAAGAGGTCTCATCACGTGCCGACTTATCATTGTCATAGATATCATTTTGGGATTCAACTACGTTAAGTAAGTCATTCACGTATGACCATTTCCATGAGAGGTAGTCGTAACTGACTAATTTCTCATGATTTTTCAATAGTTCACTTAGCACTCGCTGCATCGGGTGATGCTCACAGGGGTGAAGAAGTGGCATTGAAACTAGTTTTATTTGTCAAATATATTTCTCAGTCGATAAGTAGACTGTGTGGATTAACATTAGAATGAAAAAGAGTGTTTTGTGTGCTGGTTGTTAAAGTAGTTTCATTAGTTTCATTAGTATGTTGATTCCCCTATTTTGTTTGTTAGTGTTAAAGCAATTTCATTAGTTTCATTTGGACTATTGATTCCTCTGTCTCGTTTGATTACTTGGTTATATTTCCCATAGCTTAAATGCCTGATTGGATTTCAATAGCAGAGCATTGATTTTGAATAGGGTTACTCATAGTTTGGGGATTAATATGACTGTAGGGTGATTTAGAGTATAGTTTCTCAGAGTTATTTGTTTGATTTCCATGTTTAAGTAGAATTAATGCTTGAAACTGCTCTCATTACTATGATCAATTAAGGACCTGGATGCAGTCTGGATTGAGAATACAAAATCAAGTTGGTAAGTCAAGAGTGAAACAGAGTGTCTAGTTTAGTACTTAACTTCAAGATCTTTGGTGTGACGAGCTAGTAGAGTAACAAAATCACTGAGTAAAAATTGTTTGTTTAAGTTAGATTGGATTGCTATTACAAGTAGTGAATATTTATTTCCTTTGAGTATGGTCTATAGGAATCAGAACCAGAACTTGAGTTTTTTGATTGATTAAGTCCTGTGTGACTAGGTATTCATTCTCATCACTTGAAATTAGTGGTAAAGAGTCCATCAACTTGTTAAGTTTAGATTTCAATCCTAGGTTAAGTGTGTAAAGATTTTTGAAGTCTTTAGATTAAATTTGATTGTTGGGTTTGCTTATGACAGCTAGATGTTTGATTTCTTTTAAGTTTGAAAGCAATAGTGTGTTTATTACCTTGCTGATCATTATAAGGAAATGTTAAAACTCTAATCTAGAACTGAACAAAGAAAGCGTAAGACAACTCGTGCTTACGAGCCCGGATTGAAATATAAATATTAGGAGATTAATTCACCAATTTAATCTCTCAAAAACTATCTCATTATCGATGATACTCCTTATCATTGGGTTGTTAACACTATTTTACATCAATGTCTTACACATACTTAAGTCGAACATGTATTGAATGATTTTCACGCAGGGTCGTGTGGTGGTCATTTATCCTGGCTTGCCACTACTCAGAAAATATTGCGCGTCGACTACATTTGGCTTACACTTTTTAAAGATGGTATTACAGTAGTCCAAAAATTCCATCTGTGTCAAATATTTTCTCATAATATGTGTGCTTACCCTACCCCATTACATCCAGTGATTTTTGTCATACCTTTTGCCTAGTGGGGAATTGATTTTATGCAATGTAACCCACCCTCTGCCCATGGTCATCACTATATCATTGTTGCCATTGACTATTTCACCAAATGGGCTGAGGCTATGCCTACACATCTTAATGATGGTGATAGTGTTGCCTTATTATTCTTCAACCATGTCATTGCCAGGTTTGGTGTACCCAAATGCATCGTGACCGATCATGGCAAACATTTTCAAAATCATATGATGCAAGAATTAGCTACCAAGTTGGGTTTTTTCCATGAAAATTCCTCACCTTATTATCCTCAAGCCAATGGTCAAGTAGAAGTTGTTAATCGAACTTTGAAAACCTTGTTACAACGGATGGTAGAATAACATAAATCTTACTTGAAGATTATGCTATTCTTCACTTTATGGGCATATCTAACCTCTGTGAAATCTTCCACCGACTTTACTCCATTCCAATGGGTATATGGGGTCAAATCAATTCTTCCTATTGAGTGTGAAATATCTTCTCTTAAACTAGCAGCCGAGTTACTCCCTGACACCTCAGCCGAGGAAGCATGTATTGTACAACTTAATAAAATTGATGAACAATTCCTTATCTCCTTGGTCAATAAACTAATTCATAAGAAGAGAGTGAAGGCCCAATACGATAAATCTGCCCGACCTCACATATTTTCTAAGTGAAATCTTGTTTTTCTTTATGACCAAGACCATGATAAGTTAGGTGCTCATAAACTATAACCATTGTGGCATGGTCCCTATATTGTTAAAAATGTTCTTAAGAAAGGGGTATAAGAGTTATTTTATTATGAAGGGAATCCTCTCTCGGAGCCACGTAATGGGCTCTATCTGAAACACTATTATGCTTAGTCTATCTGCATCGTCCTTTGTACATAGTGTATATAAGTGTAAGTGTGATAGATTTGATTTTACTTGTCATTGTCTTTTCCGGGTTTTGTGTGTAATGCATGTGTCTGGTCTTTGGTGCAAAAATGTCAACATCCTCACTACCTTAGAGATTCTTTTCAGATGGTGCAATCCATTACAATCGGAATGCCACTTTCGCCGCTTGGGTCCTCTTTTTCCCCACTGATGAGCTTGTGAGTTCGGGGGGTATTTGTCTTTGCCCTGTCACAAAAAACGTGGCCGAGTATAGCGCTGTCATTGAGCTATTAACCGAGGCTATTTATCTTGGCATACGCCACCTAATTGTTCATATTGACTATCAACTCATAGTGTATCAGCTCAAACATCTTTATTCTATAGGGTATCAAATTCTTCTTCATTACATTTTGAGGGTACGTCTGTTGGATCATTTATTTTATTATATTGATTATGTTCATATTCCTCAGGACTAAAACCAGTTGGCCGATTCATTAGCTAATTATCTGTTATATTGACATTTGTCACATTCATAAATTTTAAACCATTCACATGGAACATTACACATCTATTGTACATATGCAGTAAAAAAATAGATAGAAGTCATTCTTTTACTATAAAAAGTTTGGGTACATATTTCAAAAACTAGGTAACTGAGGCCCTGGCTATCATACATATGCAAAAACATAAAAACCTGCACAACCCTATGCTATCACCCCACTCAGTGGTGCTCATGATAACATAACACCACATTCAAAATGTGGCGAAGAAGGCCTCGATGTCATGATGAAGTGACCCTACGATGTGCCTCTACATGTGTCGGGGAATATCAGCCATGATCCTTAGAGGAACTCGTGATGTCAAACCCTTCACATTACATGTGAACTCACGTAGCTCCTTGTCCTCCTCCGCCACCTCCTCCTGGACTGTTGGGCCTGGGGCAGGTGGTACATGTCTTCTCAGTGGATAATATTCTACAGGGTGTATGGGACCCACATCTACATAACACATCATTATTCAGTAAATGTGTAATCATTCCCAAAAACAAAAGAAAAAAATTAAATATTCGAAAAATCAAAAAAATTACAAAACATGAAAGTTCAAAATATTTTTACCTCTTTCGTCAAAATCTTCGCCAGAGGGCAATGCTATGTCTAGGTCTACCTTGAAGTCCACCCCATCATATGGATATTCATCCATGGACACGTTTACTTCTCTCAACCATTTCATGTAGGTAAACAGGAACCAAATGCTTGTATGAACACCCTCATCTTGTGGCAAGATCGAACACCAACTTGCCATGCGGGGTTTTGTACGAAATGGATAGACCACATAGTCCAATTTCATGGGCCTCATTACTGAAATATTCTCAAAGAAAAAACTCACTAGTAGACTCCCATAGGTATATATTTGTGTTTTTCCCCTCTTCAACTTTGTTAGTTGAGCCTTAGCATTACCCAACATACCTTCACACTAGTTAAGCAAGGTATATTCTAGGCATCTGATACACACTCTAAATGTGGTATTGTCACTATGTGGGGTGCTTGGGTCCCTACTACCCAGGTCACAGTATACACTAGTATGTGTAGTTTCATGTCATTTGTATCTTCTATGTCAATTTTATTCTTGTCTTCTTGACCACTTGGCCTCAATGGTCACGCCTCATGCTTGCAATGGTTGCCCCACTAGTACTTCAAACCCCAGACAATGCTACTGGATCCCCCCACCATGATCAACTAGTAAGGAAGTAGATGTTTCAAACTTCTATGGTGAAAGTTTTTGGACCCACTATAAATTGTTGAGTGGCTACATCCCACCAATGTATAATATCTTCCAGTAAGAAGGTTTGGTTAATCATACTAGGGACCCTTGAAAATTTCAGCAGTCTATAGTCTCATAAGGCATTGATTGTTGGCCCATGACCATGGCTTCAATGTCATTTTGGGTATGTTATATTTCTCTCCACTATCTCATGGTTATCTCTACATACAAACACGATTTATCAGTCACGACCATCATGGAAAAACACAATTAAACACAAAAATCGATTTGGGGGATTTTTTTCTTTCTATTTTTACCCTAGACACTGTCTTGCAACAGGATCATTTCATCCCCGGATTCTATCATGGCCACAACATGAGAGTGTCCAGGATCCCCTAGATGTTTTCATTCTCGTATCATGGGAGCATCCAACAGATTTTAGACAAAAAATCCTCCCATGACTATGTCTAGGAGATTTTCCCCAATGACACTCAACATAAACAACAAATTTGACCATGACCATGTAACCTAGTCCATAATAGATAAGAAAAGGTATGAATTTTACTTACTTGTTTGAAGATAACTCCTCTTGCTCCTCCTTGCCCTTGCCTTCAAACCCTTGAAAGCTCTCTCATTTCTTCCCAAAGTTCACAATGATCCATTATGGAGGTATGAGTTTCTTTTATAAATTCTTTTGGCATATTTTGGCATATTCCTTTTTTAACTTTTGGGACTTGGAGGGTTTTTAGACTTTATAATGTGTTTTCATAATGTATTTTTGCAGGAGGTCTAGGAGTCAACTTTTAAGTCTATTTTTGCAAGTTTTTACTTATAACTGCGGCCCTAAGATATGCTTTATTTTACTGGCATATAGGGGTAGGTCATTTTCGCTGACATCACATTTTGATCGTCAGCACCATTTTTATGCCTTAGGGTCAACCCCATCAAGTTGCAACTCTAGCCACTTTCCTTTATGCATGTTGTCATTTGGTGAGAGAGCTTACCTGATCATGGATACCCTAGCTACCTCCTCTTTTTCATTTTGGTGCCCATGTAGTCATTTTTATTCTCTTCTTGGAATTCCACCTTCTGACCCACCATGACCTATAATTTGAGCCTAATGCCCTCTTCTTCGTCTCATTCCTGGATTTACCCGAGGAGGATTCCACCATCTTTATCCGTTGTGATTGCCACTCTTTTATCAACATATTTTTGTAGTTTGAGCCTTGGGTTATCTTTTCCATCATCATCAATTTTTTGGCCTACCATCTTCTTTCACTTGGTGTTTTCCCTTTCTTGGAGGAACCGCTGCGATGAGTGGTCCTATTAGCCAACCTCTTGTCCTCTTTATGTCAGAAGCAGTTTCAACATGTTGTAGCGGTTGCAACACCCTCCAAAATTTTGGCCTACATCCAATTTTGGAACCTTCCTTGGGTTTTTCATTGATGTTTGCAAACACTTGGGCTCATCTAGTGACCTCGTGTTGAGTCTTTGCACCCTCCTCACTCATTTGTTCACTAGCCATCTTTTAGCATGTTGGTCGCAATGTCATGCTTGTAGCAATGTCCTGGCTATGCACAAGGCCTATCTTCACGTGTACAAGTTGTATTCGCTATGTAAACATCCGTCGCACTCACACACGAAGTTCTATTCAATGTCGCACAAATGTCATCATGATTGTTAAACAATCTATCACAAATATCGGGCTTGTCGCTCGCACCGTCAGTCAGTCACACTGAGTGTATGTTATCTTGATGGTTCGAGGTGTCTTGTCATCAAGGCATGTAGAGTGTGTGTTCGCAAGGTCATGCATGTATGAAGTCACTCATTCACACACTTAGAAATTTTGCTAAAGCTATGTCGACCAGACAAACCCCAACAACCAAACCTCTGCTAAGCTGCACTGCATAGTTTTAGCCCTCAATGAACATGTACTACTGCATAGAGCTTGCAACTTACTCCCAGGATGTTTGCACTGTGCAATCCTGGAGCTGACCCGACTGACTGTCACCCAGAACAACGCAAAATTTTCTTAGCAAGCCATCTTAATCTGTGTTTCCCACAAGAAGAACCACCAAGCCTCCAGCTAGTCAACCAGAGAGTTTGACCAGGCAGTGACCCCGGGCCTCACTCCTCCAAAACATTGTCCAGAAGATTCCAAGCATGCTTGCTTCCATTGAATGAAGAAACTGCATAGATATGCCAGATAGACAGCCACTTCCTATCACTACACTACCCTAAAAAATTATGTAGTTTTTCCAGCCAATCACCTTGTCAGCTGACCTGTTACTCCTCTTGAAAACTGTGTAGTTTTCATTAATAGTCTCCCAACTTCCTAGCATCGCGCTCCACTGAGAAAATGTGCAGGGACATCCAACAGGCGAGCCTCCCAATTCTACATAGTTTATTCCAGCAATCTCTCGCATCCCGCTGCTAGCCTACCCAGAGAAATTGAGTAGTTTTCACTACGAGTCTCCCCTTGCTTCCTGTAATATCTCCCTGAAAAAATTGGGCAGATCTACCCTCCAACCAAACCAGATCCAGCAGATAGTCACTGTCGATCCAGATTTCCCTTCTTAGCCTCCTAGTGGCCTCTCCACAATTTTCATGGATAGTTCCCGGAGCCCGCATCTCGGCTTGATATGTACTCTACGAAATTTTAGAGCCTTTTCCTCTCTCCCGGTCACCTGCATCCGAAAGCGAAAAACAATGCATCATGATAGACTAGGATATTTATGGATTTGATATCATCTCATCATGAGTGATTGCAGATATAGGTACATGGATGAGACATGGCATGACAGTCAATGGGATGAACAAGGAGCGCATGCTAGGAGACTTGTTCACAAATGAATGAACACATGGAGCATGCCAAGTACAAGTGAAGGAGAGACATGCACATGCAACATCAAGTGAACACCAAGACCATCGAAGACTCCACACACCTTGCCATGTGGAGGTGAAGCTATGATACACCAAGAGCACATCCATCACTCAGTAGCACTACAGCTCGACATGGACACCACCACCAGCATGAACATACCATCTCTGTCATGTCGAGTCATGTCATGAGTCATCTTGGCCACATCACTACTGTGCGCCACACTATTTTAATCAATGTAATGTAACATGGAAGTCCAAGAGACCCACATGTAAATATGTAAAGTCATGTAAAGTTGAACATTAATGTAATTCAAACAACCATGAGGGAAGTCAAATAGTCACAAGGGCTAGTTTTATCATTGGCTATAAATATCCCTCATTTGTACATGCAAAAGACTTTTCACATTGGCTCCTCCCACATAGCCTTGAGAGTCTGTAATATTTTCTTTGAGGAGTGAGAAATGGCTCCAATACCCCGCTATCGGGGTTAGCGATGTAATGGTGTACGGATGTGTCTTGGAACTTTTGCTTAATTCAGAAGCCTGTTAATATGCCAACACATTTTTACACATGTATTGTATTCGTTTGTAAGACTATTCTTTGGATGCTTGTAATGCATGTTACTTTAACTTATATTAAGACATTTGACCTATTTCAGTTGTTTTAGTACATATGCTATTCGAAATGTGTTGTATCAGTTGCTAACATTGTCTCACCCATGTGGGATATCCCATCAGACACTCAACAGATCCATCCTTCTAAAATTGTTATAACAACTGTCACAATCATGTGGACTATTCTGTTGGGTGTTGTATGTATTATTTGTTCACTTTGTGATTTTGATAACGACATCCATGTGGACTCATCCACCATAATATGCGCATTTCCTATTATGTTGTGTGTCTCTAGCAGACTTGGGAATGCTCCCTTTCAACCTGAAACTCACTTCCACCCTCTCCCCCTGTAGTGAAATAACTTTGACACAAGCAACACTAAGCACTCACCAAGCACACGAACCTTGTTGCTCGAGGATGAAGTAAACCACTCTCATGTACTAACAAGCAAGGGCTAAGGAAAATATTTAACATAATGGCAACTGATCCATCATACCAAATGGGACTCCTACACCAAATGGTGTCAAGTCTAGTTGGGACTTCATACCAGGGGGATCCCGTGAATTTTGGCAGGTCCAACATCGTCAACATTTCAGGTGCTAGAAGGAGGGACACCAGTTGTTTATGGATGAATGTCATCTCACCCCCACTCATCAATCATCTAGTCAAGGTTGTAACTTGCACTCCCTCTCACCTACGTGCAACTCTGAAGTTGGGTACTCCTCACTGGCCAGACGTGAACATGAAGTTTTGCATCAGCACCTCCACCATGTCCATCCCATCATCAATTAGTTCGCGAAATAAATCAGACTGATCCTAGGAATACAAGATCTTCCATATACATCAAGAAATCCAAATACAACTCCCACAGGAGTTTTTGTATCATCAATGGAAGAAGCAGTTCTTTCCACACTCGAAGGTGTGGCAGAAGTTTTTGAGAACAAAGATGAACCTCTAGTCTTCTAACAGGGAGAATGAGGCACCCTTGTGATGTTGGGCTTAGATTATGGTAAAAGAGGTGGAGGGGAAGGCAGTGGAGGAGGCAGAGGTAGAGATGAACCAACAGACTCAAAGTCCGAATTATCAGATTTTGAAGAAGAGGAGGAGGATGAAGAAGAAGAAGACATGGCTAACCAAAACTTTGAATTGATGACTCAATGACCATTGGCTTTCCCGGGTGCTCTTTATAGGATGCCAAAGCATTTTGAGAGAATTCGCACAAAGTACAAACCTAACAGAGTAGTGAAGGCATAAGATCACTTGGACAACTTATACCTACAACTACAGATGCTTGAGGTACAATATGAAAATGTTTCATTCATATTGTTCCCGTGTACCTTGGATGGCCGCATAGTAGTATGGTATCACAACCTTACTCTCAACTCCATCCATAACTGTGGTATGTTCAAATGCATGATTCTGGAAAAATTTACTCATGAAAAGACCCCAACCATGTTGCTCAAAGTGTTGGGCAGCCTAAAGATGGAGGCAAACTAAAAGGTAAAAGACTTCAATCAAAGGTTTTTGCACATATTGAACAAGTTTGCAGTAGACACAAAACCTCATGACTACATCATGGTCGACTACTACATGTTTGCACTGCCAACCAACATTGTGTAGTTCATCAAGTGAGCTGAAAAACCAACATTACTAGAAACGTGTGAAGAGGAAATCATTATAGAGAAGGACCTGCACAAGATTGGAGTCATCAAGGATGATGAACCATTGAAGGACTCCAGATATGCGAGCAAGAAGCCCCAGGCTGCGGTGAGCAATAGTAAAGACAAGGAATCAAGTGATATTGAAACCCTTACTTGTCTTGTCAAGAACTTGACCACAGAAGTGTCCGAGCTCAAACAACGAATGGTCGACACATCTCCGAGCAGCTGGCCACCCAGACAACAGAAACGAAGCATGCCATTAGGCAGCAACCGCTTCTCGGTGAAAACTATGTAGATCTCGAGTTTAGTGTTCTAGTTAGAATAGTGCGCGAAAAATGAATTTTTCTCATTCCATGAAGACGATCACACAAAAGGGTCTTTCTTGGAATGGAAATGGGTTGCATTCTCACTATGAGGCCACGCACTAAACATACTGAGTTGTATGCATTGTCAGTTGAGATGCATAGACGACGATGAAGATGTTGCATCGGATGAGGCACCTAGCACTTGACAAGTAATCGATATGTATCAGTGCTCACAAGCAGCACCAGAGACAAACACCGAGAAGCAGCCCCAAAAGAAAAATGGTCGATACAATCTGAGAAGTCAAGGGGCTCCCCCTACATTTCAGGAAATGAGAGAAAACCTTAAACTACTTGGGATGGCTGATCCACTAGTCGTCCAAAAGCAAAGAACAGAAAACAAGCCTCGGAAGACAATGATGGATAAGACTATGTCCACGAGTAGCAAACTGCAGAACACTTCACCGGACAACACGAACACAAGCCTGACCTGGGACACCTCTACGAGACTACCCGCTCTTGAATACAACATTGTGGAAGACATGAAGAAAACTCGTGCAAAAATAAGTTGGTTCGGGTTGGCTAAGATTCAGATTTAGGGGGACATTCTGCTACGCACATTGGGGCAAACATCTATAGACAATGCAACCTCTTCTAGCAAGGGAGCAAGCACATCTCTTGGTTGACTTAAAATTGTGCTCAACACACTCTAGATGGAAGAAGAAAACTTTGTTTGCCCTCTGTTCTTGCTTTCATTCGAAATTTTTAACTACAATGTTCACAACTGTTAGGTTCATTTTGGCGCATCAGCCAACGTCATGTCGCTCTCCATTGCAAAGAATATCAATGCGAAATGGAGCAAGACATCCACGCAGGTCATCCAACTCGATTGAACATGCGCACCAACCATTGGTGAACTTCAAGATGTGATCATCTGACTATATCATGATGACCGAGTTCACCAGTGCATAAACATTGTTGTTGTGGACATACGAGAAGCATATGGCTTACTACTCAGCAGAGGCTAGTCTAGCAAGGTGAATGGATACTTTTCTACAGACTGATCACACTTGTGGCTTCCATATCGAGGAAAAAGAAATCAAATCTAGGTGTTATACAAGAGATACATGAGGCATAACATCACTCCCATCAATGATCAGAATGAACCATTGGACTTCAGAGAGCTCACGTTCGGCAACTGCCTCTTGGAAACAACACTGGGAATTATCTCGCACAGTGAGCTCCAACCCCACCAGACAAGTTGTTGGGTCTCCTTCCTTTCCCAACTGATGGAAATGAAACTTTTACAACACATTGTAACACTAGTAGTAGTAGCAGTGGTAGTGGTAGTAGTAGCAACAGTAACAATAATAAAAGCACGTCGAACGGTTTGTGTATATATGAGTTGTGGACCATGTACTTTGATGGATGAAAGACACAAGACGGATCTGGAGCTAGATGTGTCTTGATTGACCCAAAAACAGGAAACATTTTATCTCGAGTCGCTTGGATTTCAAGTGCACAAACAACATTGCTGAATACGAAGCACTCATGTTGGGCCTGCAAAAATCCATTAGCCTCAACGTTGTTACGCTCAAATTGGTAGGTGGTTAAAAAATAGTGGTGCGACAGTTACGTAAAACCATACACTATTTATCACCTCATCTCAAAAGTTACTAGCAAGAGGTATGGCGACTAATCTCTAACTTCCAAGAATTTAATATCACTGTTGCTCCAAGACCGCGTAATGCATCTGCCAATGCTTTAGCAAGCACAACTTCTAGAATATCACCACTTAGGGATAGATTTACTGTTGAAATTTTTTATAAACCTTCTATCCCTAAAAAAATAACTAATCTGTGTGTTTTTTATGATGATCAACAAATGCTACATTTCATCGCTAATGCTGATGTCTTCAAAGATGCAGTGATGGACGAAGATGAGCATGAGCAGTGGCTGCAAGCTGGGGTTGATGACAAGAAAGGAAACCTCATCCCCAAGGGTGTGGTATCTTTAGAAAAGATTTATGACTTGTAGAACTGCTTTCAGGGGCCAAGAAATAGCAAAACCCACAGCTCCACCATGATGCACGAGCAGATAAACTTGGGGAAAGAACAAGATCTGAAGTTCGTCAATCTCGGTATGTGTTGCATGCAGCAAGAGTGGCAAGCCTTTTTATATTTGTTCAAATAGTACCAAGATGTGTTCGTGTGTACATATGGTGATCTGGAAACATACGAAATGCGAATAATCCAACATGTCATTCCAATAAAGGAAGGGTTCAAGCTATTTCAGTAGAAGTTGAGGAAAGTAAATCCATCCCTTGAACCCCTCATATAGAAAGAGCTGACGAAGTTGTTGGAAGCATGGATCATATGCAAAGTTCATCATTCCACATGGGTTTCCAACCTTGTTCCTATATGTAAGAAGTCTGGGGAAATCTACTTGTGTGTTGATTTCCGAAACTTGAACAACTCTTCAGACAAATACAATTAGCTCGTCCCATCTATGGAGCATATTTTACAGATAGTATCTGGGGCAGAGATGTTTTCCATACCTGACAGGTTTTCAGGATATAATTAGGTCCTGGTAGTGGAACCTGATCGACTCAAAACTACCTTCCGTACAATGTGGGGTATGCTCGCATACAGGAGAATGGCGTTTGGGCTCATGCATGCAGGCGCAACCTTTCAGCGCGCTATGGACATCACCTTCCACGTACTCATCGCACAAAGAATGGTGGTGTACCTTGATGACATGACTGTGTTATCTAGAAAATGGTCAGACCACATACGCCATCTAAAGAAAATATTTGAGCAATGACGGAAATACGGGATTTCCTTGAATCCCAAAAAGAGCGTATTTGAAGTGTCTAACGTGAACCTCCTTGGACACATCATTTCTAGAAGGGTTGTCCAGAATATAACACTAGGCAATTTGAGGACTGAGTTGTTGTGCGCACAGACATTCATGAACCCAGACTTGTTCGATCTTCTGAAGGCGAATTCGTTGCTTGAGAATTACCCAAGACGTTGAGAGAATTATGGAATCGCATTATGGAAGCACCTGAAGGAGCCATGGATACCAAAGTAATGACTGTCGAGGAAGCCGCGCAGGACATTATGGAAGTGGAAGCCCAAAAAGTGCCGAGATAGTTGCAGAAATCCCTAAATCACCGCGCATGCTGAGACCCAAGAAAGACAATCAGGCCATGGTACTGGTGCACGTATCACCTAGAAGTCTATTGAGGACTAGGCTCACCATGGAAGAATGGGGGAAGGCTATCAATTTGGAGGTCAATGAGGAGGAAGAATTTGAAGAAATCTAGGTAGAAGTGGAGGGTGTAGAAATGGAGGTTGAAACCCAGGGTGCGAACCCTCTTACCAGGCTGCTCGCATATGTTCCTCCATGGGAGGGTAAAGAAAAGGTGCCCAAAGATATAGATGAGAGAAAGAGCTCTCTGTGGATTCCACTACTCCCTGATGACATTATTTTTGAAGGAGTGCACTTGGGACGAGTGCTCGTGCTGAAGTTTGAGGATTGGGATCTCGCAGACCACGAGAAGTTCCCGCATCTTGTGACTACACAGCTCATGCACCAGAAAAAATATGTGCGAGCCGGAATCATAGAACTAGAGCCGTGTAAATGGCTGAGAGGAGTTGAGAAAGCAGGATTGCTAAACCTACTCTAGGTGTCACATTACCATCACACCCCAGTGACCAATTTTGTCATCAGGCAACTACTCTTCCTAGTACATGATGGGTGCTTATGGCTAGAGGAGCCCATCACCATCATAGACGATTTGATTCATAGAATTACCTAGCTCCCTTGCAAAGGGAAGGACCCAACAAACATCTCAGAGGGAAAGAGCGATGATTTGGCCATCGCAGAGGGCATGAAGAAGAAGTTTAAGCTGGAGAAGAAGAAGAGAGGGTGCACCATTTCCAGCATCAACAACCCTACGGTTAAAGTCGCGATGCAGATATTGGCAGTGAAGGTTATGAAAAAGTTTCACGCGGATGAGATTCCCGTGCCGGTGGTTGCACTAGCATCATAATGCACAGAAGGGGTCCAGTTCAACTGGGCAAACTATTTATGCGGAGAGTTCCTTGAGAACTATCACGAGGCATAGAAGTAGGGAAAAACTTTTCACTATCTGTGGCTTTTGTTGTCAATAGTACTGGTGGCCTGGGAATTTCCCAAAGATAGCCAGTTCCTGATGATCGCGCAAGACCTTAAAAAGGCACCCAAGTACGCTTCGCTGTGGGAAACCAGGGATGCATAAAGGATAAGGGACACCAAAATATTCTGGGTGCTCATGGATACGAACATCAGAACATGGATTAATTGCAAGACGCGGTTATTGCCCACGGTCTACAACAGTCTATAGAGCTTTGCAGAGTTCAAGGAAATTTTTCACCATGTCTACATCAGGATACAGAAGGACCCCGTGAAGACGTGGCGTGAGTTACCCTATCTCGCAATAGATGATGTCATCTTTGCAGTCTTGGAGTCATGGCTACCAGAGTGGCACGCTCCAGCTGGCTCCGCAGTGGAAGCAGAGAAGTATACCATGTAGCGGAAGAAGGAAGAGGTGAAACTGCAGATGGGGCAATTAGCAGAGAAACGTAGGAAGGAAGAAGCAGAGGCTAAGACCTAAGCAGCGCATGACACTGTGAAGTTGGCAGAAGAGCAGCAAAAGAAGAGCGTGAAGGACAGAAGTAAACTTCACATGAGCCAGAGACTGATACAGATCAAGGTGGCGCGGACCCGCAGACAACGTCCACCCAGCTAAAACATTCGCACCCGAGAGAATAGATAGGGCCGCGAAAGAAGTCGAACGCTTCAAAGACTTCATTCGAACTGATCACCCTCACTAAGGGGGATCTCCATGATATTTGCGAGACGGTGAGGGATGTCATCACGGAGGCCCTCCAGCAGTTTGAGGAGCAACACCAGATGGTGTTGGGGGCTCTCTAGACGCAAATACAGGAGTTGTAGGTGTACACTCTACAGGTTGGCACTGTGTCCACCAACCTCACAGTAGGCACGTCCGCGGTTGAGGAAATGTCATGTGCCCAAATAACTAACACAAAAGTGCTACTAGATGGCACACTCATTATAAAAAATGAGGCTGACAGGCCTATGTTCAGCAGGCTTAAGGGAATCATATTAAACGTGGTTGTGCTCCCTCGAGAGACACATTATATTTTGCAGGATGGAGTCACTGCAAAATTATTAGCTAGGGAGGGTCACGCGCTCCAAGTAATGAGTGAGAAGCACATCAACATGGAACAGTTGAGCCTGCAGCATGACGAGGTAATGGCATAGAATAGAGAAATAGTGCAAGTGGTAGAGGTAGCCTCCCAGATGGTCCCGGAGTTGACCATCCAAGAAAAAAAACCGGTGGATGCATGCATTCGAAAATTAGCAATAGGGGCCCACGAGGCAAAAGAGGAAATGACCAGGGTTCAGCTAGAGCTGAACCTTCAGATACCAAAACTATAGTTGAAGGTGTAGCCTTCAACTCCGCCAAAGGTTAAAAAAGAGTGCGCCACCACGATTACCACAACAATAGCGGCGGTCAACACTGTAGTGACAGATTGCACAAAGTTGTTCGAGTAGTCGTTCCTAGGTTCAGATTTATTTAGCCAAACAAATCCCTACACTACTGGCCCTTTCAACATCAGCCCATGGAGCGCGGACTAAAGTCTCACCCGGAGCAGTATGGGGGGATGCTGGAACCAAGTTTCCACACCATTGAGATTTATGAGATGTCAATTTAGTCCGACTAGATCTATCTTCGTGTAGGTCATTTCGCACACTGTTCCAACCTTAAATACCTTCGCGATCTGTTATAATCGTCTTTCACGCATCCCTAACTAGGGGTTGAGATGCTTTCACGCTGTTAGGGCAGTGAGCTACACTATTTCCCCAAACTACACCGCGTATCTTACTTATCTTCTTAACAAATCTTAGTTAACTTCACATAAATAGATATTCTATCTTGCATTCACTTAATTAATACAGCTATACACATTCACACATCATATAAGTATTAGAAGTGAATCTCATACCCAAGATAACAGATGCATAAAACATGAAATAAATACACAAAAATGATAGGAAAATTCTCTTTATTAATACTTCCAACTGTTATAGACTCGACTTACCCTATGCACTCAGCTGTAGGGGTCTACGCACTCAGCTGCAGACTACTAGGCCTCTGCGCACGCAAATGCAGAGCCTTCTCCTACTCTACAACCCAAAACTAGACTTTTCTCCATAGATCTATCTCGCATACATCATACGTTCATCTTTCCTTATTAATTTTTTTTCTTAACTTCTTAGAGCCTCGCTCTATTTATACAATCCCATGGTTCGCGGACCATGGGTAGATCTCTACAACTAACATTACAATAACAAAACTAAAGGTAGACAACCCTATGACTCCTTTACAAACTACGCACTCCATGCCGACAAAATGCGGAGTCTTTACATTGGAATTACAATCTTTGACCAAAATCTGGGCTCTAAGCCCCAAAAATTCCCTTGGGGGATCCAACTCCCAACATAACAATTGGTATCAGAGCTGAAGGTCTATTTGGCTGATAAACTCGCAGGAGAGAAGGGTTCCTGGTTCAAGTGGGAGAATGGAAGAATATTGTAGGTTTAGGGTTGAAACATTTAACAGCCAAAACTACCAGCTATGGAAGATGCAGATGGAAGATTACCTATATCAGAAATATCTATACCTACCATTGAGTGGAAAGACAAAGAAGACGACGAGTGTGACAGACACAGAATTGGATATTCTTGATAGAAAGGCACTTGGAACAATACGTCTATGCCTACCGGTGTTGGTAACATTTAATATTTCAAAGGAAATGACAATAGAGGGTTTAATTTTGGCATTGGCCAAACTATATGAAAAACTCTCTGTCTCAAATAAGGTATTTCTTATGAAGTGTTTATTTAATATGAAGATGTGAGAAGGTGGATATGTTACTAATCATTTAAATTAATTTAATAGGGTTACCAGTCAATTAAGTTCTATAGGGGTAACTTTTGATGATGAAGTTAGGGCTCTGTTATTTCTATGCTCATTGCCAAAAAGTTGGAATGGTTAGTTATGGCCATTAGTAACTCTATCTCTAGATCTAGTACTTTAAAGTTTTATGATGTTGTCGGTGCAATCCTTAGCGAGGAAATGCAACGGAAAAGCTCTAGTGAGACATCAGGTAATGCTTTCACTACAGATACCAAGGGAAGAAAAATGGAAAGAGGAAAGAGCCCAGGATATTGTAGTAAGTCAAGGAAAGGAAGAGCCAAGTACAGATCGGGGATAGTGTGCTCGAAATACGGGAAGAAATGACACCTAAATAAATATTGCAAGTCTCGGGAGGGAAAAGAAGGAGATGTGCAGCAAGAAAACAATCATGAAGAGAATGTGACAGTTGATGTGTTGTAAGATGCTTTGATTATTTAATTAGAAAATATTATTGATGCCTAGATGGTAGATTCAGGGGCCTCATTCCATGCCACACCTGATAGGAAACATTTCAATGATTATGCTCAAGGAGAATTTGGACAGGTTCGATTCGGTGATGATAAACCATGTAAAATCACTGGAATAGGTACAGTTTTCATAAATCAACAAAATGGAAATCAATGGATATTGAAGGAGGTAAGGCATGTTCCAGATTTGAGGAAAAATCTAATTTCAATAGGGCAATTGGGAGGTGAAGGTTGTGTGACTACTTTTATAGATAAAACCTGTAACGTCACTAAAGGAGCCCTTGTAATAGCAATAGGAGAAAAGGTTGGTACATTGTATTTATGCAATGGTATTTCTAATTTTGTTAATGCTTTAACGTCTACAGGAGCAGATACGACATTGTGGCATCATATGCTTGGGAACATGACTGAGAAGGGGATGCAAATTCTTCACTCAAGAAATTTGTTGCCAGGTTTGAAGCATGTTGATTTAAAATTTTGTGAGAATTGTGTTTATGGAAAACAGAAGAGAGTCAGATTCCTCAGAGTTGGGAAAGAAAAGAAGAGCGAAAAAATAGAGTGTGTGCATATAGATGTATCGGGGCCCTCTCAGGTATCATCTCTCGATGGCTCTCGCTATTATGTTACTTTTATTGATGATGCAACCAAAAAAACCTGGATTTATTGTATTCATAATAAATCTGATGTATTTGATACTTTCAAGAAATGGAAAGCTTTGGTTGAAAATGAGATAGGAAAAAGGTTGCAGTGTCTCAGGTTAGACAATGGAGGTGAATATTGCAGCAAAGAGTTTGATAGGTACTATTTAGAGAATGGAATTCGGAGAGAGAAGATAGTTCCAGGAATACCAAAAGAAAATGGTGTGTCATAAAGGATGAACAGGACAATAATGGAGCGTGCAAGGTGCATGAGATTTCATGTAGGATTTCCTTTACATTTTTGGGCAGATGTTGTAGATACTGTTGTTTATCTAATAAATAGAGGGCCTACAAGTTCCTTCGATGGTGGTATTCCAGAGGAGGCATGGACAAGTAAAAAGGTAAACTACTTATTTTTAAAGACTTTTGATTGTGAAGCCTTTGTCCACATTAATAAAGAAGATAGAACAAAGCTTGAGGAAAAATCAAGGAAATTTACATTTATCAGATATGGTGTTAATGATTTTGGTTATCGCCTTTATGATTATGGAAAACACAAAATCATTAGAAGCAGAGATGTCATATTCAATGAAAAGGTTTTGTATAAGGATCATCTGCAGGAAAAGAAACATGAAAAATAAAACACAGAATACACAGTGCTTGATGAGATCACAGAAAAGGTGATGGTGCCTGCAAATAATAATGATCAACAACCAAAACAACAACAACAACACCTTAAACACCTAAAAGTGGGGTTAGAAGACTTACCAGGATAAGTAGACTCCTTGAACGATAATCTCCTTCATTATATTATGTATTGCTGACTGAACCAAAATGTTATGAAGAAGCGGTACAGGTAGAAACCAGGAAGAAGTGGGAGAAATCCATGAAAGAAGAGATAGACTCCTTAGCACATAACCAGACCTGGGACTTAGTCAAGTTCCTTGCAGGTAAGAAAACATTGCAGAATAAATGGGTTTACAAGTTGAAGGAAGAAGATGGAGGTAGAAAAAGATATAAAGCTAGACTTGTAGTGAAGGGGTTTGCACAAAAAAAGGGTATAGAATTTGATGAGATATTTTCCCCTGTTGTTAAAATGACTTCAATCAGAACTATTTTAAGTCTAGTAGCAGCTGAACATTTGCATCTTCAGTAGTTAGATGTAAAGATGGCCTTTCTTCATGGGGATTTGGAGGAAGAGATATATATGCAATAGCCACAAGGATATGAGGTAAAAGGGAAGGATAAACTAGTGTGTAGGTTGAAAAAGAGCTTGTATGGCTTAAAACAAGCTCCAAGGTACTGGTATCTAAAATTTGACAAGTTTATGTCTGAACAAGGTTATACTAGATGTCACTCTGATCATTGTGTTTATCTCAAAAGACAAAATGATGGTAGCTATATTATATTGTTATTGTATGTAGATGACATGCTTGTTGCAGGTTCTAACATGTAGGAAATAAATGTGCTCAAAAGAAAATTGGAAAGCTCATTCGCAATGAAGGATTTGGGAGCTACAAAACAAATCCTTGGTAGGAGAATAACTAGAGATAGGAAGAATCACAAATTAACATTGTCTTAGAGTAAGTACATACAAAAGGTGTTGAAAAGGTTTAATATGAAGAATGAAAAACCAATTAGTATACCTTTGGCTAGCCATTTCAAAATAAGTAAGGAAATGTGTCCCAAGACTAAGGAAGAAATGGATTATATGTCTAAAGTTCCATATGCATCAACAGTGGGAAGCTTAATGTATGCAATGGCCTGCATAAGGCGTGATATTGCATATGCAGTGGGAGTTGTAGGCAGGTACATTAACAATCCAGGAAAAGAACATTGGATGGCAGTGAAGTGGATTCTCAAGTATTTGACAGGTACCACAAATCCAGAATTATGCTTTGCTGGTTCAAGCATTGTTCTACAGGGATAAGTTAATTAAGATATGGTGGGTGATAGAGATAATAGGAGGAGCACCACAGGGTATGTGTTTACTGTAGGTGGAACAGCTGTCAGTTGGGTTTCAAAATTACAAAGTGTTTTTGCACTCTCAATGATGGAAGGAGAGTATGTTGCTGCTACAGAGGCTAGTAAAGAAATGATTTGGTTACAAAGGTTTCTAGATGAATTGTGTAAGAATCAGGAGTTGGGCAGGTTATACAGTGACAGCCAGAGTGCCATACATCTTGCAAAGAACTCTATATTTCATTCCAAGACTAAACATATACATCTCAAGTGCCATTTCATACGATTAGTGTTTGAAGATGGACAGTTGAAGCTGGAAAAGATAAACACTAGCCAGAATCTTGTAGATATGAATTAACAAAAGTTGTAACCAGGGAGAAACCGATATTTTGCTCAGTTTCAATTGGTCTTCAAGTATGATGAAAAAGATGAGAAACAACCAGTTCCAAAGTGGAGGCATTGTCCAACAAATGAAGTAGCGGTCGAGCTGCTATAATCATTCTCCAAGTGGAATATTGTTAGGTGTGGAGCCTGATTATCTTCTTTATTTAGAGGTATCGCCACATTGGAGCCTAGTTCGTCGTTGTTGCCCGTAAAATATACGTTGCAAGGGAGGTCTAGGGGGGCGTGCCTGCAATCTTTGGGATCCCCCCCCTGGTGGGGGATCGAGGGCAGTGCCCCCAAAGCTAAAAATAGACGTAAAATTTCCCTGTAAAATGTTGTAATTTCATAGTTAATCTAGGTCATTCATTAGGCGGAGATTTGAAGGTAGTATTTATGTTTAATTTAGTGTTTTTTTTCCTAGAAGGAAACCCCTCACTATATATGAGTGAATTGTATTGCGTCTATGTAGATATGTATTCTGAGTGAGAAAGAGAGAGGAGATTGTGTGTGAGCGAAGAGGGAATTAGAACGGATCTGCTATAGGTTGTATCTCTTCAGTTTGTTGGATAAAATAAAACGAAGGACTGGTTGTTTCCCCATGGATGTAGCCCAAATTAGGTGAACCACGTATATCTATGTCTCTCTTGTTTTATGTGTTTTCTGTGTTTATATTTCTGCAATATTTTATGTGTTTTATTGCTCTGTAATATATAATTTTTCTAACAACAAAGACCTGAAACCAACTACCCCGCCGTCGAAAAACAAGCATATGGAGTATACATGGCAGTGAGACATTTCAGACCCTACTTGTGAAGGAACCATTGTATTGTCTATGTGCCTCACCCAACAATCGACTCACTACTTGTACAACAAGTGCTGGATGAAGGACGTGCGAACTGGATGACATGCTTACAAGAGTATGATCTTGACATTAAGCCAGTTCACACTATCAAGGGCCATGATCTCTGCAAACTCATAGCTAAGGCAGTCCACGCACAAGAGGAAGAAGAAGAGATCGTTGGTTGGGAGAAAGAAATCAGGATGTATGATGTGGAGCAAGCACCACCCACTGCATGCAGAAACTCTTGGTACGGAGATGTGCTCCAGTACCTTGATGATGGCACCATACCCTCTCACTTCTCCATGAGACAAGAGGGCACTGTTCCTCAAAGATTTATCCTATCAGTTGGTACATGGAGTGCTTTACAGAAAGGAGAGTAATGGAATCTTGCTCAAGTGGATGGAGGAAAATGATTTAGAGAAAGTCTTTCATGATCTGCATAACTAGACAAGGGCCACTTCGCGGGAAATACCACTACACACAAATTTATGCAAGCCAATTTCTACTGGCCCACATTGTTCAAAGATGCACATGCTTATGCCTACAAGTGTCCGGTCTGTCAGCGATGCACTATGATAACACGAAGGTCAACAGCCCCATTGCACCCTGTTGAAGTGACTGAACCGTTCCAACAATGGGGCCTTGACATTATTGTGAAAATTTTCCCACATTCATCAAAACAACACCACTACATATTGATAGCAACTAATTACTTCATGTCATTGATAGAAGGAGTTCAACTCAAACAAGTGGATGACCAGGAAGTCATCAGCTTCCTCCAATAGATCATCATCTCACGGTTCGACATTCTGGTATCACTTGTGTTTGACAATGCAACTTAATTTTCATCTTTGAAACTTTACAATTTTGCATTGCAATATTGTATTGTGTTGAAACACTCATCTAACTACTACCCATGGAAAAATGGTCTCGCAGAATCCATGAAGAAAATCCTTATCTGCATAATCAAGAAGACAATTTACTTGGAGCAGCATAACTGTCACTCTGCCTTGACGAATGCGTTGGGCAGGTCGTGTAATGCCCAAACCCTCTCTAAACACTTCACCATACTTCTTGGTTTATGGTAAGGAATCCATCCTATTGCCAAACATATACTTTCCTGTGCTCCAGTTGTCTCAAGAATCCAAAGGCTAGCCTTGTCTGCTAGTTCAGCGTAGGATGGATACACTTTAAAAGCTGCAGGAAGAATGGATGAAAGAATAAAAGAATTTTACACTCCTCCAGAACCGTATTAAGAGATAGTTTAATAGGAAGTCTGTAGGGAATGCTAACTTTGATGTTGGTGACTTAGCCTTGAAATGGGACAAACCCCACAAAGAAAAAGGCAAGCATACGAAGTTCCAATCCCTGTGGATTGGTCCATAAACTATCCACGAGAAACTTGTCCCACAGACATACCATCTGCAATCACTTGATAGGAGGATTAAAATCCTTCCTGTTAATGGTCAAGATCTCAAACATTATTTTCAGTAAGTCGAGGCCACACCTTGTGCCATGTACATAGGTTGTTTACTGCTTGTTGTTTTTTCGCTTTTCTCACTATTTTTGTTTCATTTTGTTGTGTTTTCTTAGTGTCATGCTATTTTTGGTTTTGTTAATAAGTGTTTCCCTCTACTAAGTTCTACCTTTTGAATGAGTATGTGGTTGAGATAAAAAGAGTCTTCTGACACTGCAACACTTGGCCAGTCCTACACCCGCCTTGTCTATGCTTGGTTATAATCTTCGGCTAATGAAGTCTTCATGGAAAATATGTGCCATCTGCATGAGAAGCTTGGGTCCAACCATGAACCTTTGTCCACACTTGAAAACCCCATGCATGTACTCATCCTTCTGCTTTGTGTGTTCAAGCTCATCCAATTATTAGAAATGGAGAAGGGAAAAATATAAACGAGCAAACCTATGTGAGAGGTCTTACATGCTTCTCTAAAGGAATAGCCTCTTCTTCTCTCAATAATTCTGGATCCCTCTTCCACCCCAAAAAATAAATAAGTGCCTATGTAGAGTCCTCTTAAAAAATACAAAGGTGAAAGAAGAGAAAGGCTTCCTTCGCAGAGAGGTGAAGCATGCAACTCCATCGGGGTACTGACCAAGCTCGCTAGCAATGGAGCAATGCATGTGTTCCTACGTGTCTCCACCAGGGTACTGTGCAGGCCCGCTGGAAGTGGAGCAACCACAAAGATGAAAACTTATACTCTGAAATTTTTTAACTCGTGATCCAAACTACCCTTCCCGATTTCGAAACACTATGATCAAGTTGAAACTTGTTGTTGTGTTTGACTGAGTTGGTGAAAGGTGAACCATGTCTGTCCATGGGGTAAGCGGGGAAGCCAAAGTAACCCGCACAACTCAATACTCCCTGAAAGACCAAGGCCCTATGTTGTCAATGGGCCAAAATAGAGAAGCTGGAATTCAACAAGTGCGTCAGCAAGTGTTGTAGTGGTTGCAACACCCTCCAAAATTTTGGTGTGCATCCAATTTCAAAGCCTTTCTTGGGTTTTTCCTTCATGCTTGCAAACACTTGGGCTCATCCCTTGAGCTTGTGTTGATTCTTCGCACCCTCCTTGCTCGACCATTCACCGAAGATATTTTAGCATGTTGGTCACAATGTCATGCTTGCATCCATGTTCTGGCTATGAACAAGGTTTGTCTTTGTGTGTACAAGTTGTATTCGCTATATAACATCCGTCACATTCACAGATGGTGTTGTATGCATTGTCGCGCAATTGTCGTCATGGCCATTCAATGATCTATCATGAATGTCACGCTTGTCTCTTGCGCCATCAGTCAGTCATACTGAGTGTATGTTGTCTTGATGGTTCGAGGTGTCTTGTCTTCAAGTCATATCAAGTGTGTGTTCGCAAGGTCATGAATGTATGAAGTCACTCGTTCACACACTTAGTCATTTTTCTGAAGCTATGTCGACCGAACCAACACCAACATCTGGACCTCCAATCAACTGCACTACGCAATTTCAGCCCTCAGTGAACATGTACTACTGCGCAAAATTTCATAGAGCTTAAGACTACCCCCCAGGTAGTCTACACCGTGCAATCCTGGAGCCGACCTGAATGATTGTCACCTAGAACAACGTAGAATTTTCTCAGCAAGCCATCTCAAGCCAAACCTTCACATACATGAATATGAGAAGAAAAGCATGACTATTAGTATTGCACACAAAAAACGAGTCATAACAACTATAGGGTAGAATCCCAAGAATATGCACTGGTTGGTCATTACCCTCGTCTGAGGAGAAGGAGATGTTGATTGATCTCCTAACTAGAATGGTCAGCTTGTGGTCTAGAATATCGATTTTTTCCTCCATATTTACTAATATGATAGAGTTCTCATGTTGAGTTCTCTTGTGCCCCCTATGTTGTCTGCAACATTCAAATGATATTTAAACTTGTGTCAACTTTACGCCATGATTGATGAAGTGACAAGAGAACATATAATTCACCCAATATAGTGGGAGTTGCAACCCTTTTCATGTCAGTCAACGTCATATCAAGGCAAGGGGCTGGTAGATGCCTGCTCCTCAACACCCTCCTTATGGTATAAGGTGCCTGTCACTGCAATCCAAGTCAAGAGGATGAGATTTTATTTTGAGATCAAAATTAGCTTTCTTGTCATCTAGTTTGTTTCCTTCCTTAGGACATATGAGAGAAGGGGAATTGTGATTTTTTGTTAATAGTTTTGAGGTATTACCTATTCAAGCTTCCAACCTCCAACTCTTAGAGACTCTGGAAGGATGTAATGCACGTTGGATTTTGTAGAAGATATTAATAATGATATTGGAAATTCCTTTAATAACATGCTTGCAAATTTTTTTTATGGATAAAAATTAAGAAATCCTACTCTAGTTCCTATATTTCAGCAACATTTTTAGTGTTGAGGCCTATGGCACTTACATAAACATGTAGAATCTTCTCATTAGTGTCACGAAAGAATTTACCATAACTAGTTTGGCCTAGATTCCTTTTCAAGGCCTCATCAAAGTTATGTTTGATTAATTCCTTCGCCTTGGGCATAAAAGGAAGGGCTAGAAGGGAAGAAATTAGGGATAGAGGGAGTTTTCAATAAGGAACATGGGGAGATACCTATTTTGGTTAGAATGACCTTTTTTCAGGTTAATTTCATTCCCAATCTTTGGACGAACAAGGAAAAGAGTAAATTTTTTCCATTATTTTATTTAGGATAGCTTGCCAAATAAAGTTTGTGGAGGTCCTGGTATTCTTAAATGTTTATATCTTACACTTCTTCCAAATCTCCCATAGGATGAATCTAAGGATGATTTGTCATTATCTGTTGATAATGGGATTAGTAAAATGGGAGCCACACAAGAATTGAAGAGTGGAGAGGACAATATTTTGTACTCTATCAGTCTATCAAAAGAGCATAGCAAGGTGGTCCCATAGAGAAACAAAGAAGCTCTAGCTACTAAGAAGATGATTAACATTTTTGAATTGGAGAAACAAAGGACAGATTGAGGGGCCCTAAAAGCCATGATTTTGAAGCTTGCCTCATGTCAAAGTTTTGTTCCATAATATAAGCCACAGAAAAAGAGAGATTTTGTGCCACTATTTGAGATTCCATATTTTATGCCATTTTCTTTAATCATCCTAATTGATATTTCTTGTGAGAAGACTGCAAGCTTCAGAGAGGTTAAAATTTCTTGAAGGACAATAACCCCATTGAAGAATATTAATGCCCACCTGAAACACAATTCTTCTGTTTTCTAATTCTTACTTAATAATTGTGCTTTCATTTTAGGAGGGAGGCTCAATCCATTCCTCACATTACTTCCAATTATATCATTGGGAAGTGCAATGAGATGAGTCCTAGTAACATGGAACTAATATTTGGCCTCTGCAGATGAGGGAGTCTTTGGTTGGGCGAAGTTGTTCATTCTAAGCTAATTTTGGCCACTGATGCCACTAGTCATCCCAAAATAATGCATTGTTTTCATTTGTAATTTCCCAAAAGTTATGCTTCTAGACAAGATGTTTGTTGCCCCAAGCAACATTTCAAATATGAGAACCTATTATGTTTCCTATCATTTTAATGAGATGAGGTTCTTGGGTATTGGGGGCATAGTTACATTTTCACATTTTGGTAACTAAAATATTTTGATGATTTGTTCCATCCACACCAGGTTTTAGTACTTAAGGATGTATATCTGGATCACAGAGATCAAGGCCTCCTTTTCTCAGATGACAATTTTTTTCCCGTGTAGCTAAAGCACATTTTTGGTCTCTTATGGCGATCCCCAAAGTAACTAGCATTGAATATTTATGATCTTGTTTAGGATGTCTTTGAGGGTTGCCATTACTGAGAGATGATCTAGTTTCTTCCAATGATTATATGTTATACAAAATGCTGAACAATTTTTTCCATAATGTTCACACACATATCTTAATGGTTCAATCTCTAAATGACCTATCTCGTTAATAAATTTATAACCAATATTAATTAATTAAAAATGTAGCAATCCATTTCTCTTTTACTATTTTTCAAATAATTGGGTACCATGTGTAATGACATTTGTAATGTACATAATGAATGATTTTTATAAGCAATATTGTTGTACTAACACTATTTACCTACGACACTAGATTGATAATTTTTGTATTTTAAATGTTTGTATATGAAAGTCAATGTATTTCTATTTGGTTAATTAATACTCTTCTAGTGTATCTAAAATAAATGCTTGTAGTTTTTACGCCTTTTATATCAAACGATTCATGTGTTTTTCAATTTTGTGGCCGATGGTGTTTTTTTGTTTTTTTTTACTGGAATGAAAATTTCTAGAGAATTGGTAACTTAAATATATTCACTGCCACTATGACACCACATACAAGAATTTGAGAAACGCCACAAGCATGCCAATTACAAGATGTTTTTGGAGACATGAACTCACCCAGCTAGAGAAACAAATAGCTCACCAAACCACTTGAACTAAGATCATTTTACTATTTTTAAGAGGACATAGGGATGGGCTTTGAAACATTTATGCGTGCATAGGTCAAGGAACCATTTAATATGGTATCTTTGTCTGCAACTACACATCCAACCACTACCTCAAAGTGTCCACATAACTTTAGAAAAACCATAACTCTAAAACAACCTTCATGGAAATTAAAACTTGCATAATAATGAACTTTTCTTTGTTTTTATCATTAAATACAGACTCTTTAGATACCAACATTTTTACCAATAATAATATATAATTCTTTTTTTAATATAATTAAACATACTATTTCAAAGAATACATAAATATCTATGACGTAGTCTCATGTTTTGTAAACCTAATTGAATTCGGCTTATAAAGAGAAGCCCAGACTCCAAAATAACTATTTTGGTGAGCCATATTAGAATTCAAAATAATTTCTTCGATCATCTATTATACGCTTCAAGGGTGCATCATTCTCTCTTAGAGTTCAAAAGAAGTGCTTAGATCATCATCTATTATACGCTTCGAGGGTACATCATTCTCTAACTAGGGCCATTCTTTAACAATGAGGTCATATGTTGACCGTACAAGCATAACATTTATATTTATATTTATATTTATATTTATTTTTATTTTTTAAATTTCAACCCTTTAGTTTAAAGAATCTAAGACAACTTTGGATATTTGAGATATACTAATATGCAATAAATGTAAATACAAGTCTTCTATGAAAAACAAAGATTACTGTCATGGAAAATAAAATTCAAGTACAGACTATTGTAATGGAAAATTATTGTTTTCATTTTAATCTGAAATTGTTTATTACAAAAAAGGTTAAAATTCTTCAACGTGGGTTTATGGATACATTTTGATTGGATTATATATATTTATATTTATGTTTATATTTTAAATATGGATTATAAGTTAGGGATTTTAAATAAATATTTAATTTAATTATTAGTTACATCAAATATATAAATGTTTTATTTATTTAATTTTTTTGCATTTTTAATAATTTGTGTTTAAATTTCACATTTATAAATGAAATGATCTTTTAAATTAAATTGTATCAATATATTTAACTATTAAAAAAATGGAATGATTTAAATTTTAAATAAATTGGAATCTTAATAAAAAAAAAAAAAAATTATGATAATGTATCATAACCTTGCACACATACAATATACAACAAATATATGTAGGTAAAATAGCTCTGAAAAGAACTTTTATAATAACATTTTAGATATTTGGAGAATTCTAAATTATATAATTATGTTTAATTATAATAATTATAAAGAAATGTACATAGCAACTCTAATCTATTTTTCAGTGTTTTCACTTCTAAACTTACACTCTCTATATATATTTATTTAAGTATAAAGAAAGCTTAAATTTGTTAATTTATGACTTTTTTAAGTATAAAGAGAGTTTAAATTTATTAATTTGTATTTTTCTTAATAATTTAATATGAAGAAATTAATACATGACATAAAATTAAAATAAATCAAAAAAACATTATGCATTAAGAACTTTAATCCTTCTTGATGTAAATCCAAATTTAAGGTGGATTTATATTGGTAATTTTCAAATCTATTTCCTTTTACCTTTTGTATCCCTTTCCTCCTAATTTTGCATTCTCTTTTCTTTTAAAATATAAATTTGTTAATATTATTTATCTTTCTTTAATTTTCTTTATATTATCAAATCGTTACTCATTGTTTTATCATTTTTTTTATAATGGCTTCATGCTTGTGCAATCATAATTTACAATAATTATCTTTATTTTAACCCTATAATCTTTGCCTTTGAATTATTAGTCCATGCCTCGCTAGGGACTATAGCAAATGCCTCGTAGTCAAAGTGCGTTGAATTTGCATTATTTTTCTATGTTTTTGTAATTTTAACCAAAGTTTTAGGAAAATGCTTAATATTTCTATTTTCGCATAAATTAAAAAAAACAAATCTTATTTTTTGGAAATATTTTTTCTAATTTTCCATTAGCTGAGAAATATCTAATGGGACATAATTCCCGTAGTGGAGGGTGTTTTATATTTTGTATTCGTCAGTGCCTAACAATTCATTTCAAAGAGAAGAAAAAACATTGAGTGGTTTCACACTGTGTCACTGACACTGTTATGTTACTCCTCTACCTAATGATGTCAAAATTGACACAGTTGCAAGCCATTTACGTACACAAGAGGGGGGCTAAAAAAATGTCCATGAAGTAATAGGATATTCATAGTGCAGAGTAAGTTAATTTTGCAGAGTGTGAAGGACCCCTACACTCAACACAATGAACTTGCTCTGAAAACTCTACATTTCCACAACGATATTGTGAGAGCAATTTATAGTGGAAAACAAGAGAATCACTTTGTAACAAAAATAATGATGAATGAAAATAACAAAAGAAAGTGAAACCACATTTCCAATAACGAATGCCATATGTGAAAAATGAAATTGATGCCATAGTCATGTCATGCCTACACTTTCTTTGTTTTTGAGATGTATTGGAGGACTCTCACAATTTTTAAGGTTTCTCGTAATGAAGTGAGACACAAACAATCGATATTTAAATGTATGAACACCAAGCATAGTGAGAAAATTGCTTCAATATTAGATAGAAGATTGCAAATGATTCATTGTTACATTCAAAAGATTTCAGTAGACTAGGTTTCCACCATTATTCAATGCAAACATAAACAAAATTTCTATTAGGAGGGATAAAATAAAGTGCTCTTTCACATCAAAATAATCCCAAAAAAATTTCCTTGAAATGTTGCATGTTGTTCATTTGAACACTATAGCTGGTGACTCTAGTATCTAATACAAAATATATAAAGTTAATTAGAAAATCAAATCACAACTCATAGAATACCTATCGTAATATTTTCAAGTTTAAAAGTTATTTTGACTTGTAATTTTAGTTTTGAAACCCGCCAAAGTGCTTAACAAGCTCTGATTACATGCGACTAATGGTAGAAAATGCTAATAATTATTAATTTTTTTAATGTGTAGCATATATATTATATGATATAGGTTAGCTTCATTGGTTATAGTTGATGTTGTTGGGCATTATTAATTTTTTAATTCTGAAGAAGTTGATTGTGCAAGAGTGCGTAGCTTCGTAAAATGAACTTAGCTAATTATGCAGAGCTTCGTACTCCCACAATGAATGATAATAAAAATAGAGTGTGGAGTGCAGACTCCACACAGATGTGGTATCTATTGTGTAGAGCTCCACACTCTGCATGGAATTTCGTGTATTATATATCATCATACTGATACGGGGCACTGCAATGAGAAAATGGGGGAAAATGTACTGATTTCTTCACTTAATCATAGATATCTAACTCAAGATGGGAGACGAGAAAAATAAATATTAATAACTCAATATCTTATAATTCAAAATTTCAATATTAATTTACAATTTAATTATGTGTAATTTTGAAGATGATATAGTGGTAATAGCTCCCTAGGCCTTCGGCTCTCCACCAACTGCAAGCACAATTTTAGAGAGAGAAGAGAAGTATAGTAGTCAATCCAGATCAATCCTAGTTTTCTTTCTCTTTTCATGGACTCATAATTAAGTCAATTTCTCATGAATTGTGAGTTGTAATCCATTTCCCTACACAACTTCATGATACACACATATAGTGAAAATAAAAACCCCATGATTTAAAAAGAAAATATTCCCAAGGATTTGAAATTATCATAGGATGTGATATACTGAACTCAGATTCATGCATACATGTATTTCAAAAAATAAACAAGAAACAATTGCAATGCCCTCTATTCTCTTAATGATTATGACTATTTTTATTAATGTTATTGTGATTTTTGTGTCGACGAGTGTAGAAATCCATTCAATAAATTTACTTAATAATTAGGTATTGGTTTTCTTAACATTAACTAGGTTGAGTGCAAGCCTGGTTCACAATCATTTATGAGCGTTGATGGCAACCACAAGCATAAATTTTCTGCCTAGGATTCCATGAATGGTCGTTGGATAGTTGCATTAGAATAGCTGGTCCCCATTATGTGGCATGTAAGCATGCACCTCCACACAACACATCTGAACAACCATTAGGCTATAAATTATCGAGAAAAGCATAACAAGATTTAGTTTGCATAAATGTCCATGTGAAAAACTCTATATTTCATTCCATATCTCATTACTAGTTGTACCAAAATTACATAATCTAGAGCGTGGCATAAATGAGGATATAAAATTTAGTGGCAAGGAAGATTTGGCAAGTGATCGGTGTAGAACCAGAGTCCCGATGTTGTTGATCTTGGCCTGCAAACTCAAGAGACTTTGGTGTGCTCATGATTACGGCTAGTGCCAACAAAGGCCCAAATTCCAATGAAAAGGGAGATAGATGGGAGGAGTATTTATCATTTTTAAACTAGTGACTAACTCAAAATAACTTCAACATGCAAAAAAAAAAAAACTATATTTGACTTTACCAAATACAATACTGAACTCGAACTAACTGACAATTGACTAATTAACTCACACTCTAAATTTAGAGTAGTTTGCATGCAGGAGTAATTACAATTTCCAACAATGATCATAGCCAACGCCATCAAAGGCCCAAATGTTGATGAAAAGGAGGATGGAAAACTATCCCTTTTATCATAGGTGACTATCCTTCCATTGTCATAATGCTTCATTCATTATTACCTTTAGTTTTGTGGAATTGGAAATAACTACGTAGCCACGCATGTTTTGTTTGCTTCTCTTTATGGGATTTTGACAATGATTTCATGTTAATTGGAAACATTTTCTAATAAGATTTCTAGAAACCCGAACCCTTACCACATTACATATATCTAGGGGATAACTCATAATTGCACAACATTTACTTGTTGTGTTGCCTCCTTGATTGTTTCTTAATCCAAATAGGTTGTATTTTGTTGAGAAAAATAATTGATATATTGATTACAAAGAACTAGCTAGGTATGTACAACGATCTCCAAAAGGCTTCCTACCTAAGGATTGCATAGTGGCGTCTTCTAATAGCCTTGGTCAAAAATCCATGTTATAAATTTAATAAAGGAAAAATAATAATCAAGGTCATGGGACACATATTCCAAGCTGAATATTGGGCAAAATCGTAGTGATGGGGATCACACATGATAAAACAAATGGCTATGGAAATTGGAAAAGGAAAAGTGGCGCTTATTTGCATTTTATTTATGAAAATAATGGAAAATAGGAGAAAAGGAAGATGAAAGGTCACAGGTTGCATTTGAGGAGGAAAATAATGGAAATTGAACAAAATAGACGCCTCAATGATAAAAAGGCTTATGAGGATTAGTTCACAACCTTTTCTCAGTTTTATCTTGGAGCTCTCTATTCTATTCTCTCTCTCATACTCTTGGACACTTAGGTTATCTTGGAGCACTCTTGGCAGAGTGTGGCATACTTGGGATTTGGAGAAAGAAGAAAAACCAAGAGTGGGAAAGTGCAAGAGGACATCAGGATCAATATCTACAGTGGGTTTTACTTGCAGGTACCAAGTTGCATGTATGATTTCCTTGCTAGGGCTGGCATGCATGGCACATTCATGTGGTTTCTCTGTTATGATAAGTCATTGGCAGGGAGGATTCCCTGGAATAATAGTGGATTTTCCTAGAATTTCCATTTCATGGATAGCCATGGTGTTTTGGGTGTCTTTCCTTTTGTTTTTTGGTTGCTTCTCATGTTCCTTATGGTTGTGAGTTGAGTTACTAGTTCCTGGAGCCTTGGTTGGACAAATGTTCCAAAAGCCCTGTAATAGATTGGGTTGAGTTACTAGTATTAGAAGTCTTAGTTGCAAAGACGCTCTAGAGCCCTTGCTGGGTTTAGTTACTAGTCTTGGAAGCCTTGGTTGGAACAAATGCTCTAGAGCTCTAGACAACTCAGGTAGAGATCGATCTGGTTATGGTTAGTGATATCTAATAATGAGGTGGAATCATTGGTTGAGGGTTGAGGAGGTTTGGCCTTTGGAAGCCCTAGATTAGTTATGTTTGATTTGTTTCATGATATCCCACATTCATGCTTGGAATATGGTGTGGGGGTGATTAGCTGAAAGAGAGATTTGGATTAACCCAATCTATGGTTGGATGGTACGTGGAAGTCCCTGACTTGGTTGGATTTTCATATGTTAGTAAGAGCCCCTTTTCCTTGGTATTTTCATGAGTAAATGTGGTTGATATTATGTGGCTTTAATGGTTGTTTCCTTATTGATATACCACTGGTTATTTGTTTATTACAAGTATGTTTTATGACATTTATGATGTATGGCTCTAATTATGTTTTGGTTAGTATATGAAATGTTAGTGAATGAATGACCTAATAGATAAAAATGCAATTATTGTGAGGAGATACCAGTCCTCTTTGACGATTCTCATATAAGTATGAGACCCCGATGCTTAGATTTGTTGTTGTGACCTATAGATTACATGTTTGTGATATGTTTGACGAAAATCCTATCATGGCTAGTAGGGGCCAGATCAAGTCCTTGTTCAAGTGTTTGCATTAGTATCCTTGTTTTGATGTTATTTTTCATTTATGGAAGTTTCATGAAGTTCTAGGTAGTGGCTTGATTCCTCGCCTTGAAAGAACAACATAGAATCTAGGGCTGTTGGCACAGAGCTGCCTAAAAAGGGCCACAGTCTCATGGATGCCTTGCTATGGGAGCGATTTTAGGGTCCTAGTCGCATGCATGCATTTTCATGGGATCATTTGAGGCTCTAGGGCTGTGAAAAGGAAAGTTCTCTCAGGGGTTTGACACCTGAAGGGGTTAGATGGCTCCTGAAGGTTTTGTAGCTTCTAAGGGAGGTCATATTGGTATTTTCATGTCAGTTCCACTTCCTTAACTGTACATGGGGAGTTGAATCATATCATAGTAACTCTTCGTCACATGTTTACCCTGGTTGATCGGTTAGTTTGGGTGAATGTGGGAGGAGGGTGTTATAGAGTAGTATCAGAGCATGGTTCCATTCTCCTTGGGTGATGTCTGGTTTATGTTCTTGTTGGATGAATGTGTCGTCATATGTACATGTTAGTTGTATATGTGTCCTTATATTTTGGTATATGTGCTTGTTGTGTGCATGGTGGTGTTAGTGGTTGTCGTTGTGATGTCATGAAAAAGTTGACTGTGTTGTTTCCAAAATGGGTTCATCCTGAATGCATGTTAGTGTTTGTATGTATTATGTATGCATGCTTGTCATACATAAGTTGTTATGCATGCATTATGCATAGTTAGTGTTCTAGTTGGGCCATTATGCATGGTAGCTGGGATGATGATTAGGATGATGTTTATATATTGTGATGATTATGATTATACATGTATTGTGCTAATCTAGTTGATCTTGTAGATGAGATATCGTCCCCTAAACTAAAATAAGGTACGTTGGTTTGTTATGATTTGGTTTAGCTAACATGATATACCTTATAGGAAGAAAAGAAACAATATGACCAATAAGATGGTAGACTACAGTTCACAAGACTCTCTCTATAGATCTGATGAGCAACATGGTAATGAGCACTCCCCTCACATAGTAGACACTCTAAGAAGTTTTAAGGAAGAAATAAGAAGTTGCAAAGGAGATAATGACTGAATCATTCAATCACAAGAGAGACTCTCCAGGGCATAAGAGAAACAAGTAGAATTCAATGCAATTATTCTTCAGAGCTTGTCATACTTCCAGAGATAAGGACCACATAGAATTAGTCATGGATAGGAGGATAGGACTAATGGATCATATGGTAGCATGTCACATGGTGCGCACAAGTTGGATAGAGATGACATGGTTAGAGATACCAGATTCTTGGATGTACCTGATAGACGAGGCAATGGACATGGTATTTGCTTGAATTCTAGGTCAGACATGTTTCATGGTCATCATCGTTATGATCCTTATATGAGGAGTGACACACGATATTTTTCAGATGAATTAAAGAAAGAAAATCCACCTATATTTGATGGGGAAATGAAGAAGTCACAGGATGTAGAAGCATGGTTGCTTGGGATGAATAAGTTCTTCAGATGACATGATTAATTAGTGAATATGAAGGCCAAAATAGCTACATTTGGTCTCAAAGTTAAAGTAGATATCTGGTGGGAATATGTAAAGAATGCCAGTGATATTCATGAAGAGGAGTTGACTTGGAGTGAGTTTGAGAGCTTATTAGGGAAGAAGTATCTATCATAGAGATTCTGTGACAATAGGGCAAAGGAATTATATAAGCTCAATATGTGATCTATGACTGGTGAGGAGTACAGTAGCAGATTTTTGGAGTTATTGAGATATGTGCCTCTCCTAAAGGAGGAGAAGGCCAAGATTCAAAGATTCATCAGTGGGTTTCTGGTAGAATTCAAGGACAGTATTGAGTTTGGTGAGCCTAGATCATTAGACGAGGCCATCTGGAAGCTAAAGCATTGTTATGAGAAATCAAAGCACAGATCTAAAACTTAGCAAGACTGATAAGGTAATGAGAATAATAAAGGAAAATGGGATAAGAAGCGAACAAGACCTCAGGACACAGGTGACAAAGAGAGTGCAACACCGCCTAAGAAGTTCAATTCATCTAATATAGGATGGTGATTTCGGTCTGAGGCGTAGAAGAAGAGTGGTGGTGATGGTAGGAAACCCTTACAGTGTTGGAATTGTTGAGGAGAGAATCGAAGGAGATATTGTCCACAACATCAGGGTAGTGGGTCGCAAATATACAATGCTCAAAAGGCACAGACATTGGGGCATGTTGGAAAAAGTATTCCACAGATCTATGCAGTGCTGGATAATAGGGAAGCAGATCACCAGGTGTTTATTATTGAAATGGATAGTAATATTTGTGATCATGTTATTTCTATTTTTATTAACCATGGATCTAATTATAGTTATGTTAATTATAACCTGGTGGATAAGTGTGGTTTGAATAAAGAAGTGCATGCAGAATCTTGGTTAGTGCAGTTGGATACAGGTACAAGAATAGATTTAATGATTGGGTAAGAGCTTGTGCATTTGAGTTGAATGGTATGCATACCCCAACAAATTTGAATGTATTTCCATTTGGATCATATCGTATGTTTTTGGGTATGGATTGGTTGTATCTTCATAGGACCAAAGTGGATTGTTATCACAAGGCCATTGAGGGCTTTGATGGCAATTAGGAAAAAAGAATATTGTTGGGTAAGAAGAAGGAAATGTTGGCGTAGGGGGTCCTGACTGAGGTTCAAAGTTAATTGCACCAAACAAAACCCTATAGTACTGGCCCTTTCAGTAACAACCCATGTAGTGCAGGCTGCAGTCTCACCCGAAGTAGTATGGGGGGATGTTGGAACCAAGTTTTTGCATCCAGAGATTAGTGTGATGTATTTTATTACCCTAGATCTGCCTTCATGCAAATATATAAGCCCTTAGGGCTCTGTATTGCAACTCCCTTTAAACAACCTCTAAACCTTTGCGAAGGTCTATGATTGGTCTCTGCGGTCCCTTAACAGTCTATTCATCCACTTACACTAATGAGAAAATAACCCTATATCTGAGCTCGCGCAGATCTACTTAAGTTTTTTAATAAACATAAAAGAATGTAGCAAAATCTTCGTGAAATTACTTAAAATGCAGTGCAGAAAGTTATTAAGATTTATTTACTGGAGTCACGCATCATTAGATCAATACTTCATAAATACATTATTCATTCACATCATATATTGCAATCATAAATAAACAGAAGTAAACAGATAAATATGTGAATTATTTAATAATCTTCTTTATTTATCTTCCTTTAGTATTTACAGATTCAAAAATTCTGTGCGCACTCAGCTGCAGAGCCTTTCTCTCCTATTTGACCCACTTCTCTGCGCTACCTCCTATTGACCCCTTTTCTTCATGACCTCTTAGACATGCCTTAGACTCTATAAGGCACACATATTTATACAATCCCATGGTCCATGGACCATGGGTGGATCTCAAAGCCTGCTTAACTTTACATAAATAAGGGACTAAAATGCTTTTTCACTCCTAACTATCTAAGCACTCCACATCCAGAAATCGTGGAGAGTTTACATCATTTGCAAAAATTACGTCAAAACTTTGGTTTTTAACCCCAAAACTAACCCAGGGGACCCCATCCCAACAGGCACCCAACACGAATATCGTGACTCACCTCGAGTCTCTCGACTAGCAAGGTGATCTTGCTACGAAGATCCCCCAGATCTAGCTGAACTACGACAACTTTGGTAGCGCTCTCTGTGGCTGCCTACTTGACTTCTTCTACTAGCGTCTTTGTAGTTGGTCCTTCTGTGGCCAGCTTCAGTGTCTGTTGTGTCTGCTGCAAGCTCGTTAGCATCTCCTGAATGTTGGTTGTCACCTGATAAGCTTCGTCTAACAAAGGCCTCCTTCTTTTGGGCTTCTTCTACCTGCGCGAGGAGCTGCTTCCCCTCCTGCAACCTAGCTAGGTGCTCCACTGGAGCAATTGAGCATGTCATTGCCCTAACTTCATCGTATTGCTTTTGCATCTCCCTCGCCTCTATATTTAGTTTCTGTAGGTTTGGATCTTCTTGCAGAGTCATCACCAACTCCATTGCCTACTCAAATAATGTTGTGCAATCTGCAGTTGTGGCATCCAGAGTGGCCAGTCCTTCCTTGATCATGGCTCTACGCTACTCCCAGACTTCAAGTGGAGTCGAAGGCTGCATCTTCAATTGTATATCGATTATATTCATGTTCAATTAAAATTGAACTCGACTAACCTATTCCTTTTCCTCGCGCACACTAACGACTAACTTCCTAACCTTTGCTTCTAGCTGTGCGTCCCCGGGAATATGAAGTTTAGGCAGATTTCTACATGCCTCCATGACCACTAACTCCAGTCGTGAGCTGTCCACCTAGAGCACCTCCTTTTCTTCCAAAATATATGTCTTCTCGGCAAACAGCCGTCGATTATTCACCTTGATCTCGCTGACAACACTAAGTGCTCGTTGTTCTCGAAGGTGAATCTCTATCGCAATTCCATGTAATAATTCATGCGATGTCTCCTGTTGCATCAAGGCAAGGTTGAGGCCCATCTTCGGGATGCTATTAGGGAGGGCATGATGTTCCTTGGTCTCGGCGTGTATTGCACCTGTAGGCAAGGGGAAGACTTTCACATCCATCGTCGACCACAGAACTAGCTCTACGCCAGTACTTTGTTCTTGCACCAAATTGCCTACTGTGCCACTCACTTTGCCGACATCTGCTTGGAGCTGCAGCTCTCAAAGATCCTTTTGCACTCCCCCCAAAGTCTGAATGTACTATTGTTCTAACTACTGCAGTACTTCTGTGGCGACGTCCTTGACCTTATCACAAATTTCATCAAGATCGGTTTTTGTGACAACCAGGGGCTCAACTGTTTTTTGTGCACCTTCTGCCTTTTCCTCAACCCAGCTTGTTATTCCAATTCTTGCCTTTTCACCATGAAGGGGGTGGGTTGCCCCTCCTCGCCTCCGTCGCCTCGCCCTATTTTTATTTTTGTTGCTGTCAAAGGTGACTTGTCACCTTTCTAGGTCCCGCGCTCCTCCTGCTCTACCTTCTCCTTGGCAGAGCGTTCCTCCCCAACCCGAGCATTTTTTGTAGCATCTTTCTTCTTTTACGCAACCAAGTTCTGTGCAGCCTCCTTCGTTGCCTCCTTCCTTTTCTTTGTGGCATCACTCTCTGCACCTGTGCTTGGCCCAGCAGCTAAATTTGAAGGGGCATGCCACTCAGTTGGCCAACGTGACACTACCTCCTGCACATCGGAGTCTGTTAGTAAATAAGGCAGGTCATACAACTTCTAGGTGGGATCCTTTCATGCTTGGATATAGACCCAGTGGAAGTTAGACTTAAATGATACATAGGCTGATAGTTATGTATACAAGGTTATGGACAACCTTACGCATTGGTTAACTACCATGTAGAGACTTACTTCCATCAAGGCCCAAAAAATCTTCGTCTCCCTGACACACGCAGGGTCCTTCGTAGCCCATAGGGAGGCGAACTACACAGCCTCCGACAATCCTTCTTCCAACAGAGGAAATTGGTTGTCCTCCAGCAGCTCCCATGAAACCACCACAATGGAGAGAAGCAACCAAGCATAATGGATTGGCTTTGTCTCATCCTGGGCTTCGCGGAAATTCATGAGGAATTCTTGGCATAGGTACCTAAACCAATTGAATAGTACACATTTCGCGCAATGAACTGCTAGAGACATTATGGGTGTCAGAACCTCATCCGTGTGACACTTCCTCATCTTCTTTCTAGCCAATATTTACATGGCCAATTGAACTTCAGGGTCATTTATTGACAGGATGGAATACCCTCGTGCTTTATTCACTAATTTATAATTGTTTTTCATGTGCTCAGCCAGCTCCTTCTCTCCTATCTTTCCTACAACCTCCTTGGCCGGATTTAGCCATTCATGTAGCAAGTGTGTAATCATGTGCACTAGCATATCTATGATGGGTATATGACCTCCATGCATAAAAACCCATCATGCATTAGAGTGAGCAGCTGGCATATGCAATTTGTGTTAATTGGGGTGCAGTGGTAATGTGGTACCCAAAGCAAGTTGAGCAGCCCAAATTTCTCAACACCATGGGCCCATTCCTCAGTTTCCACCATTTTCACACTCATGCCTTCATAATATACTTGTTTCATGAAGCTATTAGTTGCTAAGTGTGGTAACTAAGTGTCATCTGCTAAGTTCCAGCCCTCCATATTCAATAAAGGGACTCGCACGAGCCACAGACCTTCAAAAGGCACTTGCTCAGGTAGCAAGGGTGTGGAAATGACAAATTTCTCAGAATCTGGGTCTTCTGAAATATCCACCTTTCCTTTCCTCGGAGGGATATACTGAGGGAGAATTATGATGGTCTTCGCTCCTTCGGCATCAACATCTTCGATTCCCTGGCCTTCTTCCTCCTCCAAGTCTACAACCTTCTCTTTGCCTTCTTCCGGCTGCTTATCCTTTTTCTGTGCAGGTGTCGTGGTATGCTTCCTGGGGGAAGTGCATATCTATACCAACTTCTGCTACTTCTCCTTTGCATGGATTGTTTCGGTCTTGTAGACCTTGGGGTCATGGGCACCGTAGGTGTAGCTTCAGCACTAGATATTTAAGGGCCTGGGGTGTCGAATACAGTGGCCTATGCACTCAAAGCTTCTGCGGGGATGGTGATAGTCAAGCTCTACATAAATAGCTTACGGGCTTCAAGAGAAACGTTTGTGTGGGCAAAGAACTCTTTCCAAAATGCTCGGCTCATAAGAAACAAACAACAAAATTCAGAAAAAGCTCCAAGTGTGCAAAGTGTTCTATATTGGCCTAGCATGCGTAATTTATAGGGGTTTTTGAATTCAAATCTGACTGTTCCCTACAAATTTCAACGATTAATGTTGTTTTGATGGCATATCTTCAAATATTTTGGCCTTAAATGCTGCCAGCCACTCCTCTTAACTGTCTTCTAGCTATTAAATCATGAACGGTGCCTCCAGCGATCACTTTCCTATTGTGCTGTGGGGCACCTCCCTCCATAGCATAGCTTCCTATATTGCAACGTCACCATTTTCCACGTAACCCACCTGCTACGTAGTCTGCGAACCCTATCAGTGTAGTTTATAGTCCTACGCTCCCTTGCAACTACCTGGAGCACTAAGACTGTCCTGCCGCCATATAGTCATTACGCAGGATCCCCTGTGTATAGCTTTAGTCGTCTTCCATTCACTCTTCCTGGAAAAGGTTCTCCATTCAACTTTGTAAGCTGAACTACACCTCCATCTCCAATTACTTTGATAATATATGGCCCCATCTAATGCATTTGAAGTTTACCCAGAAACTTAGTGAACTTACTATCATATAACAATATGAAGTCATTTACCTTGAACGTGCGAAGCTTGATGTGTCGATCGTGCCAGGATTTTTCATGTTCCTTTTGTACTTATTGATGGAATTTAGCCAAGAATCAGTGTTCTTCAAGCTCCATCAGCTGCATAAGCCGTTCCTCCAAGGCTTCACGATCTCCCATACCTGTGAGAGCTGTTATGCGTAGACTAGGCATAATATACTCAATTAGCCTATATTATGCCCATAGCACTGCAGGTATGCACACATCCAAGTCATTTCACTTCACATTGCAGATCTTCGTCAGCGCCTTCTCCAAGATCTTATTAAATGCCTCAACTATTTGATTAGCTTGTGGATGATATGGTGTGCTCTTCTGATGATAGACCTGGAACTCCTCAGTCAACACGTTGATTGTATCATTTAGGAAGTGCGTACCTCGACCACTCATCAACACCTTCGAGAAGCCAAATATGGTTAAGACATACTCAAACAAGAACCTCACTATTGTAGCCCCTATACAGTCCTTAACCGATTATGCCTCTACCCATCTGGTTAAATACTCCGACGCGGGGATGAAAAGAGCACGTAGTAGTTTTCTTCCCTGGGTGTTGAATTGGCTTAATGAAATTAATCGCCCATTTTTCAAATGGTTGCAAAGATACGTAAGGATTCAGTGGCAACTCGTCCCTCCACGATGGTCATCTAGTTCATTGAAATGCATCACATGCCCTAAAATACCCTTTGGAATCCTTATGCAGCGTTGGCCACCATAGACATGTGCGCAAAATCTTCTACGCAGCCACTTTTCCTGCATAGTGTCCTCCCACAGCTCCTCCATGAGCTTCCGCGAGAATGTTATTCTATCAAAATTTGGCACATATCTTCACAATATCACATCTACACACATCTTATAAAAATGTCCCACAATCATCAAAAAGTCTATTGCATGCACTACTAGCTCCTTATTTTGTTGACTTGTAAACCCTTCTAGTGCCATCCCCGTAGTAAAAAAATGGATGATATCTACAAAATGATTATCCGCTATGCACACCACAAGGAGATGTGCATCTAGCAACCCTTCCTCCAAATTAGTCGGTTCCTCTCCTATTTTGATCTGTGACAAATGGTTAGGTCCTGCATTCAAGCTCCCTGCCTTCACAATGACCTCAAAGTCATACTCCTAGAATAGCACCAACCATTAACAGATCTTCCCCCCCGACACAGGCTTATTAACTAGGTATTTCAAGGCATAATGATATGTGTACATCTTGAAATGTCCACCCAATAGATAATGCCTAAAATTTTGAAGCACGTATACGATAGCCAATCCTTCACGCTCTGTCGTTGAGTAATTCTTATCAGCCTTCGATAGTTTCCTACTTTCGAAGGCTATAGGATGTTCCAACTCTCCTTCACATGCCTGTGTTAGCAATGCACCCAACACAATTCAAGAAGCATCGACATGTACATGGAATTCCCTCTTCTAATCATGGAAGACCAAGATCGATGCAGTGACCATCTTCTCTTTAGACTTAGTTACCAGAGAATCCACAGTAAAAACCATTTTCTGTCAACGTTTCAAATCCCAACTGGGATCCATCATCAAGACTTTCTTGAATGCTAATAGTAGAAGAGCTTAATTCAGGGATTTAAATAGTTATGAGGAGAGTAGATTTTAGGAAGATTATATTTGTTATGTATGAAGGTCTGTGGCTCTTCTTGCTATCTTCACCCTAAATTTTTCAAGTAAAATGATTTTACTCCATGTATCCCCTCCGTATAGGGAAGCGATTCTAGATTTAAGACATCTCTCGTATATATCTTTAGACTTAGTTACCAAAGAATCCATAGTTAAAACCATTTTCCGTCAACGTTTCAAATCCCAACTAGGATTCATCATCAGGACTTTCTTGAATGCTGATAGTAGAAGAGCTTAATTGAGGGATTTAAATAGTTATGAGGAGAGTAGATTTTACGATGATTATATTTGTTATGTATGAAGGTCTGCAGCTCTTCTCGATATCTTCACCCTAAATTTTTCGACTAAAATTATTTTACTCCATGTATCCCCTCCGTACAGGGAAACGATTTTGGATGTAAGACATCTGTGGTATATATCTTTAGACTTAGTTACTGGAGAATCCACAATAAAAACCATTTTCCGTCAACATTTCAAATAACAACTGGGATCCATCATCAGGACTTTCTTGAATGTTGATAGTAGAAGAGCTTAATTGAGGGATTTAAATAGTTATGAGGAGAGTAGATTTTAGGATGATTATATTTGTTATGTATGAAGATCTACAACTCTTCTTGCTATCTTCACCCTAAATTTTTTGAGTAAAATGATTTTACTCCATGTATCCCCTCCGTATAGGGAAATGATTCTAGATTTAAGACATTTGTGGTATATATCTTTAGACTTAGTTACTGGAGAATCCACAGTAAAAACCATTTTTCGTTAACGATTCAAATCCCAACTGGGATCCATCATTATGACTTTCTTGAATGCTGATAGTAGAAGAGCTTAATTGTGGGATTTAAATAGTTATGAGGAGAGTAGATTTTAGGATGATTATATTTGTTATGTATGAAGGTCTGCAGCTCTTCTTGCTATCTTCGCCCTAAATTTTTTGAGTAAAATGATTTTACTCCATGTATCCCCTCCGTATAGGGAAATGACTCTGGATTTAAGACATTTGTGGTATATTTCTTTAGAATTATTTACCAGAGAATCCACAGTAAAAACCATTTTCCGTCAACGTTTCAAATCCCAACTGGGATCCATCATCAACACTTTCTTCAATGCTGATAGTAGAAGAGCTTAATTGAGGGATTTAAATAGTTATGAGGAGAGTAGATTTTAGGATTATTATATGTATGAAGGTCTACAGCTCTTCTTGCTATCTTCACCCTAAATTTTTCGAGTAAAAAGATTTTACTGCATGTATCCGCTCCATATAGGGAAACGATTATGGATTTAAGACATCTGTGGTATATATCTTTAGACTTAGTTACCAGAGAATCCACAGTAAAAACCATTTTCCATGAACGTTTCAAGTCCTAACTGGGATCCATCATCAGGACTTTCTTGAATGCTGATAGTAGAAAAGCTTAATTGATGGAATTAAATAGTTATGAGGAGAGTAGATTTTAGGATGATTATATGTATGAAGGTCTGCAACTCTTCTTGCTATCTTCACCCTAAATTTTTCGATTAAAATGATTTTACTCCATGTATCCCCTCTGTATAGGGAAACGATTTTGGATTTAAGACATCTGTGGTATATATATTTAGACTTAGTTACCAGAGAATCCACAGCAAAAACCATTTTCCATCAACGTTTCAAATCCCAATTGGGATCCATCATCAGGACTTTCTTGAATGTTGATAGTAGAAAAGCTTAATTGAGTGATTGAAAGACTTATGAGGAGAGTATATTTTAGGATGATTATATGTATGAAGGTCTGCAGCTCTTCTTTTTATCTTCACCCTAAATTTTTCGATTAAAATGATTTTACTCCATGTATCCCCTCCATATAGGGAAACGATTCTGGATTTATGACATCTGTGGTATATATATTTAGACTTAGTTACCGGAGAATCAATAGTAAAAACGATTTTCTATCAACGTTTCAAATCCCAACTAGGATCCATCATCAGGACTTTCTTGAATGTTAATAGTATAAGAGCTTAATTGAGGGATTTAAATAGTTATGAGGAGAGTAGATTTTAGGATGATTATATTTGTTATGTATGAAGATCTGCAGCTCTTCTTGCTATCTTCACCCTAAATTTTTCGAGTAAATTGATTTTACTCCATGTATCCCCTCCATATAGGGAAACAATTCTATATTTAAGACATTTTTGGTATATATCTTTAGCCTTAGTTACCTGAGAATCCACAGTAGAAACCATTTTCTGTCAACGTTTCAAATCCCAACCAGGATCCATCATTGTGACTTTCTTGAATGCTGATAGTAGAAGAGCTTAATTGAGGGATTTAAATAGTTATGAGGAGAGTAGATTTTAGGATGATTACATGTATGAAGGTCTGCAGCTCTTCTTGCTATCCTCACCCTAAATGTTTTGAGTAAAATGATTTTACTCCATGTAAGCCCTCCATATAGGGAAACGATTCTGGATTTAAGACATCTATGGTATATATCTTTAGACTTAGTTACTGGAGAATCCACAATAAAAACCATTTTCCGTCAACGTTTCAAATCCCAACTGGCATCCATCATCAGGAATTTCTTGAATGCTAATAGCAGAAGAGCTTAATTGAGGGATTTAAATAGTTATGAGGAGAGTAGATTTTAGGATGATTATATGTATGAAGGCTTGCAGCTCTTCTTGCTATCTTCACCCTAAATTTTTCGAGTAAAATGATTTTACTCCATGTATCCCCTACGTATAGGGAAACGATTATGGATTTAAGACATATGTAGTATATATCTTTAGACTTAGTTACCAGAGAATGCACAGTAAAAACCATTTTTTGTCAACGTTTCAAATCCCAACTGGGATCCATCATCAGGACTTTCTTGAATACTGATAGTAGAAGAGCTTAATTGTGGGATTTAAATAGCTATGATGAGAGTAGATTTTAGGATGATTATATGTATGAAGGTCTGCAGCTCTCCTTGCTATCTTCACATTAATTTTTTTGAGTAAATTAATTTTACTCCATGTATCCCCTCCGTATAGGGAAACGGTTCTGGATTTAAGACATCTGTGGTATATATCTTTAGACTTATTTACCAGAGAATCCACAGTAGAAATAATTTTTTGTCAACGTTTCAAATCCCAACTGGGATCCATCATCAGGACTTTTTTGAATACTGATAGTAGAAGAGCTTAATTGTGGGATTTAAATAGTTATGATGAGAGTAGATTTTAGGATGATTATATGTATGAAGGTCTGCAGCTCTCCTTGCTATCTTCACATTAAATTTTTTGAGTAAATTGATTTTACTCCATGTATCCCCTCTGTATAGGGAAATGGTTCTGGATTTAAGACATCTGTGGTATATATCTTTAGACTTAGTTACCAGAGAATCCACAGTAAAAAGAATTTTTTGTCAACATTTCAAATCCCAACTGGGATCCATCATCAGGACTTTCTTGAATGTTGATAATATAAGAGCTTAATTGAGGAATTTAAATAGTTATGACGAGAGTAGATTTTAGGATGATTATATGTATGAAGGTCTACAGCTCTTCTTGCTATCTTCACCCTAAATATTTCGAGTAAAATTATTTTACTCCATGCATCCCCTCCGTATAGGGAAACTATTCTGGATTTAAGACATCTTTGGTATATATCTTTAGACTTAGTTACCGGATAATCCACAGAAAAAACCATTTTCCGTCAATGTTTCAAATCCCAATTGGGATCCATCATCAGGACTTTCTTGAATGTTGATAGTAGAAGAGCTTAATTGATGGATTTAAATAGTTTTTAGGATAGTAGATTTTAGGATGATTATATGAATGAAGGTCTGCAACTCTTCTTGCTATCTTCACCCTAAATTTTTCGAGTAAAATGATTTTACTCCACATATCCCCTCCGTATAGGGAAACGATTATGGATTTAAGACATCTGTGGTATTTATCTTTATACTTAGTTACCAGAGAATCCACAGTAAAACCCATTTTCCGTTAACATTTCAAATCCGAACTGGGATCCATCATCAAGACTTTCTTGAATGCTGATAGTAGAAGAGCTTAATTGAGGGATTTAAATCCACAGATGTCTTAAATCCAGGACCATATTCTCTTTCAACACGTCTGAATTGCACTAACATTCTTCATCCCAACAGAATGTAGCATCCTTCTTCAATAGTTTCTCCGTGGCATGGTAATATGAGCATAAGCCTTGATGAACTTCCTGTAATATCATGTATGTCCCAGCATCACGCACAACTTCTTAACGCTCCCTGGGGCCTCCAAGTTTACTATCAATACAATCTTTGTAGGGTCCACCATTAGCCCTTGCTTACACACCACATGACCCAGAAAAATCCCAAAGGGAACACAAAATAAACACTTCTTCAGATTTAGTGCGATGTAGTACCCGCAACAAGTATCGAACATCAAGCGCAAACTTTCTACATGGTGCTTCACTAACCCAAACACTGTCGAGTCATCAAAGTATACTTCCAAGAACTTATGAATAAACTCCTTGAATGTCGGAATGACTACGTGAGAAAATATCACAGGCGCATTCTTGAGGTCAAACAACATCATAGTGTATGGAAAACAACCACATTCCATCACGAAGGTTGTTTTTCTCCTATCCTCTAGCGTGATCTTGATTTGATGGTACCCGGAAAATCCATCATTGAACGAGTAGGCCTCCTACCCTGCAATGTTGTCTAATACTTCGTCTATAAATGATGTCAGGAATGGACCATGGACACAAGCATGATTAATATTCCTTGGATCTACGCAAATCTTTAATTCATCCTTCTGTTTCTTCTCCTTAACCACCATGGGCTAACCCAATAAGACTCCTCCATTAGTTCTATGATGCCTGCTGCCAGCATCTTATCCAACTCCAAGCAAACCTTTTCCTTATACTTAGGATTCAGGCGATACGACCTCTACCTAACAAGCTTTACGTCTAGATTCAGAGTGATTTTCATAACACCCAAGTCTCCTATTCGCGGAGTAACTCAACAAACATATCCATAATAGCGTCGTCCCAATAATCGTTAATTTTTTCAAACTTTAGTTCTACTTAAGTCCCAATGTTCACTTGTTTGGTTTTCAATAGCGTGGTGATGTCTGGGCTCTCTATTTGCAAGCCCTCAACTTCGTGATGCCCTTCGACCTCTAGAATATTATTATTTCTTGGATCTTCATCCTCCTCCTCAATGGTCACATTATAACATTCTAGTGAATGGCATAGCTGGGTGCTCCAATATGGTTGAGCCCATTCCAGAGGTTATTATAGTGTTCTAAAGATCATTGCCTTAACCTCCTACAAAGCTTCATCAATTCTCTCAAATCCATCTCCAAAAATGAAGGTCATTAAGAATCCTTCCCTCAGTATATCCCACTCTGCGGTGCCATGGCGGAGCACTGTCCCCAAGTACCAGTTCATGGGGATTGTGTCTAAAGTATGGAAAAACAAATGTACCCACTCTGATTGTGGCTCCATTCCATAATATTTAGTCCACTTCTCTAGGTGATCCTATGGATTATCCCTCCCATCATATTTCTCTGTCAATCGAAGGTTCGGTCGGCCAAACCACAACCTCATCATTCTTCTACAATACTATTGGCCACTCTAATTTCTTATTAATTTAAACAACCAAGTGCTACATGAATTGTCAACCCAGGGAAGTCTATTTGCTTCAAAGGCAATCACACACTGTATATGCTCAATCCAAAAGAAATGAAAAGTTGTAGTAACAATTACACTAATCACTCCTTGCTTTAAACAAACTGAAGCTCTACTCCGAGTTACATTAGGAACAATCTCTCTATTGCAAACAATTATCAAAAGAATCCTGGATTACATTAAAATGAACAATCTAGGAAAAGAAATCAATCTGCAGAGGAAAAGACTAATTGTGTTATAACAAAGAACATGACCCTATTCCCCAAGAAAGAATCTTCAGCACCTGTTTCTGATTACTATGCTTCACAAACTCACTCTGTGAACCCAATTACCAATTAAAATAGTCACTAATTAGCTATGAATAAATTTATGAAAACAATGCAATAATCAAATAGAAACAAAGTTTCAGTAATAAATATAGAGTTCCAATAACACATAAGTAATTTCAGCAAACAAATTTCACAAGGTATGAAAGAAAAATAACACTTAACACACGACATGAATTAATGGGTGAATCTTGTGATGAAGGTGGGCCCTTTCCTTCTCACAAGATTCCCCAGAAAAAGGAACTAAGAAGGAATGCTCAGAACAATATTTTATTCATCTGTCAATGTATCATATTACAAAAGATTCAAGTTCCTTTACTTTCAGCTAGACCTTCCCGTAGTCTGTCCGTAGTCCCTCTAATGTTGATGTCTCCTCTTTTTAAAGAGGAGACATCTATTATACATTTGATTACATTATAAATCCTATTCTTAACCCGATATGCTAAAATAGGATAATTGGTTCTTCCATTAACAGAATGTTGTTACAATGGTTGTGACAATGCCGACTTTGGAATGTAGTTGTTGCGGTCAGTGTAACAGCTCCTTCGATGATCTCTTCTTGTTGCTTCCGAATCTGAAATGTAAATCATAGGTTGTTTCAGCAACGGGATTTGTTCACTGTTCTAACTGTTTCAGCAACGTAGGCCGCAATGATAAATCTGTACCCTTCAGACTATTTCAGTAGCTATATATTTCCGATCAGTGATTAATTATGAAAGTAATGTAAAATTATACGTAAAACAAATTAAACATATAGTAATGAGAAGAAATGTTATATTCCTTTGGAAAATGGATTAAAGTAATAACATAGGCTTTAAATATGGATTGAAAAAGGGTGGAATGATAGCAAAATATATGAGGAAAAAGGTACAACGTAGGGTCTTAAAATCCCCCCCCAACTTAAAGGGTTGCATGTTCTCATGCAACTTCACTCTAAATCTGAGTCCGGGTACTAGGCCTTAGAGTGCAAATTACTTAAGAAGTAACTATAGAGGGTATTGTCAAGTAGATCTCTTAACCTGTGCACATTTTGCAGCCTCTGCCATGTTGTTGCTTCTTCCTTTTCAGTTAACCTGTAATGAGCCTTATATTCTTGTGCTGAAATCTGTAGAAGAGGAAAATGAAAAAGATACCCTATCCACTTTTCGGCACATTTCTGAACACATCTGATATAATCGGGTACCCTTGAGATTGCTGCTTCAAAATTAGGGGGACTGAAGGGGTTATACTCCTGCCTTTCCTTAGAGGACTATTGCCAGAATAAGTTGTTTGCTTTTAAGGCAGCAGCTTCCTTGGTCTTAACAAAGTGTTGGCAGTATTGTAGCACTGTTGCTTGTAGTTGCCTGATGTGTTCAACCATCCCTGGTTCTTTCAAAAATTGATGATACTCCCAAATAAAAATGGCAGGATTTTGTGGCTCTGGTCGAATCCACAGGAGACGGTTGTCTTCATTATGCCTTGCTACAAGAAAGGCAGTCTACCATGTGATCTGATTGGCAATGAAGGAGGCCAATGCCCTTACCTGAACATCACCAACCAAAGGGTTAAGATTGATCTTCCTATTTTCAGGGATAGCTTCATTGTGGAGATACAACTCATAGAGAAAATTTTGATCACTGGTGGATGCTTTTGTGAAAGTTTCCACAAACTACTCAAGTGTAAATACTTCATGAGGTTTCCCATTTCTAATTGCCTTTATTTGAAATAACGCTAAGCATTCTGCAAGAAAAAGAGAATAATTGGAAGATGGTTTCCTGGTAGCTAATAATTTCTGAACCAAATCAAACATAAAGAGCATTTTATTTTTTAGCTCTTTATTCTCTTTCTTCTGGGCACGAGAATGTTGGAGTACTTGCTCCAGGGCTTCCCAGTTTGCATATATATAATTTTGCCATTGTAACTTATGCTCTTGCAAGATCTTATCTTGCAAAATAACATATTCTTTCTTCCACTTGTCCATTATTTGGTGCTTATCCTGAGATTCAGTTTGTTTTTCAGTACTGCAAGCGGTAGGCTGATGTATAGTCTGAGTAGAAACACTTACAGTAGGCCAAGGTACAGTCTGAGTAGAAACAATTACAGTAGGTCGTGGTACTTGTGGCTTAGTTTCTTCTTCCTTAATTTTGAAGGTTGAGGTACTTGTGGTTTAGCTTCTTCTTCCTTAATTTTTGAAGGCCCTACTGGTTCTTGTGTAACAGTATGGCATTCCTCTTTGATTGTAGAAGATGTGGATGCAGGGGAGGCTCCAGGCAGTGGGACTTCAATTATTTTATACCCTGCTTGATGATAAATATTACCACATTGGCTGCACATATATTCCTTATGTTGATCTTTCTCTGTATTTTTCTCAGCCATGGATGTTGTATGGGCTAAAATGTACAAATTAAGCTCTCTTTTGTAGGCTTCCCTTGCATTTACTAATTCCTGCTTATAAGCTTCGAGTTCTGATTTTAGAAACTTATTTTCCTGTAAAATGGAAGCCAGGGTGACTGGGCTTTGCATAACAGTCACAATCTCAGTAGCTGGTTCTTGTGTAACAACTACGTGATGTGCAACATCTTGTGCATCTAGATTTTGTATATCAACAGCTGGTTCTTGTGTGGAATCTACTGAATGAGTAGCTGGTTCTTGTGTAACAGCGACGTGATGTGCAGCATCCTGTGCGTCCAGATTTTGTATATCAGTAGTTGGTTCTTGTGTGGCAGCTACTAAATGAGTAGTTGGTTCTTGTGTAACAGCTATGTGATGTGCAGCATCCTATGCATCTAGATTTTGTATATCAGCAGCTGGTTCTTGTGTGGCAGCTACTAAATGAGTAACGGGTTCTTGTGTGACAGCTACTTTTTTTGAAAGAAATGATGTCGCAAAATCCTAGGCATCTGGTTCTTTTGTTTCAGTGCCTGAGGGTGAGACAGGTAAATATTCCGAGACTTGGGACTGTGGTGGGGTACGGGCTTTTAGACAAATAGGTGGAGAATTTAGGATAGTGGCAACAGTTGCCGCTTCAGTTGACACCCTCATTCGTCTTTGGGGTAAAAAGGCAGGGAGGGTAGTAATTTTCCTTTTATGAGTGGGTTTTCTCTGAGGGGGAGGGCTATCAGAAATGGTAGTTGTTTTGGTTGAGGCCCCCTTTTGTCTTTCTGATAGGAAAACAGTCTTAGTTTGCCTTTTTCTTTTTAGAACAGAGAGGGGAAGGTTATCGTCCAAATCATCGCTAGGGATATGAAGAGTAGGATTAGATTATTCTGCTAAATTGTGGGATGGAGTTGATATGGTGGGAGGGTTAATTGTATCAATTGACTCTACTGGTGGGATTTCTGGAAGGTCAGGGATGTTCTCTAGTTGCTGCTCGTGGGGATTTCCAAGGATTTCTTGAGGATTTTCAGCAACTTGCTGAGGGATTTTAACAGTTTCTTGGGGAATTTTAACAGCTTGCTCAGGGTCTAGGAGTGGATTGTTTAGACGAGGGTTTTGCTGAGCAAAACCCATTTTAATCAGTAGCTGAACAAGACGGTGATGGGTGAGGGAAAGGAGTGGGAATTTTACCTGTCTGCAGTAATGTGACATATTTCTAAGACACCCAAGTAAATAATAAGGAATATTTAACAGTAGTGCCCTTCACAAGTAAGGTAATGTTTGATGAATTCAGCGACCTTCGGCCATGGAGGTGGTAATGAGTGAAGTCGAACACCCCAGCCTTTGGGCTTGACTCATTCTCCTAGCAGTTGAAAATGTTGTTGTGCATTCAAAATAATATGATTGCAACCGAACCATTGAGTACCAGTGGCCGATAGACCTGAAACCTGTGCTATGTCACCCTCTGAGACTGGAATTCGAACTCCCTGGATAGCAGAATGATCTTCCCGTAAATTTCGTGCAAATTCAAGGATCTGCTATGGATCAAATTCCTGAAGCCTTTGAAAATATCCTATCCATCCCGCCTGCTGAAAAATCTGATACGCCTCTGGATATAATTCAAGCAGAGCTATCGAGCTGGGCTCGTGTCGAATAATAGATCCTCCCATTGTTAACCTACCTTGGTAAAATGCACAGTCAAAAACCAAATTACTGCACTTCGAACAGAGTAATTTTGCAAATGAGAACACGGAGTGACAGTGACGAGGCGAGGTAATAAGATGGAATAGTGGATAAGAAAAATGATGGTAGTTGGCTTGCGGTGAAATGATGGTGTATAGTCTCGGTATTCCCCCCAACTACGGTTGAAATAATGACTTTAAATGTATGGGGATCGTGGTAATGATGGACATAATCTTCTCATTTAACTATAGTTTAATCGTACGTACACATAATATTTACATACCTCATGTTTACCTTTAATTCATATTTCGAAAAATATAGTGCTCGTTCATAATAGATCAACAATAGTCATGGAAGAAGGTTTTGAAACATGATGGAGATTATATTAAAGGTCTGTATAATCATAGGAGAAGGCAGTGAGCCCCAAGAGTTAGCTCAATCGGTCAAATCAAGTGCCTCGCCAATGGGAGGTCACAGGGTCAAATCCCGAAAGCTCTTGGGGTTAGGTCAGTAAATAGGCCGAGGGGTGTTGATGCCTTCGGGTGCGTCCACTCAGTGTTGAACAACCCTGGATGTAGCGGCTACCCATTGACCCGGGTATCCATGAACCAGAAGTGAAAAAAAATAGGAGAAGGCAGTGAAAGGACAAAATTAGCATAATAATGGAAGAAAGTGATTTTTATGATGGAAATGCTGTATGGTGTTGTCTTTGAAAAGAAATGGTGTTTCAACAACGGGAAAATAGGTAAATGTTGATGAAGAGTACTTGTTCTAGGAATGGGAAACATGGGGAAAATGTTGTTGAAGAGTGATATTTCTGCAATGGAAAAAAATAGGGAAAATGTTGCTGAAAAGTGTTGTTTCAGCAATGGAAAAATAGGGAAAAAAAATGTTGCTGAAGAGTGATGGGGAAAATGGGTAGAAGAATGAGGGGAATTAATGATGGAAATACTACTGGAGGATGGGGAAATGAACTATGGATGGATTGAAATAAGATGAACAATGCTTCAAAAGACAAAGCTTGGATTTGCTTGTAGTAGGATTGTCCTTTCCAATAAGCCTTTCCTGAATCTAGAATCTGCAAAATAATCAATTGTAACATGCCAGCCCTTGACAAGGATTATTAGTTAAGAAATCTAATCTAATGCTAACAATACAATACAAGAAAATTAAATGCAATGAGGGGCAGAAGGCTCCTCCAAAAAGAGATAATGTGAATCTGCCATGCAAGTGGCCTTAAAATCCTCTTTGGAAATGGGTCGCTAGTACAGATGAAGTCAATTACCATTTACTAATAACGGTGTTCTAGAGTCATCAATTGCTAGGAGCCTTACTATTCCATTGGGAAAAACAATATCTATTTCGTAAGGTCCCAACCATCTTATACGTAGTTTCCCTTGAAAATTTTCAAACTAAGAATCATACAATAAAGCCCAATTACCTTTTTGAAACTACTTATGCTTGATGATTTTATCATGCCACTTTGTCCTCTGTTGTTGGATCATAATTGTTTGATGAATGGAATCTAACCTCTTTTCATCCAATTCCTAAAGCTGTTGCAACCTAGTTGTCTGTGCATCAGTCAAATCAAGGTTAATAGCTAACGTAGTTCTTAAGGTTTTAATTTCAAATTCCACAAGAAAAACAAAACTTTTACCATAAACCAATTCATAGGGATAAAATCCTGTAGTATTCCTCCAGGTAGTTCTGTAAGCCCATAGTGCTTCAGGGAGCCATTGAGACCAATCCTTCCTATTTTCCTTCACTATTTTTGTTAGAATGGCTTCTATAAATTTGTTTGTACTCTCCACCTATCCATTGGCTTGGGGGTGTATGGTGTAGTCATTCTATGATGAATATGATATTTTTTAAGGGTGGTTTTAAAACCATGAGAATTGAAAGGGGGTCCTCCATCTGTGACTAGCTCTCTAAGCACTCCAAATTTAACAAAGATTTCTTCAAATAGGAAAGCTAAAACAACTTCTTCATTAGCTCTAATGAGTGCTTTAGCCTCCACCCATTTAGTCATATAATCTATGCAAACCAATATGTAAACTCTTTGATTGGATGGAGGATTAATGGGCCCTACAAAGTCTAAGGCCCATCTTTCAAATGGTTCAAGTATTACCTGGGGATTCAATGGAATTTCATCTCTATGATTAGGTTGACCCATTCTCTGACAGCTGTCACAGGCCCGAACATATTTCTCTGCATCTTTGAAGAGTGAGGGCCAATAATAACCCATCCTGATAATTTTATGTGTCATTATCTTATTAGCAAAATGCCCTCCACAAGGGCCATCATGACAATCTTTCAGTATATCATAAACCTCATCTTATATAATGCATCTTTGGATTGCATGATCAAGTCCTGTGTAGAAAAGAAACCCACTTATCCAGCTATACCGAGCAATCTATTGAATCATCTTTCTTTTTTCTCAATGTGATAGGTGTGATGGTAACTTCCCTGCAACCAGATAATTGGCAATGTCTGCATACCAAGGTGAGTAAGTAGATACTGCAAATAAGTATTCATCAGGAAAGGAATCATCTACTGGAGTATTATCATCAGTTTTTAACTGAGAAAGGAAATCAACAACTACATTTTCTTTACTTGTTCGATCTACAATTGTAATATCAAACTCTTGTAATAACAATAACCACCTGGTGGCTCGAGCATTTGTGACAGATTTGTTCATTAAATACTTAATAGTCGAGTGGTCAGTATGGAAAAAAGTGGAGTAACCAGTAATGTAATGTCAAAATTTATTAATGTCATAAATGACTGCTAAAAATTTCTTTTCAGTAACTGTGTAGTTAAGCTCAGCAGGAGTCATATTCTTACTAATCAAATAGATAGCATAAGGAAGATGGTTTTCCTCTTGTCCCAAGACAGCTCCAATTGCAGTATCCGAAGCATCGGAGGATATGTGGAAGGGAAGTGCCCAATCAGGTCCCCTTGAAATAGGAGTTGTTGATAACTGATGCTTGAGTTCATCAAATGCTTCCTGGCAAAGATTAGTCCACTTAAATTCAAGTAACACAAACAAAGGAGAAGCTATTTTGGAGAAAAAATTGATAAATCTTTTGTAGTATCCTGCATGTCCTAGAGAAATTCTCACATCCATTTGTGTTCTAGGAATATGAAGGTTCTGAATTACCTATATTTTGGATGGATCTACCTGAATTCCTTGAAATGAAATAAAGTGTCCAAGTACAATTCCTTCATTCATCATCATATGACATTTTTCAGTACTTAAGGAAAGGTGAGCTTGTACACAACGTTTAAGTACTTTCTCAAGGTTTTGTAATGCATCCTCAAAAGACACACCATAAGGGGTAAAGCCATCCATAAATATCTCCATAGAGTCATTAAGCATATTAGAGAATATTCCTATAACTGCTCTTTGAAAGATTGCTGGTGCATTACATAGTCCAAATTGGAGAACTCTATAGGCAAAAGTTCCCCAGGGACTAGTGAAAGTGGTCTTATCTTGGTCTTGGGGTGTAATTTTGATTTGATTATACCCACTAAAGCCATCTAAAAAGGAGAAGAATTTCTTCCCTGACAAACTATCTAACACCTGATCAATGAATGGCAAGGGAAAGTGATCCTTTTGAGTGGCTTTATTTAAGGCTCTATAATCTACACACACCCTCCATTTCCCATTTTTCTTAGGTACTATTACCAATGGAGAAACCCATTCACTGTCAGATATGGGATATATAAACCCTGCATTAAGCAATTTTTGAAGTTCCTCTTTGACAATTTCCCTCAAATTGGGATTCATTCGTCATTGGGGTTGACAGATTGGTCAACAACCCTCCTTGATATAGATGCGATGAGTACATAATTCAAGAGAGATTCCCTTCATATCTGTATAGTCCCATGCGAATGCTTCCTTATTTTCACGAAGTAACTTCATTAGTTGCTATGTTTCAGCATCTGTCAACTTGGGGTTTATGTTCAATGTCTTGCCAGATTCAATTTCTACTGTTATGCTTTTAGAGGAGATGGTAGTTGATGTTTGAGGTAGATCTTTAGATTTTACCTTTTCCTAGGTATCAGATTTCAAAATTGCAGCCAATTGATTATGTTTTTCAGAATTGACCGAGGAGGGTTCACAAATAAAATTATCAATTACTTCATCCTCAGTGGTATCTTTAAGGCTTAGAGCTTGTCCGATAGTCAAGATAGGTTGAGTGGCATCATCATCATAATCCAACCATACAGAATTATCATTATTAATCATGGGTATGGCATGAGGGTAGAGAGTAAGCTATTTGGTTTCACATCCATTAGAAATTGTCATTGAACCAGATCTACAGCTGATAAAGGCATCGGTTGTGGCCAACCAGGGCCTTCCAAGAATTAGAGGATGTCCCCCCGACTTTGTTTTAGTCTGTAATACCACAAAGTCAGCTGGGTAATTCCAGGATTCAATTGAGATGATTAGGTCTTCAATGACTCCTTCCGGTTTGGTTGTAGAACGGTTAGCTAACTCTAGACTGGTTGGTGTCTTCTGATTACATTCTTTAGCTATAACAGTTGTGAAGTTTCAAGAGTCATAATATTTATAGCAGCACCTAAATCTACCAGAACTCATGGAATGATAGTTTTCGCAATTTGTACTATAACAGTAGGATGGCTGGGATCACCATATTTCACAGGAGGGGATTTACCGGACATTAAGGCAGATAGATCACCCATAACATGAACTGTAAGGGGATATTTTGCTTTCCTACCGGGTTTCTTAGTACAAACATCTCTCATAGTTCTCGCATAAATTGGTACATCTCTTAGTGCTTGTAAAAGTGGAATTTTAACATAAAGATTATGTAATTCCCCTAAAATATTGAAAGTAGGTGGCTCAGGCATTTTAGTCAAAGCTAAATTCTCAGGGAGTGGTGGCTCTGCTGTTTCAGCACCCTTATTAGAGGGTGGTTGTACGTCCTTACGTGAATTGTTTTTCTTTGTCTCTTCTTTATCAGAATCAGAAGAGGTAACATCATCAATAATGGGTTCAACTATTTTCCCTGATCATAAATTAATATCATTACACTGCGTAGGGAAAACAAGAAATATAGGTTGGTTCTGAATATCAATAACTTGCACAACTTTATTATTGGGGTTAGGGTTTGGTTGCATAGGTAACTGGGGTCTCATCATTTGATTATTTGGTGGAGCACCTGATGGTAGAGGGAGTGGTTGCTGATACTGAGGAAATTGATTTGGAAACGGGAGTTGTTGACCCCCTCAGTTTGGATTCCATTGGTTAAAGTAAGATTGTTGTTGTGGAGGCCAAGGAGTCCACATTGCTGGGTCTACAAAGGGAGGGTTTGTTTGTTGCATGGGTGGGTAATTCATTTGATTGAAGGGCGGGTATTGCATCTGGTTAAAGGGCGGGTAATTTTCTTGATTAAAAGAAGGATAATTGTTCCAACGATTAGAAGACGTAAATGGCATATTAGAGTTCATACCTTGTCCTCGTGGTTGCCATTGCCTTCTCTGTGTCAATAGATAGACTGCTTCAGCTTCTTCTTCGGTTGGTTGCAATGCTACTTTTATTCCTGGTAAAGAAGGGCATTGTTGTGTTTCATGATCCTTCTCACAAAGGGTGCAAATTGGCATTTTGTCCAATGGGCATTCCCTTAGTGGGTGTTTATCTCTACATTTGGGACAAAAGATAACGAAAGTAGCTTCTGCTTCTGCTTGTTTCTTCTTAACCTTCAAAGTGTCAATCTGTGAAGCAAAAGAACTTGACATTTCAGTTTAAAATTCCACAAGTAAATTATCTATTTCAGGTCTTGTTGCTCCTCCGTTGGTTGATTTTTGAACCCTTGATTATGTATTATCCCTGTTGTTTGATCTATTCCTTGCAGCTCCTTTTGAACATCTTTGACAGAGGTTAACAATTTCATCATATGATTCTTTAGATATGTTCCCTTTACCAAGCATATTTAACATGTCTAGACAATCATCCCTCACCCCTTTCAATAATATTGTTTTAAGAATATCTTCACTTACATCGGGATGATTGGATCTCTGCAGATTATATTGTAACCTTTCCACAAAGTCCTCCAGATTTTCATCCTCCTTTTGTACCATCTTAAATAGTTCCTCCCTTTTTTCTCTCGTTCGGTAGTAGTCTTGATATTTGAGCATAAACTTCTATTTCATCTGTTCCCATGTTGTGATTACATGGCCTCCCAGACTCATGAACCATCTTAGTGTATTTCCTGTTAGTGTTGCTAGAAATAGCTTCAGTTTTTTAGCATTAGTAACATAATCATAGCTTCTGCATAATATATCAAACTCAAAAAGAAACTCATTAGGATATTCAGAAGATAAACCATGAAAGTTATGTAAGGCCGAAAGTGGGATATTCTTCATGGGAGTTGCTCCTCTGGGAAGATCACCAATAGGAAATCCCAAGGTAGAGAGAGAATTCTCATCTTTTCCTTCTCCTACCTGTCCTCCACCAAAGAATCCTTCATTTTTCCCTTCCATTTCTTGTTCTCCTATTGCACTTGCTCTATCTTCTATATTTTTTGTTGGCTCCTCAATGTTTTCAACCAGTTCCTCAATGTCTTCTAATGGTTCCTCAATCTTTTCTAATGGTTCCTCAATGTCTTCTACTGGATCCACAAATATTTCAGGGCTCACAACTTCCTCTATTTCGTAGTTTGTTTGAAGGGAGTACTAAGGCTATTGCTTTCAAGAGTTTAGCCTCTGAGAAGTTTTAGCTTTTGATATAATCTTGCCAATAAATGTCTTTCTGCCTCCTTTTCCTTTGCCCTTGCCACATGTATGGTTAGTTTTCTTGGGGGCTCTGCGTCCTTTCATGCATTCTCCATACCTGAAAGAAAAACATCAATGCTTATGAAATCTACAATTGCCTTCCCCGGCAACGGCGCCAAAATGTTGGCCACTTTAATTGCTTATTAATTTAAACAACCAAGTGCTAAATGAATTGTAAACCCAGGTAATTCTGTTTGTTTCAAAGGAAATCACACACTGTATATGCTCAATCCAAAAGAAATGAAAAGTTGTAGTAACAATTACACTAATCACTCCTTTCTTTAAACAAACTGAAGCTCTACTCTGAGTTACAGCAGGAACAATCTCTCTATTGCAGACAATTATCAAAAGAATCTTGGATTACATTAAAAAGAACAATCTAGGAAAAGAAATCAATCTGCAGAGGAAAAGACTAATTGTGCTATAACAGAGAACATGAACCTATACCCCAAGCAAGAATCTTCAGCACCTGTTTATGATTACTATGCTTCACAAACTCACTCCGTGATCCTGATTACCAATTAAAATAGTCACTGATTAGCTATGAATAAATTTATGGAAATAATGCAATAATCAAATAGAAACAGAGTTCCAACAATAAATATAGAGTTCTAATAACGCATAAGTAATTTCAGCAAACATAATTTAACAAGGTATGAATTAAAAATAACACTTAACACACTACAGGAATTAATGGGTGAATCTTGTGATGAAGGTGGGCCCTTTCCTTCTCACAAGATTCCCCAGAAAAGGAACTAAGAAGAAATGCTCAAAACAATATTTTATTCATCTATCAATGTATAATATTACAAAAGACTCAAGTTCCTTTACTTTCAGCTAGACCTTCCTGTAGTCTTTCTGTTGTACCTCAAATGCTGATGTCTCCTTTTTTTAAAGAGGAGACATCTATTATACATTTGATTACATTATAAATCTTATTCTTAACCAGATATGCTAAAATAGGATAATTAGTTCTTCCATTAACAAAATGTTGTTACAATGCTTGTGACAATGCTGACTTTGGAATGTAGTTGTTGCGGTCAATGTAACAGATCCTTCGATGATCTCTTCTTGTTGTTGCCGAATTTGAAATAAAAATCACGGGCTGTTTCAGCAACAAGATTTGTGCACTGTTCTAACTGTTTCAGCAACATAGGCCGCAATGATAAATCTGCAGTCTTCAGACTGTTTCAACAACTATATATTTCCGATCAATGATTAATTATGAAAGTAATGTAAAATTATATGTAGAACAAATTAAACATATAGTAATGAGAAGAAATGTTATATATATTTGGAAAATGGATTAAAGTAATAACATAGGCTTTAAATATGGATTGAAAAAGGGTGGAATGATAGCAAAATATATGAGTGAAAAGGTACAATGTAGGGTCCTAACAAGTCCCACCATCCATCAAAGTTATCCTTGTGTGTACCCCACCATCATGCGGGCGTAGCGTGTAGTGCTAGGTCTAACACTTGGAAGCGGTGATGCTCAGGGACTTCAAGCTCAAATGCATCCAAAAAATTATCCATGTCATTTAAACCGTCATAATAAGGTAAATTCCTTACCTCTTATGAAATGCAGCGCAACGATTTAGTCATCATGTTGTAGTGTAGTGTAGATACTTCACGCAACCGATTCTGCCAATGTTCCCACTCTTCATCTGAATCAGAGGTGTAGGAACTCTCCCGGTCCTATGGAAACCATCCATCTATTGTTGGATTGATCCAGTCTTGATCTCACGCTGTGATTTTGTAGATTTGATCCAAGTCATCTTCACTTTCCTCATAATCGAGGAGCGGTTCAGTGTAGTGGGACCGTTCTGCAGGATCCAACAATAATACAACTCAAAGTGATTTCCTTTCAAACAACATTGTCCGCTTCTTCAAGTTGACGACCCCATTCATATCAATGGCTCAATCAATTTCGAGGATCGTAGGGTGTGGATTACTGTCATCAATGATCTCTATTACTTCAAAATCAGACAGTGCACTCGCACCTTCTATATCCACTATTACTCCATGTAGTCGTCCCATAGGGATGATCTTCTGCTGATTTTCCATTCTAAGTTCGATCAAATACCATTGCAGCATCCGATCCCAAATCTAGGATAACCTGGTCTATCTCATAATCTCCTATCTGCACGACGAGCCTCATCTCGCACCCTGTTCTTGCCTTATATTTGCCAATTTTTCTAACTACGCATTGTCCATCATGGGAGTTTTCTTTGCTAGCGCACTTGTTTATTAACTCCTGCAGTTATTTCACATCTTTTCTAGTGTGCAAAAGTTTCATGTAGGTCTCCAAGAATGTGGTGAGCACAGAGGGATCAACCTCTGTAGGCACGCTGGTTTCTTGCACTTTGTTCTGACTTCCTGAGGTGGATGCCTCAACGAAGCTTTTCTTGGCCTCCATAAATGTTTCCTTGGTGCACACCAAATCAAAACCAACTTCTTTTTCTAGGCCCTTGCGGATCCATTCATCCTCTTCAAGTTGTTTTCCCTTATCATCACCAGTCGTTATTCCTCTTCTCAGCACTATATTCACATTCTGATCCTCTTCATGGGGCTCAACTCTCATCATTTGTAAGTTATTCGTAGGTTGTTGAGGCTGTGCCTTTTTCTCCTGCATCTTAGCTATCAACACAGGGAATTATTCTATAGTGTGGTCAAACTAGCTGCAGTATTGACATGACGAGCGTGTCTGATTCTGACACTCCTGCGTGTAGTGCCCTGTTGTTCCATTGTTATAGAAAATAACCTATTCGCGACCTCTACCAAGTCCTCCTCCTCCTCGGCCCTGTCCTCTTCCTTGATAACCTCCACACGCTCCTCCTGCGCCCTAATTTGGAGGCCAATTTTATGCTTGCATGCAGTAGGTAGGCGTTCTTTCCATCATCAGTTCATTGTTGCGATAGTGGCGTTGATCATGGTGCACTGATTTGTAGAAGTCGCAGAAGAATTGTTGTGGTGTATGAATGAACTTTGGAAGCAAATGACAATTATCTTATGCATGTTTTCCAACCACCTAACAAATATCACATCATAGCACAGTCCCCACACTCGGTCCTACTGGAACTTCTTGCCTCAGGGGAATTGGCCACCCTCCTGTGATATAGTTCACAAATAGAGGAGAGTGGCCTTTATCATGCCCCTGTCTCTTACACTTTAGGAACCAGACTTCCTTGTCCACCTCTGGCTTAGCTTCCTTAGCTTTCTTCAAGCTCTGCAAGTCTAAGCATAAGTTCTATAACTGAGAATGGATTTGTTGTACCCCCAAGGTTGCATCCTGCATAATCATTGCATGCAACCTCATCGTGATTTCCAGGGCTTTTTCCTGAGTTCCTATCTTCTACTGTGATAAAGAAATCCTAAGGTGGGGTAGAAGAAAAGCTATAAACCACTCGCGATGCTGACCATATGTGAGCTGCATATTAGCTTCTTCGATCTATTAGGAAACCAGCTCATAAAAGGATAGAAAAGATAGATCAACGCCTTAGAATTCAACCTCTTCGAGGGGGCAACCTCCTTTACATTACACAAATGAACAATTCTTGGATGATACAAATGACAATACCTCCTTTCTATATATAGGAGTCTAAGGGGTCATAATATAATCAGAGCCTACATAACAATAATAATGTAAGGGCACAATAAAAACAATAGTGGGCTTCTATGGGGCACAATAATAACAATATGTGGACTAAATGGGCATAGCAATATAATAAGGGGGTTGTACTAATAACAATAAGGGGTTACACTAGTAGTATAGGGACCTAACAGGATCACACATTTCAACCATTGATCTAACTCCCAAGGCATCTCATCAACCCTCATTGTGATCTCCTTAAATCCCACTACTGACTGCAAGTCATACTTAGGCTTACTGAACTCCTTGTTTAAATCATCTTTAGTCTCTGCTAACGTTTCCATAAGATGATCAGAACAGTAGTTAATATACCATGTCAGGGCATGATCCTGCAGAGCAGTAACCAACTGTGCCTTCTTTATGGTGTCATCAATAATCTACTGCATGTCCACACAACATTCGTAACAAAACAGAACTGATATGTATCTTCACTCCCAATTCCCTTGAAAATCAACAACTTCATTGTGTTTGACATGTTGAATAAAGGTGGTGGTGGTGGAGGTGTGGACGAAGGTGTGGGCTAAGCTGTGGGCGAAGCAGTATGTGGTGGAGGTGGAGGTGGAGGTGGAGTGGATGGCTGATGTGTTCATGGAAAACCCCATCTTAACAACTAAACAACACTCTACGGCAAAGCCTGTACCGCCCCCTCGTCGTTGCTCGAAGGAGTTCGAATTAATGGGCTATATTCAAGACCTGATCTTTCTCGATCTTTGAAGAGTTTTCCACTTGGCGTAGCTTCGAACATCAAGGAAATGGAATAACATCTTTTTCACACAACAACACCTTAATCCAGGTATTCTTAGATCTCAGATACTTACCTTGCGATCCCTTGAAAAACCTTCGCTCTTCCTCGCTATACTTGACCAACGTATCAACTGCAAATTCTGTAACAAATCCTCCTATAATTCGATTGAGGCTTCTTATCATCGCACTAGCTCCGGAGTCCACACTATTGGATCATCAAGCTTCCACCTCCCTTGGTCGTCTACCAACTTATCTAACCACTTGTATAATTCGATCAGGAAGGTGCAGAAGAAAATTTCATGTATTTCCATATACAAATATCTATCCAACCATTGCTCCTTTGACAGGTGTGGATTCCTGTTTTCCTGAACCATGAAGTCGTGAATCTTTCTTTCCAACCACTTTTTAGTTTCCTTCTTGGTTGGATTCCAATGAAGCGACATCACACATCTCCTTAGGAAGATTCTCATCTCAGCAATGGAACCATTTGTTGGCTTAGGGGGTCCTGACCCATGTTCAGAGTTAATTGCACCAAACAAAACCCTACACTAATGGCCCTTTCGGCAACAACCCACATAGTGTAGGCTACAGTCTCAGCCGAAGTAGAATGCGGGGATACTGGAACCAATTTTCCACATCCAGAGATCAGTGCGATGTGTTTTATTACCCTAGATCTGCCTTTTCACAAATCTATAAGCCCTTAGGGCTCGATACTACGACTCCCTTTAAAGAGACTCTAGACCTTTGCGAAGATCTACGATTGGTCTCTACAGACCCTTAATAGTCTATTCATACACTTACGTGCATAAGAAAATAACCATAGATTTAAGCTCGCATAGATCTACTTAAGTGTTTTAATAAACATAACCGAATATACCACAATATTCGCGAAAGTACTTAACATGCAGTGTGTATAGCTATTAAGATTTATTCCATAGAGTCGCACATCATTAGATCAATACATCTTAAATACATTATCCATTCACGACATATATCGTAATCATAAATAAACAGAAGTAAAGAAGTAAATACGGGAATTCTTCAATAATCTTCTTTATAGATCTTCAGTTAGGATTTACAAACTCAAAACTACACTACGCACTCATCTATAGGGGTCCACGCACTCAGCTGCAGACTCTATCTAGGCCTTTGCGCACTCAACTGCAAAGCCTTCCTCTCCTATCTGACCCACTTCTTTGCGCTACATTCTATTGAACACTTTTCTTCATGACCTCTTAAACATGCCTTAGACTCTCTAAGACACACTTATTTATTCAATCTTATGATTATCCTCTACGCACACTGTGAAGAGTTATGCATCTTGCAACCCTTCCTCCAAATTAGTAGGTTCATCTCCTGTTTCGATATACGACAGATGGTCAAGTCCCACATTCAACCTCCCTGGCTTCACAATTACCTCAAAATCATACTCCTATAATAGTAGCAACCATTGGCAGATCTTCCCCTCCAACACAGGCTTATTGACTAGGTATTCCAGGGCAGAATGATCTATTTACATCTTGAAATGTCTGCCCAATAGATAGTGCCTAAACTTTTGAAGCACGCATACCATAGCCAATCCTTCGCGCTCCATCATTGAGTAATTCTTCTCGGCCTTCAATAGTTTCCTACTTTCAAAGGCTATAGGGTGGTCCAACTCTCCTTCACTGGCCTATGTTATCAAAGCACCCAATACAATTCAAGAAGCATCAAGATGTAGATGGAATTCCCTCTTACAATCAAGGAAGCCCAAGATCGGTGCAGTGACCATCTTCTCTTTCAACACATCCAAAATAGGGAAAATTTTAAGAAACCCCCCTAAATTTATATGTATAATAAATGGGAGAATCTCCATGGTATATAGGAAAATGGAAGGCGATCTTATCAATAATATAATATGTATATATAATTTTTTGGAAAATCTCTCACTAGGCATCGCGAATATTTTACTCAATTATAAAATCTTGTAAGATCTTGGTGAGTCTTTCACTAAATAATAAAACTTTGTAAAGTCCTAGTGAATCTTAGCATTGTGAACTCTTACAGAATTTTTTGAAAAAGTATAAAACCATATATGACAAGAGCCACATGGTGGCAATATCACTGTTTTTTCTTCACATTTCCACGACATGGAACTTGTTTATAAAATTATAAAAAAGCCAACCAAGTCCCTTATAATATGCAGGTAAGCTTATAACAGAGTGTGATACCTCTACTATGCTTGTCTTCATTCAAGTGTCATAGCTTCTATACTTAACAATGTGAATCACAACTCTCTCAGAATTCAACTCTATAGTGTAATTAAAACCTTTGGAAATTGAATCTGACAACTCTATAAAAAGGATTAGTGAAATAGAAGCTTTTGTGAATGAGCCCACTAACTATCACTACTAAACAATCAATCTAGACTATGAAGTCTTCCATCTTGATCACAATCATGCTCACGATCAAGGGAGTGCGACAACCTGGCCTGACATAATGGCCATCATAGCTTCCAATAATAAATGACCACCTTGCAAGGACATCCTAGCTCATGTCTCATGAATTTTATTCATCAATCTTAACTGATATAAATCTTACAAAGATAATATTAGAATCCTCTCCAGATTCACTGTCAATACAAGGGTAAAGGAAATTTTCTAGCTCAAGGCACTAGCCAATACCAACTTTGGTATTTGTGAACCCCTTTGTGGGGATGCACCTACCCTGCCCCATTGGGTTTCTGCCTTGTAACATAGTTCACAGATCACAAGACTTTCCAATCTTCCTACTCCATTAGACACACTTTATATGCGATACATAGTGAATGGAAAAGAAGCATTATAGAACACACAATTTCACAGAAGGAAGAAAAATCTTAGCCAATTCAATATCAAAATCTTAACCACTGATTAATAAAGAATAACAAGTAGTGTAATCAATTGTTCCGAGTTATTTATTTACAAGCTGTAAAGAATGTAGTGGAATGGAAAATATTACTTAGGCAACCCTTCAATATTTTCTCCTAATGTGTCTATGCATGTACATATGAAATTAAGAACATTGTTGAATACCAAGTTTCCTTTTCTCTTGCCTCCATTTTGGCAAATCAATTTGAAATTAGTGTCACTTTGAATCTCCTTTCATGTGTGGATGTTTTGACAAATCAATGTGAAATAAAAGTCACTTTGAATTTCCTTTCCTATGAGGGATCACATCCATAGTTAATTAGTAAAATATAATCTACTATATATTATGTTCAAGAAACTGACTGCAATCTACAGTGGAAACGAGACCTCAATTCTTATTCTAAATTTGAATATCTTAGGACAACATAAGAGATAAAAATGCATATGGCCTTAATAGCTAGAAAACAATGACTCCATCATTACAAGACCACCTAGATTTTGACACTTAATCTAAATAATGGCACTAGTTGCAGTGCTTATTTGCATTAACACCATGGAAAAGCAACAACAATGTTTCAAAGAACACTTACTGGAAAAGTCGTAACATTCCAAGAATATTTAATGATAGCATCTGAACCTCATAGCTATGGTGGGGAAATTAGGGAACCCAATTCTTGGAAGATATCTCATACCAAATCTAAGAAAAAAAATAAAAAAGGGAAAAAATCAAAATCTATAAATCAAGCAATGAATTGTTTACAAATCAAATACAATTCCTTTAACTAACAGTTAAATTGTGGTGATATATTTAAATATTTAGTAAGAGGGGAACTTGAAACCATGGAATAATACCTTTGTCATTACTGTCATCCCTCAGTGACTGAGATTACAAATCAATACTTATGGAAAGATTGTAAGAAATTCTGTGAAATAGTAAAGCATAACCTCTATTTTCAAGCAACAAAATCAAGACATTGTTACATCAAGAGGCATAATTGATACATAATCAATGAATCAAGTCCTTGTATGGCACAGGCTTGTTTCACAACCTCTATTTTCTCAATAACAAAATTAGGACAAACTGCGTTTTAATTTGGAAGAGGATCTTATCAAAAGACATGGATTTATTCAAAGCTACAAAGCCTAATGGGTTACTGAAAAATAAGTTGGAATATGGGATCATGATACTTAAATTGACTTTCCTTTTAGAAACATTACAGTTATACAATGTTTTGTGAAAGCATTGGAATTTGAAATTGGACCTTTGTATCAAGACAAATTTTCATTAACGGAATGTACTTTCCTACCTGAAATGTTTTAGATATCCAAGAAAAACTTAAAAAGCATAAGAGAACTTAGCATAATGTACTTTCTTTCCTTCCTTAACATTCTTAAAGAGTTTAGGTTCCCCAAGTCATCAGGTAACTTTCGAAGGAAATGACAGTTATTAATAGTCCAATTCACAACTGAAGATGTGTCACAAATACGAGGGGGCATCTCCTCCAAATCACAAAAGTGCTCCAGGTTAAAATCTAGCATTATTGGAAGCTTAATGCTCGACTGGGTGTTATTGAACCCAGACATTTTTCCAATCTTCACTAAAAGCTTAAAAATAGCTTCTCTAAGTTCTACATGACTTTACTATGCTCTTGAAGTGGGGGCACATGCATCCTCTCCAAGTGAATAGTCTTAAAGTAGGTGAAGATAATGTCGATAGATCATTTAGTGTGGATCTCTTTAACCCATAATTGAATACTATGCCTCTCTTGAACCCATAATTGAATACTATTAGGACTTTCAAATTTTTCATGGAACTCAAAAATGCTGGAAGAAAGTATTTGCTTCTAGAAAAGAGTAAAACTAAAGCCTCTGCTTGAGAACAATTGATGTCACACCACTAATACTTCTCCATGGAATCTGTATAGGTAAACCACAAATGCATAATTCCATTAGAATATTGTGTTTATTGAATACACAAATGAAATCATTGCATTTATTTAAAATATCTTCTGAAATCAAAATTACCGAAATTACATATCGATAACCTAGTGGGTGTAGGATAAAATTCACCTGTGTCATTCACAGAAAGCATGAGAAAAAACCTAATACTATATATAAAACCAAGAAAAATTCAAATTCATCACTTCTAGGGACCTCATAACCACCCTGCCAATACACAAGTATGTTCCTGTTTGCAATTAGAAAAATTACCCAAATTACAATCTGTTTACTCCAGCCTATGTTGGAAAGTTATAGAAGGATGACTAGTGCAATTAATCCATTCCTTTTAGCCTTGGATTTGTTTCACTTTAAAACAGAAGTATACAAATATACTTGTCCAGTGTCTATGCTTTAACCATTCACCTTAAAATGTTTTTACAATATAATTTCCTAATTCTATTTAATATCTTCATTATCATAAAAACCAACCAATATCCATCTTAACTCCACATCTACCACTCGTAGGGGGATGAAATCTATTTATCCCCATGAGCACTTCGTAGACCCAGAATTAAGATGGATCTAAGATGATAGAATTTCCCCTTTAAATAGTCTATGCTCACATGAATACCATGGTATTACCATGGGTCAATACCATGGGTTATCATAAACCTAGAGCTTAAAAATTACTATTAGTAATTTATAAAAATTAATAAAAATAATAGTTGATTTTAATTTTATTTTTTATTTTAACCAAGCTAAAATGTTTAACATACATTAAATTACAACATCCATTTTTACTCTTGATCCACCAAGTCCCGAGAGGGATCAAATATTTTTTCACTTTATGCTAGTTTGCATATCACGATATTTGATACCTCTCGGGGTTAGTAGATCTAGAGTAAAGATGGATCTATGCTGGTTTAATTCCCCCATTTAAATAGGGTACATTCTAGGTGAATACCATGGGTCAATACCATGTGCCATTTTTATTTTTATTAATACTAATATTAGGGTTAATAATGTTTTTTTGCATGGTATTAATAATAATCTAGCCCATGGTATTTGTCCCATAGTATTTTTCCCATAGGTTTCACCTAAATATAACGAATTTTTTGAGTGTTCATAAATATAAGGTGACTTATTGAGTAAATATAAAAAAATGTTTTATTTGTTTACCATACCTCTCGTTTATTTATATTTTTATTTATTTACCATACCTCTTTTACAAATATGGTATTTGGCCCATAGGATTCACTTAAATAAAAGCTATTTTTTGAGCCTTCATAAATAGAACGAGGGTTATGGGCTAAATATAAAAAGAGGTTTTATTTGTTTACCATACGTCTAATTTATTTATATTTTTATTTATTTACCATACCTCCACTTTACTTATATTTTTATTTGTTTACACCCTTGCATGTATATAAGGTGACTTATGGAGTAAATATAAAAAAATGTTTTATTTATTTACCATACCTCTCATTTATTTATATTTTTATTAATTTTCCATACCTCTTTTATAAATATGGTATTTGGCCCATATGATTCACTTAAATAAAACCTATTCTTGAAAATTAGGGTGAATGGAAGATTGTAACTCCTAATTTCAAGGGCTAAATTTACCTTTTTTACCCTCTCCCTTAAAATAAGGTGGGCTATTTGAGGTGATTTGTAAAAATGTACTATGATACAAAATATTCGCCCACTAAAAATTTAAAACCCCTTAATTTCGCCAAAGGGCGAACATTTGCCCCTAAAATTTTCCATGGTCCAAACTACGCTGACATTCTTTGTCCCAATATAATGTACCATCCTTCTCCAATAGTTTCTCTGTGGCATGGTAATTTGAGCATAAGCCTTGATGAACTTCCTATAATATCCTATATGTCCCAGCATCACACACAACTTCTTAACACTCCTTGGGGCCTCCAAGTTTACTATCACTGCAATCTTTGCAGGGTCCACCATTAGCCTTTGCTTGCACACCACATGACCCAGAAAAATCCCAAAGGGAACACAAAATAAACACTTCTTCAAATTCAGTGTGATCTGGTACATGCAACATGTATCCAACATCAAGCGCAAACTTTCTACATGGCGCTTCACTAACCCAAACATTGTCTAGTCATCAAAGTATACTTCCAAGAACTTATGAATAAACTCCTTGAATACCGCAATGACTGCGCGTGAGAATATCGCAGGCGCATTCTTGAGTCCAAACGACATCACAGTGTATTGAAAACAACCCCATTCCATCGCGAAGGTTTTTTTCTCCTATCCTCTAGCGCGATCTTGATCTGATGGTACCCAAAAAATCCATCAGTGAATGAGTAGGCCTCCTGCCCTCCAACGTTGTCTAATACTTTGTCTGTAAATGACGTCGGGAATGGGTCATGGACACAGGCATCATTAAGCTTCCTCAGATCTACGCAAATCCTTATTTCATCCTTTTGTTTCTTCTCCTAAACCACCATGGGGCTCACCCAATCAGACTCCTCCACTGGTTCTATGATGCCTACTGCTAGCATCTTATCCAACTCGAAGTGAACCTTTTCCTTATACTTAGGATTCAGGCGATACAACCTCTGCTTAACAGGCTTCGCATCTGGCTTCAGAGTGATTTGCATAACACCCAAGCCTCCTATTATGCCCTTCAAGTTCCAAAACTTAGTAGGGAACAGATCCTGATATCCGCGGACCATGGGAGGATCTCAAAGCCAACTCAACTTTACATAAACAAGGGGCTAAAACCCTTTTTGACTCCTAACCATCTACACGCTCTTCATCCACAAATCGTGGAGACTTTACATCATTTACAAATATTACATCAAAGCTTGGGTTTTTAACCCCAAAACGAACCTACGAGACCCCATCCAACAGGAAAGATAAGTTAGAATGGTGACAACTATGTAGGAAAGGTGCAGTCGTAAGAAAGGGTGTGTGTTATTTGTAGTACATATTTCCAGTGACAAAGGTAAGGAAGTTAAGGATGATGATGTCTTGAGGAGTTATCTGGTTTTACAACAATTTCTAGATGTGTTCCTGGCATATATTTTAGAGTTTCCGCCTCACAGGGAAGTGGACTTTTCCATTGAGTTGCTACTAGGGACAACACCAGCATTGAAGGCACCATACATGATTAGCACACCGGAGTTAGTGGAATTGAAGTTACCGTTGAAGGAAATGATTGACAAGGGATATGTTAGGCCAGGTGTATCACCTTGGGGTGCACTTGTGTTGTTTGTGAAGAATAATGATGGTACTATCAGGTTGTGCATCGATTGCAAGTAGTTGAACAAAGTTAGCATTAAGAATAGGTATTTTTTGTTGAGGATTGGTGACTTGTTTGATCAGTTGAAGGGAGTAGTAGTGTTCTTGAAGATTGATATGAGATCATGATATCATTAGGTACACATTAAAGAAGAGTACATCTACAAGACTACTTTCCAGACCAATTATGGGCATTATGAGTTTGTTGTAGTTCCTTTCGGCTTGACTAATGCTGCAACTACTTTTATGTGCTTGATGAATAGTGTATTGTGTCCTTATCTTGACAAGTTTTTTATTGTGTTCATTGATTATATATTGGTATATTCTAAAAATGAGGAATAACATGTCGAACACTTAGCAACAATATTGAGATTGCTGAGAGAGAATATGTTGTATGCCAAGCTTAGAAAATGTGGTTTCTTTCATACAAAGGTACACTATTTTGGGCATGTGGTTTCCAAGTAAGGAATAATGGTGGATTCAGAAAAGATAAGGGATATCATGGAGTGGGCATCTCCTAGGAATGTGGATGAGGTAAGAGAGTTCATAGGGTTAGCAGGGTAGTACAAGAGGTTGATTAGGAACTTCTCATAGATTAATTATCCTATTACATTGTTGCAAAGGAAAGGTAAGAAGTTTGAATGGATAGAGGAATGTTCCACCAGTTTTGAGTGGTTGAAGAGATGTTGAAAAATGCTCCAGTTCTAAAGATTGTAGATTCAGAAAAAGAGTTTGTGGTATGTATAGATTCTTGCAAGAGAGGGCTTGGTGGAGTCCTTATGAAGGAAGGATAGGTAGTATGCTATGAATCAAGGAAACTAAATGAGCACGAGAAAAATTATACAACGCATGATCTTGAGTTGGGAGCGATCACCCATGATTTGAATATGTTGAGGCATTATCTTCTTGGAAGGAGGTTTATATTGATGAGTGATCACAGTGGATTGAGGTATCTATTTGATGAAATGAATATGAATTCCAGGTAAGCTAGATGGTTGGCCACAATTAGTGAGCTTACCTTTGAGATTAGGTACATTAAAGTTTAAGGGAACAGTGTTGCATATGCTCTTAAAATGAGGATACAGGTGAATCATATAGCAACTTTGAGCTCCTATAGGATAGATTTACAGGAACGAATCTTGTAGGGAGGTCAGTGGGATGATAGGTATAAGGAGATTATGCATAGGTTACAACAAGGTATAGGTGATCAAGATGCAGACTATCGTCTCACAACAGATGCTTTGGTCAGGTTTAGGGACATGATATATGTGTGAGACAACAGTGAGCTCAAGAAACTTATCCTGAGGGAATTTCATACTAACTCGTATTAAGGTCACCGATGATATCAAAAGACATTGAAAATAGTGAAGAAGTATTATTATTGGCCAAATTTGAAGAAAGAAGTGGCAGAGTGTGTGACTAGGTGCTTGAATTGTCAATAGGTAAAAGCAAAGTGTAAGCATCCAGGTGGATTACCACAGCTGATTCTAATTCCAAAATGGAAATGGGAGGTCATTTCCATGAAATTCATCATAGTTTTGTCGAGGAAACATAGACAACATTATTCCATCATGGTCATGGTGGACAGGTTGACAAAGGTAACACACTTAATTCCAGTGAAGTCTACTTATTCACCTAATGATGTAGCACATATCTTCATCAAAGATGTAGTGAGGTTGTATGGTGTTTTGAAGAAGATAGTGTCAAACAGGGATGCTAAGTTCACTTATAGGTTCTGGAAATAGTTATTTGTAGGTTTGGGTACAAAGTTGGCCTTTAGTACAACCTATCATCTGCAAGTAGATGGAAAGATAGAGAGGGTCAACAAGATAATGGAGGACATGTTTAGGATGTATGTGATGCATCAACAACGGAAGTGGGAAGAGTACCTTCCAGTAGGTGAGTTTTCTTACAACAATGGGTACAAGGAAACTATGAGGATGAGTTTGTTTAAGGAAATCTATGGGCAGAGTTGTAATACTCTGATCAGTTAGATTGATCTAATTAATAGGTTGTTGATAGGACCAGACATGTTGGAAAAGATGAAACACGAAATGAAGGTAATCAAGAAGTTCAACCTAAAGGAAACATAGGACAAGCAGAAAAGTTATGTAGTTTAGAACAAGATGTTTAAGGAGTTTCAGGTTGGGGAACAAGTGTACTTGTGCACCAATCCTAGGAATAAGTCCTTGAGGATTGGATCATGTATCAAGCTCACACCTCAGTTTTGTGGACCTTTCAAGATGCTTGAAAGGATTGGATCAGTAGCCTATTGACTAGCACTACCTCTGACAATGAGAGTCCATGATGTTTTCCATGTGTCATTGCTTAATAAGTATGTTAAAGATGTTGATCTTGTGATTGACTGGTCTGTATTGCAGGTGGAGCTAGAAGGATAATTCCAACTGGAACCTCGGTGCATTTTGAAGAGAAATATGCTCATGCTTCAGAATGGAGCAATCGAGTAGGTTAAAGTGTAGTGGAAGCACTTTGGGCCCAATGAAGCTACATGGGAGATTCTTGATCAAATACGAGCTATGTATCCTTCTTTATTCGCTAGTTGAGTGAATGTTTTTGGCATATGTTTTGGTGTGATGTTTTGGTATATGTATGTATGTATATGGATGTAAATACCACCATTAGTTGTGTTATAAAGCTCCAATAAGAGATATGGTTGCTATGTCGTTATGATTTTCATGTTGGTTATGTTCGTTTTCTTCTCAACAGTTTGATCATTGTAAATACTGCAACGAGCTAAGTTATGAAGCTCCATAGGCAGTATGTTTTTCTTTTTAGCAGTCTTATTGATTGTAGGTGTCATTGAACACTGAGGATGATGTTCCCCCAGAGGGAGGTTCTTTAATAGCCCTGGTGAAAAATCCATGTAATAAAGTTAATAAAGTTAAGAAAGGAAAAATAATAACCAAGGTCATAGGACATGTATTCCAAGTTGTATTTTGGGAAAAAACATAGTGATGGGAATCACTTGTGATAAATAAGTGGCTATGGAAATTGGCAAAGGAAATGGCAAAGGAAAAGTGGCATTTATTGGAATTTTATTTATGAAAATAATGGAAACTGGAAGGAAAGGAAGGTGGAAGGTCACATGTCGGATGTGAGGAGGAAAATGAAGGAAAATAGTGGAAATTAAAGAAAATATAGGCCTCAATGATAAAAAGGCTTATGAGGGTCAGTTCACAACCTTTTTATAGTTTTATCTTGGATCTCTATATTATATTCTCTCTCTCATACTCTTGGACACTCAAAGTTTTCTTGGAGCACTCTTGGCAGTGTGACATACTTGGGATTTGTAGCAAGAAGTCAAAATAAGAGTAGGAAAGTGCAAGAGAACATCGGGATCATCAACTATAGCAGGTTTTACTTGCAGGTACTAAGTTGCATGTATGATTTCCTTACTAGTTTTGTCATGTGTAGCACATGCATGTGGTTTCGTGGTTATGATTTATCATTGGCATGGAGGATTTCCTAGATTGACAGTGGATTTTCCTAGCCTTTCCATTTCCTAGATATCCATGGTGTTGTGGGTGTCTTTCCTTTTGCTTTCTAGTTGGTTATCATGTTCCTTGTGTTTATGGGTTGAGTTACTAGTTCTTGGAGCCTTGGTTGGACAAACGCTTTGGAAGACCTATAACAACTTGGGTTGAGTTACTAATCCTAGAAGCCTTGGTTGGAAAAACGCTCTGGAGCCCTTGGTGGGTTGAGTTAATAGCCTTGGAAGCCCTAGTTGGATAAATTCGCTAGATCCTAATAGTAGCTATGGGTTGAGTTACTAGTCCTGGAATCCTTGGTCAGAATAAACACTCTGGAGCCCTAGACAACTCCTATAGACACTAATCTGGTGATGGTTAGTGATGTCCGATCATGAGCTGGAATCATTCGTTGAGGGTTGAGGTTCATTGGCATTTGGAATACCTAGTTTGGTTTTTCTTGTTTTGTTTCACGCGATCCCACATTCATGCTTGGAATATGGTGCTGGGGTGATTAGCTGAAAGAGATATTTGTCTCGGCATAATCTATGGTCAAGTGGTATGTGAAAGACCCTGACTGGGTTGGATTTTCATACGTTAGTAAGAGTTGCTTTTACTTGGTATTTTCATTAGTAAATGTGCTTTATATTATGTTGATTTAATTCTTGTTTCCTCATTGATATATCCCTAGTTATTTGTCGGTTATAACTATGTTTTATGACAGTTATGATGTATGGTTGTCATCATGTTTTGGTTAGTATATGAACTGTTAGTGAATGAATGACCTAATAGATAACAATGCAACTATTGTGAGGATATATAATTCCTCTTTGATGATTCTCAGATAAGTATGGGACCCCTATGCTCAGATCCCTTGTTTTCTCATGTAGATTACATGTTTGTGATATGTTTGGAGAAATACATGTCATGGCTAGTAAGGGTTTGATCAAGTTGTTGTTCAAGTGTTTGCATTAGTATCCTTGTTTCAATATTATTTTTAATTTTTGGAAGTTTCATAATGTTATAGGTAGTGGCCTGAGTCCTGGGCCTAAAAATGTGGCACAAAATCTAGGTTCATTGGCACCAAACTGCCTTAGAAAGGCCACAGTGGAATGGATGCCTTATTGTGGGAGTGAATATAGGGTATCAGTTGCATGCAAGCCTTGTTATAGGAGCAGTTGGGCTCTAGGGCGATGAAAAGGCAATTTTTCTCAAGGGTTGGACACCTAAAGGGGTTGGTTGGCTCTTGAAGGTTTTGTAGCTTCTCAGCGAGGTCAGATTGGTCTTGTGATGTCAGTTCAATTTCCTTAATTGTACATGGGGATTTGAATCATATCATAGTAACTCTTCGTCATATGTTTACCCTGATGGACCAGTTAGCTTTGGTAAATGTGGGAGGAGGGCATTGCACATCCAAGGATGTAATGTTGGATCATAATCTCAACCTGTGGCTATAGATCCATCTTACTCCAACACTAAGTGATTTAGAAAAGAGCATGAAGATTCTCATTCACCTCTATTTCCATGGTTGTTCCTTTTTCATAGTCTCTCCATCCTATCTTTGTAACCACCCTCTCTGTATTACAATGGCCACAACTGCAGGACCAATTTTTGTTTTTGTCAATTACAAATCAGAGTTTCACACCAAAAACTTGATCATTGCATTGCCAATTAATGTTATTTATACAAAAGGATGAATGTTAAGGATTTTCGGTCACAATGGCTTCTTCAAGAATCTTGGAGAACTATCCAAAATCCATGGAATTGACTATTGAACTCATTTAATGAGATAGGTAAAGGTTGGTGGAAATACTCTCTTCCAACACTCCCCCTTAATTCCAACCATATGACACACACACAAAATAAACAATAGCACAATGCAGACTGAGTTTTGAGATCCATATTGGTATAAGTCTTAGCTAGGCTTATAACATAATTTTGATTTTCCACAACACATAACTTATTTCTACAAATTTCAAATTTAGAATTTCCAAGAGGCTTAGTGAATATGTTAGCCACATTTTCATCTATATTACAATATATTAAGTCAATTTCCATTTATTGGACCTTTTCTCTAAAAAATTATGTTGTGTATCTACATGCTTTTACCTTGTTTGATATATGCGATTTTCAGCCAATTTGATGGTGCTTTGGTTGTCACATTTGATTACTATAGGTCATTGTTGTTTTTCTCCAACATATTCAAGTATCCTTATGAGCCATATTGCTTCGTAGGTGGCACTACATAGGGCTTTATACTCATGTTCATTTGATGATAAGGAAACCATTGGTTGTTTCTTACTGCTCCGTGATATCGTTCTTGATCCTATATTGAATACGTATGCAGTGGTAGATTTCCCATTGTCTCGATTTCTAGCCCAGTCAGAATCAGAATTACCTGTTAACTCAATAGTACAATCATTAGTATATTTAATTCTAGGTTTTTTAGTTCCCTTTAAATATCGTAGGACTATTTTTGCAGTTATCCAATGACTATCATGAGGCTTATCCATCAATTGACTAAGCATTTTGACTGCATAAGAAATGTTTTATCTAGTGGTAGTAAGATCATTCATGCTTGCCACTAATTTTTGATATAATGTTCCATTCACCTCTTTCATTCCATCATCATTTCTAAATTTGATATTTTTTTCCAATGGAGTACTCTATGCTTTACGTCCATTCATATGGAATCTCTTTAGTACCTCATTTGTATATTTACTTTGTGTGATTATAGTCCTTCCAATATATCTCATACTTCAAGACCTAGACAATAATGCATCAACCCAAGATCTTTCATCTCAAATTCATGTGATAACTTCCTTTTCATCTCTTTAATTAGTTTAGCATCACTCCATGTTATTATTAGATCATCAACAAATATAGAGATTAATGCTATATATTTCAATTTCTATCCTTCTGGAAGAAGGATTTATCTATTTTCTCATATGAAGATATTTGTGCATGTTTTAGCCCATATAAGGCATTTTTTAATTTGCAGACAAGATGTTCTTGTCACTTCTTCAAAAATCCCTCTGTTTGAACAAGATAAATATCTTCTTTTATTTCTCCATTTAGAAATGTTGATTTTGCATCTAATTTATGTAGCTTCCAATCATATTTAGTGGCCAATGCTATCATTATTTTGATTGTGTTCAATTTTGCAACTGGAGCAAAGGTATCTTCATAATTTATACCTTCCTCTTTTAATTCTCCATTTAGAAATGTTGATTTTGCATCTAACGTATGTAGCTTCCAATCATATTTAGTGGCCAATGCTATCATTATTTTGATTGTGTTCAATTTTGCAACTGGAGCAAAGGTATCTTCATAATTTATACCTTCCTTTTGTGAATAACATTTTTCAACCAATTTTTCCTTATATTTTTCTATGCTACCATCTACATTGAACTTTGTCTTGTACAACCATTATGATCCTATAAGGACATTACTTTTGGGTAATTATGTTAATTACCAAGTTTCGGTTTTCATTATGGAGTTATATTCTTCTTTCATAGCATCCATCCATTCTTTATGATTTTGAGCTTGTTCAAAATTTAAAGGATCAAAAACAATCATCACTTGAGAAATTAAAGCATAATATTTATATTTGATGGGGGTTTTAATTTGTCGTGTTGACCTTCTTAGAGGTTCATTGTGCTGTGGAGTACCTTCTCCTCTTCTTCTTCTGTATGGAGTGCATTCATTAATTTTTTGTGGAATCTGACTTCTTGAGATGTCTTCTATAATGTCTATGCATTCTTGATCTTGAGATGATTCCACAACTTCTTCTTCTTTAAATTTTTCATAAAGAGGATTCCACACATTATGTTCATATTCTTTTATTTTTTTATTTTCATGCTCATCAAATATAACATCCCTACATGAAAAGACCTTGTGAGTACTTGGATCATACATTTTATATGTTTTTTTATCAATACAATATCCAATAAAGATGCATTTGATAGCTTTGGCATCTAACTTTCTCCTACCCTCTTTAGGAGTATGAGAAAAGGCCTTACATCCAAATATCCTTAAATGACTAACTTTAGGTTTAAAATTGTATAATGCTTCAAATGGTGTTTTGTGCTCAAGATATTTTGTAGGACTTCTATTTTTCAGGTATACAACTATATTAATGGATCTAGCCCAAAAACTATTAGAAAGTCCTTCACTTTTTATCATACTACTAGCACATTCAACTAATGTTCTATTCTTTCTCTCAACTACTCCATTTTGCTAAGGTGTATGTGGTACTATAAATTGTTGCACATTTCCATTTTTGTTGTAATATTTGATGAAATTTCCTAAAGTGTACTCACCACCTTTATTTGATCGAAGGATTTTAATGGTCCTTCATGTTTGTTTTTCAGCCATATTCTTGAATTTTGTAAAGTATTCAAACACATCATTTTTATTTCTTATAAAGTACACACAAGTATATTTAGTGCTATCATCAATAAATATGATAAAGCAATATGCTACACCAAGTGACTTTGTATGCATGGGACCACATACATTAGTATGCACTAATTTAAGAATTTCACGTTTTGTTTTATCTTCATGCACATGAAATTATTCCCTATGTTTATTCCTAGTGCACAACCTTCACATTCAGAGTGTTCACCCTTAATATTTGGAATGCCTTCTACCATCATTTTCTTCTGTAGTAAAGTTAGGTTATTATGATTTAAGTGTCCATACCTTTGATGCCAAAGATCTATATTTGTCATGCTTCTCGATGTCAATGATTGATGCCCATTCTTCATTAAGTCCAACTTCTATAATCCTTCAACTCTCACTCCTTTTGCAAAAACCTTGTAGTTGTCTCGCATATCCCTTACCAAACAATGTGATTTCACAAATTCAACTTTAAATGTTGATTTGTAATAGTAGAGTCTGAAATCAAGTTCTTCTTTAAAATTGGAACATACACCACATTTTGAATTTGTTTTCCAATCCATTAGGTATAGTAACACTTATATCACCTTATATTCTAATTGCATGTGATTTGTTATCTCCTAAATATATATTTTCACTATTATTCACTTCATGATATATATATATATATATATATATATATATATATATATATATATATATATATATATATATATATATATATATATAGATATATATATATATATATATATATATATATATATATATATATATATATATATATATATATATCAAACCAATCTCTTTTGCATGACATGTGGATTGATGCACTAGAATGTATGAACCAAGCATTATCATCATATGTTTATGTTGATAAATCAACAATGGACACAAACAATTTAAGATTGCTAAAATCATGGTTGATCTCCCCATATATATCAACATAATTTCTTGTAAGCCTTTGTTTAAATTGATCAAACATTCTTTTCATGTAATTCTTAGAAAATTGACTAGGTTTTCCACAATAATAACACACATCATCTCTACTTGATTTGGTAGTTGACCTTAATGAAGGTGTACCTTGAAATGATTTTACCTGTGGATTTTTACCTTTATTTTCCTCCCAATGTTTGCCTTTAAAGGATTGATTACCTTTATCCATCAATGGTAAATCTCAATTGGGATATTTCTGATTAAGGATTCTTCTTCTCTCTTCTTCCTGCATAAGTATACCTACCAACTCATCACGTAGGAGCATTCTCTCTAGCTGCAAGATGAGTGATAAACATGTGATATTCATCAAGCATTCCATTTATTGTGACTGTAACCAAATTGGTACCAGATATTGTTTCACCAACGCCACTCAATTTGTCTTTTAGATCCTTAATTCTGGAAATAAAATTACTGATAGTTTCATTTTCTTCCATCTTAATCAAATGAAGCTTACTCTTTAAATACAATATTTAGTTTGTATTCTTCGTCCCATACAAAAATTCGAAAGTGTCCCACGTCTCCTTGGTTGTTTTGAAATCTCTGATGTGTGGAATAATGTTGTCCTTAACGGACATCCACAAAAGCACATTTTTTTTGTTTTCCTGTTGCTCTCAATCTTGAATTGCAAAAAATCTGGGGTAGGGGCCTCTAGCTTGACTTCAGCTCCAGACACGATCATCCATATATTGTAGCCTTCCATCAAAGTCTACAGCCTAAGCTTCCAATTTGCATAATTTTCACCATCTAACTTGTTAGAGTCAGATAAATAAGATTTCACCAATACATTAGCCATGGTACTAAACTTATGAATCCTCAAGTACCAATCACCAATTACAAATTTTCACAACCTCAATGTCTAATTTACTTACCCCTTAATCACAAATAATATTTGTTTTCTTAATTTTTTTTTTTTTTAAATTAAAAGTTTAAACTAACAATTTTCAACAAGATCAATCCCACTTACTTAAGGAGCATTCATATTCACAGCAAAAACAAAAAACATGTCTAAAAAATAATTAGATATTCCCAACCACAAAATATAATATTAAAATATGTTATGAAACCAGCTCAAGAAAAGATAGAAAAGATAGATCAACGCCTTAGAATTCAGCCTCTTCGAGGGGGCAACCTCCTTTACATTACATAAATGAACAATTCTTGGATGATACAAATGACAAAACCTCCTTTCTATATATAGGAGTCTAAGGAGTCACAATATAATCCAGCCGACCTAACAATAATAATATAAAGCCACAAAAATAACAATAGAGGGATTCTATGGAGCACAGAAATAACAATATGGGGGTAATAGGGGCACAACAATATAAATAAGGGGTATAACTACAATAGTAATGGGGTAATCACTAGTATTATAGGGACCCAACATGCCCCTCTCCTTCAAAAAAGTGTTGTCCTCAACGCTTGAGTAGTTCTGAATACTTCTGCATAAAATTCTCATCCTCCCATGTGGAATCTTCAGCGGATAAGTTCTTCCACTTGATAAGATACTCTGAAATTGATCGATTTCGTAGCTGTCGAGTTCTTGTTTCTGTGACTGCTTCTGGTTCCAATATAATTTTTCCTTCCTCGTCAAGTTCTGGCAATATTGTTTGAATTGGGAGCTTGTCACCTATAACCTTCTTTAAACATGAAACATGGAAAACTGGGTGCAATCGAGAAGCTGCAGGAAGCTCCAATTTGTATGCCATAGTACCAATCTTTTGCAACACCTTGTATGGACCATAATACTTTGGTGATAATTTATTATCCTTCTTAGCTTGCTTTAGGGACATTTGCTTATATGGTTGTAGCCGTAGGAATACCCAATCACCTACATCAAAACTTCTTTCACTGCGATGTTGATCTGCCTGTTGTTTCATTCTATTTTGTGCCAACACGAGGTTATCCTTTAAGAGTTGGAGGACTTGTTGTTGATGTTCGATGTGATGTTCCACTGCCTGAACCTTAGAATTTTCTCTTAAATATGATGTGATGGATGGTGGTTGATACCCATAAAGTGCCATAAATGGGGTCATTTTTGTTGCTGTATGGAAGGAAGTGTTATACCACCATTCAGCCAGAGGCAACCATTTGACCCATTGTGTCTGTTTATCAGATACAAAGCAACGAAGATATCCTTCCAAACATTTGTTTACTATCTCAGTTTGCCCATCAGATTGAGGATGATAAGATGAGCTATGAGCTAACTGAGTACCAAGACAAGAAAATAATTCTGTCCAAAAATTTCCAGTGAAAATGGGATCTCTGTCACTTACAATAATCTTTGGGTTTCCATGTAGCTTTTGAACTGTTTCCATAAATGCAGTAGAAACTGTACTGGCTTTAAATGGATGTGATAATGCACAAAAGTGTGCATACTTGGTAAGTCTGTCAACTACCACCATGATGACACTCTTTCCCTCAGACTTGGGTAAACCTGTGATAAAATCCATTGAAACCTCCTCCCAACGTTGGCTTGGAATGGATAAAGGTTGTAATAGACCCGGTGTCTTAATTGTTTCAACTTTATTTTGTTGGCAAACCAAACATTCCGCCACAAACTTTTGAATATCTGATTTAAGGCCATCCCAAAAAAATTCCTTCTTAACCCTGTGGTAAGTTTTTAAAAATCCTGAGTGCCCTCCTAAGGGAGAAGTGTGCAATTCCATAAGAATCTTTTGTTTTAGCTGGGAATTCTTACAGAGGTATAAGCGATCTTTGTACCATAACGAATCATTTTGCCAGCTAAATGTATCAGAAGTACTGGAATCTTGTTGTAGCTTTCGAATAAGTGCCCACACTTCTTCGTCATTCTTCCATTCCTCCCTTGCTTCGTTTATCCAATCTGGTTGGATAATAGAAATGGCACACAACAATGCTTCCACATCCTCATCCTTTCTTGAGAGTGCATCTGCCACCACATTTTGCTTCCCTTTTTTGTAGATGATTTCAAAGTCATAACCCAACATCTTTGTGACCCACTTTTGTTGCTCTTCAGAGGATAATCTTTGTTCTAAAAAGTATTTAAGGCTATCATGATCCGTTTTTACCTTGAAGTGTCTTCCCATTAGGTAGGGTCGCCATTTCTTAAGTGCATGGAGTATTGCCAACATTTCCTTCTCATAAATAGCTTTGCTTAAAAACTTTCCCTTGATTGGACGACTTTCAAAAGCAATGGGTCTTTCATCTTGCATTAGAACAGCACCAATTCCATTTCCTGAAGCATCACATTCCACAATAAAGGTTTTTGTGAAGTCCGGTGTAGCTAAGACCGGTGCTTGGCACATTGCCTCTTTAAGATGTTCAAAGGCCTTTGTTGCTTCCGGAGTCCATGAAAATGAATCTTTCTTCAATAATGTTGTTAGAGGTGCTGCTATTCTCCCATAATTCTTAACAAACTTGCGATAATACCCTGTCAACCCAAGAAATCCTCGCAGATGCTTTATGGATGTGGGGATTTTCCATTCCTTAATGGCTTTAATTTTGCTAGGGTCTACCTTAACTCCTTCATGAGATACAATATGACCCAAATATTCCACCTCCTGGACTCCAAAGAAACATTTGGATCTTTTTGCATATAATTGTTTCTCCTCCAATAGTTGTAGCACCCTGTCAACATGTTCAACATGATCCTTCCAAGACTTGCTGTAGATTAGTATATCATCAAAAAATACTAACACAAATTTTCTAAGGAATGGTTTGAAAATTGAATTCATCAAACCTTGAAATGTTGAAGGTGCATTGGTAAGGCCAAAAGGCATGACCAAAAATTCATAATGACCCTCATGAGTTCTAAATGCCGTTTTCGGAATGTCTTCAATCTTCATTCTGATTTGATGATATCCCGAACGAAGATCCAACTTGGTGAAGTAAATTGATCCATGCAATTCATCCAGTAATTCATCAATAACAGGAATGGGGAACTTATCTTTAATAGTGAGCTTGTTGAGCTCCCTATAATCCGGACACATGCGCCATGATCCATCCTTCTTGTGCACCAATACTACTGGAGCTGAGAAAGAACTTTGACTTGGTTGAATTATACCAGCCTCTAGCATTTCTGCAACCATACGTTCAATTTCACTCTTTTTGGCATAGGGATATCTGTACGGCCTGATGTTTGGAGGAACACTTCCTGGAATCAGATGAATAGCATGATCATGATCACGCATAGGTGGGAGACCTTTGGGAGTCTCAAATACCTTGGAATGATTGTCCAGGACTTTTTGGAGATCTGGAGAAATAGATGATTCCAATGTGGAAACATCTAGCGAACATAATTGTGCAATTACACCTCTTTGCTCCTTTTTTAGAAGCTTTGTCATGCCATTAGAGCTGATTATCTTTCCTGGTTTCCCTGCAATACCCCTTAATTCAACTTCCTTTCCTTCCGTAGAAAATTTGATGAAAAGTTCTTGAAAATTAAAAGCTATTGTACCCAAGGATTGTAGCCATTGGACTCCTAGTACAACATCAGCACCTCCCATTGGAATGGAAAGCATTGGGCTAGTCAATACATATTCTCCCATGGATAGCTTGATATTATGGCACTTTCCAGAGCAATTTATTGTTCCTCCATTTGCAATCATCACTTGACACTCTGGTGCTGGATATAGGAAGCAATTCAATTCTTTTGCTACCCTACAATGAATAAAATTGTGGGTGCTTCCTGAATCAATCAACACTATTACCTTTTTCTTCTTGATTTGTCCTTCTATCTTGATGGTTTGAGGAGTGGTAATTCCCGCCAATGCATTACAAGATATGGTCGGATTTATTTGTTCTTCATCTAGGCTTTGTTCCTGGAGTATATCTTCTTCTTTTGACCTTTCTTGCTCCTTTTCTTCTTCCTCTTCACAATCTATGTAGAATAATTTCTTCTCAGCACACTTATGACCTTTAGTGTATTTGCTATCACAACTGTAACAAAGCCCTTTTGCTCTTTTTTCTTCCAATTGTTGTGGTGTCAACCTTATAGGTTGTGGAAGACTAGGGGCAACAACACTTCCGTCTTTATAGTTGTGAGTGGTATGCTTCCTGGTTGCCATAATTTTGCTTTCCATTTTTCTTGCTAACCTGAATGCCTTCTCTAATGAATCAGGTTCCCAAAGGCGAACATCATGTTGGATATTATCCTTTAAAGACCCTATGAACACATCAATCCTATGCTCCTCTGGAATATCTTTTACCCTTATGTTCAATTTTTGGAACTCCTCAATGTGCTCCATTACTGAACCCTTTTGTTTGAGACTTATCAATTGGCTAAAAAAAGTGTTGCTTTTTGTATCTTCATAATGTGCTATCAATTCTTCCGTAAAAATTGCCCAAGTGATAAATTTTTTACGAGAGCAAAGCCATTGATACCATACAAACTGATTTGGTTCCAAATATACAGTTGCCATACGTACCTTTTGTGCGTTTTTCACATTATTGAGATCGAAGAATTGCTCCATCTGTAATATCCATGTGGCGGGATCCTTGCCATCAAACTTCCTCATATCAATTTTTGGAATATGGTGATTCTTCGATCCAACATTAGCGTCTATGGAATCATGATTAACATTTCTTTTGTTCTCATCATGAGTTTTCTTTACTACCTTTTCACCATTAGTGACCCTTTCTTGTAGCAACTTCTTCAATTCTTCCATGTCTGTCTTCAAATCTATCTTCAAATCTGCCATCGAATCCTCCATCTTAGCTTCCATGCCCTTTATCTTAGATTCCATGCCATTTATCTTAGATTCCACGCCACTTATCTTAGCTTCTGTTAGCTTTTGTGAGCGTGACATTTGTTGCACTTGTTCTTGTAATTTTGATATATCATGTAGCATTTCTTCCTCTTCTTCATGAGTCATGCTAGAGCTTTCAGGTTCCTTACTAGGTGTTTGCATTTTCTTTCCTCGGGGCATCAGTTACCGATAATAATGCTTTACTATGCCCTTTGAATTCCGTTAAACCAAGCTTACACAAAAATTAAAAAAAAAAAACTACACACCTTTTTTCACTTTACAGAAGCCTGATATTGAATCTGATGTATCTCTGTAATTTTGGATCATCCAGTTCTGAAATTGCTACCTATAGTAGCCTTCTACGTCCTCTTTCCAATGCCACAAGTCTGAGCCAAATTGGATTCTCCAAGGAAGAGTTATGTGAAATCTCCCACAGTGACTTGCTTTTAGACTGGTTCAGTAGAGCGAACTTGTACGACGTGCCACGAGTCCCTATTTCAACCTTTGAATCTGAAACTCACACACAAGAAACTATAGTCTATCCTCTTTCTATACCTTCTTACGAAATTTCAATCCGATCCCCAAAGAGAAAGTTATGACGATTTTCCCCAGGTCACCTGTTTTGAATGTAATTCAGGAGTCTGCAAAAAGACCAACGTCCTCAGATCATATCTCCGCAACTATCGTGCGAAAAGCTCTGAAATTTGGACCCATGGTTCAGCGCGATTTCTTCTCACATGGGTTTTTTTTTTTACTTCTGAAACGTCACAGAAAAAAAGTTATAGCGAAAATTCCACGATGACCTGTTTGGAGCAGCGAAACCCTAGAATCCAAAGCTCTGATACCAAATGTTATGAAACCAGCTCAAGAAAATATAGAAAAGATAGATCAACGCCTTAGAATTCAGCCTCTTCGAGGGGGAAACATCCTTTACATTACATAAATGAACAATTCTTGGATGATACAAATGAAAAACCTCCTTTCTATATATAGGAGTCTAAGGAGTCACAATATAATCCAGCCGACCTAACAATAATAATATAAAGCCACAAAAATAACAATAGAGGGATTCTATGGGGCACAGAAATAACAATATGGGGGTAATAGGGGCACAACAATATAAATAAGGGGTATAACTACAATAGTAATGGGGTAATCACTAGTATTATAGGGACCCAACAAAATATAAGAAAGGATGCCTTGTTCACTAGTCTAGAGATATTACAGCCAGCGTTAGCCAAAGCTTGCCCCACTGTTGTTCATGCACACAACACAAGGAAAGATAATTCACAGACAAAAGAGAATGTTTTAAAAATTGTTCAATATTCCCCACCATAAAATATGATACAAGAAGATAATAAATATATCCTATTCACAAAAAAATAAAAGCTTTCCCCATTGGCTTGTTTTGGGGCTATGAGAACTCCTTCTTGGGAATATTCAACTCAACTTCCTTGGCAGAAAAATATCCCTCTAACGAGCCTCACAAACTATTTTTACAATGTTGTATCCTTGATCGTCCTCCACACAAGAAAACTTCTCCATGTAGACTACACATTCACAACAACTTTATTTGCAACAAAAATCTCACACACAACGATGTAGCAATCTCTACCTTCGGTCAGTGCACCCTTCACAAGAACCTTTACGTATTGCACACAAACTTCATTGTGACACACCCTCAATGATCATTCACATTGATCACACACATAAAACTCACACTCTCAAAGCTCAACCTTTCTCTGATACTAAATCAAAGTTTCACACTGAAAAATTGATCATTGCATTGCCAATGAATGTTATTTATACAAAGATATGAAGTTTCTGGATTGTCGGTGACAATGGCTTCTTAAAGAAGCTCAAAAAAATATCCAAAATCCATGGACTATATACTAAATGTATTTAATGTGATTTGTAAAGGTTCGTTGGAATTATTGTCTTCCAACCTTACAGGAATTCTCGCATGCACCACCTCCCCACTGCCTACAATTATTTACTCACTCTCCTCTTGTGGCTCCACTCCAAAGTGACGAAGAGATATAACAACAATGGAAAAGATAGGGATCCATGGCTTTAGTCCCACAATGACTTCTCTAGAGTGTTTCTTGTAGGTGACAGCTCTGGAAAAAACATCGTGCATCATATGAATGTGAACAACCACACTTGGAATCATATTTATTTTTTGTTTGCGAGTGTGTAGCTCCACACTCCGCAAGATAAAAAATCACACTATGCAGAGTGCAAATTTTCACACTCGGCCACGGGGGCTTCACTTGGGTAGCAATACCAAAGCACGTGAATTCATATTTGGGGATATATATTGTGGAAAAAATGACATAATATATTGAACATATAATAGGGGGGAAGCGTTTTTATGTTGGAATGTATAAGAAATGGAGCTCAACATTAATGAAAAAATACAAAGGGGTATAAAAATTGTTAACGAAAATTGGATACATACAATATCTAGTGAAAGTAGGGGGTTTTTTAATCTGGGAAGGTGTATTGGGCTAATATTGTAGGGGGTTAAATAATGTGATTTTTAGAGGTATTTTCCAATATATAGTAAAATTAAGGGTATTGTTTAGTATGCCACCAACGCACATGATATGTCATAGGTTCATTGAGTGAATCCCCCATGCACTCCATACTCAATTTCTTGTGTAAGACACGAGCATCTTGGACACTCTTACATCCACTAGAAGCATTTAATTTAGTAGGGTAGATGAAAATTATATTTTAGTTCAGTTACAAGAAAAATTGTTTACGTTGCAAGAATGCAAATGTAGAGCTCCACATTCCACACAATGAAATTCTCATCATGCAGAGCACAAAGCTCTTCACTTGCAACATAAAACTCCAAAAATTATCAAAGCTCCACACTTCGCACAATGAGATTTTAATTGTGTGGAGTGCAGAGCTATGCACTTACAAAAAAAACCACCAAAAATTACCAAATTCAAACGAAAAATACAAAAACCTCCCAGAAAGAAAACTACTTCACTTATCCATTTTTGTGAACTCAACCAATAAAAAAGTGAAATTTTTAGAATATATGATCTACTCACGTTCTTAGAATATGTGTTCTAATAGACATGGACGTAGCTTTCCCCCCATATCCAAACTCAATATTCGTGTAAGCTGAGAGCATTGCGAGCACTCTTGCATCCGCCGAAAGCAATTAATTCGGCAGGGAAGATGGCAGTTATATTTTGGTGCTAGATGGTAGTTTTATTTTAGTCTACTTAATTTAGTTTGATTTTTTCATTTTATGTTCCCTGACATAAGATTCATCGCAACTCAATTTTCTATAATTGTCTTAGCGCAAGTAAACACAACACCAATACACAATGTGTTTTTCCCACACCACTTTTTTTAACTTTATCCATTGTTATACTTGTTTTAGATATTTTTAAGTTTCATTGTTAAGACTATGGTTCATCCTTTTAGAAAGATGGGCATAGCTTTCCAACAGTGTTGGTATAAGTTATTATTTTGGCAGTGTTGGTATATGTTATTATTTTGGTGATCTATGTATCTTTCTGATAAGAATTGAATTGAAGAATTTTAATGATGTCAACGATCTACGGAACCCAAACATCTACCCAACCAAACATCACACACTCAAGATTCTGTCTATAACAACCCTCTTGACATGAATCATGAGCAAAAGGTTTGTCGGCTTGTGGAAATGATAGGAAGTGAGGCTTGTGGAAAAGACAAATGGATTCAATCTTTGTCTACTACTCGAAACTGCTAGTTTTCAATTACGTTGTATATGTGGCAAGTCTTTTACCTGGCACATGTCAGAGACTTGAGAAAGCGAAATATAACCATTCGATATGTCGAGAGGAAATCTCGGGCATCCTTGTCATCGTCCAAAACAAACTGAAGAAAAGTGTGAGTGGTTCATAGGAAAAAAGGACTTGTATGTGTAAATTCCATATCAAACGCCCTTCATTTGAATCCAGCCCTCAACTTTCCTGGCTAAACCATATTTGGCCTACTTCGAGTCCTAGTTCTCTTCTTGGAACTGTATGGGGGTGCCTTCCAAGAGATATCATTTGAAAAGTAGTATTCTATAATGAGAAATTTTGGAGTTGATGTGACAAGTTTATGGATTCTTATACATCGCATGGTGAAGATGCATGTGGAATATTATTAAGGTTTCAGGATTTTTTGGCAGCTTTCACTTGTCCCCTACATGCATTCAATATCAACTCGATGCGGAAAATTTGAAATTTCAAATGCTATCTTCCCATCTTGAAGTTAAAGGGTTGCAGACTATGTTTTTCTTGCATCCACCCCATCCAATAGTCATCTTCCTCCAAAAAATAGTTTGCCCACCATGGGTAAGGGTCATCCATAGGAGGTTGTCACATCCCACCCTGAAAACTAGCATGTTGTTGGGGCTCTGCCTCCCCAACAATCTAACTTTTATGCTTATTTTTGTCGCAGTTTGCTGCGAGGTCACATTGTTGACATCATAGTGGAGCAAGGCTTGGGCCACTGCCTTGGGAAGCTTTTCGCAGGTAGGAGGGATTTCGGAGTATAGGTCCTCGAATTGGAGATGGGATTCAAACTTGTGATGGTACAGGGCCATTCTGAATCTGACACACCTTATCTTCTCTTTTGATATTCCAAAGTTCCAAGACAAGTGCCATATCGTTCTTCCTTGCAGTTGACTCCTCTCAGGCCCATTAAGGGGGTGTATGTTCTCTTTTTATTTACTGTATAGTTCAATTTTCATACAACAGGGGTGGGATATTAGGAAATCCAACGTTCAAGCATCAGTTTGTATAATCCTTCATTGAATGCAAGATCTAAGAAATTCGTCAAACAATTGTATTGTTTAGGCTATTTATATGTTTTATGTGTCGAAATGTGTGTTGATTGTGGACAAATTTCATATTTATTTTTATTGGGATGGTCTCAATCTTGCTTTCAGACTAATTTTCTAAATTTCGATTTGGTTCTTAGAGAAGGGATCTCTGTGTACAGTATTGGGTTTTCTTCCCCTAGCGTGTTGGTCAACTTGTTATAGAATATTCTAAATGTATTCTTATGATGTGAGGGAAGCTATTTAAATTATTATCATGTCGAAGGAACTGGGTTATCTGTATTAAATATAATAAACTTCTCTTATGCTTGGGTGGCTTTCGTAAATCAATCTCGGATTGTGGTTGTTATAAACTCTTGCATTGAATATTAACGTGGGCCACATGTTTGCATGAAGATAGGGATATGTTATAAATTATTACTTCACTATTATTTTGAAACATGATGTTTGATTATCCTTCAAAAACTAAATCTTAATTATAATCATCTTAGTAAGAATTAATATTATGATCCGTTTTTTTTTTCTACTTTGTTGTTGGGGTAGGCCATTTTGCAATCGTTATCATTTTGGTTGTTAATTCTAGTTGCTTGCAATGTCATAGTGTTCATCACAATAAATAAGATGGAAAAAGTTTAGAATGGAAAGGATTTAGTAAACTTAGATTAAATAATAACAATGAAACCCATAAAAATGACTAAATCTAAACCATATTGAAAGTCATGAATGCCATAAGGGAAAATATGATCTAATTTTGTTTTGTCCATGATGGTTCTATGAATGGATATCCATCTAAATTCATCCATTTGTAGGAATGGGTTTTAGGTATGGTTCACATTGAATTTCAAGTCAATTTTTGTGGAAATGTGTGGTAATAAGTCCTTAATTACGGCGAGCTTGGATGGAAAAAGGTTCAAAAGATGGATGAGTGATGAAAGTCTTAACTACAACATTAATTGAACACCATGATAGTTGCATCATACAATGAACAATTATAGCATCATACAGTGTGTGATAGTATCATGACATGATGACACCATGAGAAAAATTCATTGTTGAGATCAAATGAGTTCAAATTTATGTTTGTGATGAACAAAGCACTTATCGTTACATGGGACTGACAATTTTTATAATGCTTGATCTGAACTTGAAAAAGAACGCAACAAATTATAGATATAGCCATAAATACAGAGCTGCAACATAAATAACACCCCATTTCATTAATATCAAATATTGAAATAAGCTTACAAACAGAATGGAAATAAAGTAGCTCGGGCGATGGTAGCTTATCTCTGAGAAGAGATGTGTCATATACATGCCTCTTAAATGTGTTACAATAAGGCTCAAAGGCCTATTTATTATTGAGAAACAATGGAAAACACTAAGAATCCAAAACCCTAACTCTAGGAGATGAAGCGCCAAAACTATGGCCCCCGTTTGGGTAAATTGGTACATCAACTTCTCAGGGTCGTAAATTTGGCATACAATCTCCGTTTGACACATATAATACCTCGTTAGAAATATCTATTGGAGGTATACAACTTTAAAATGAAAAAATGAGTCATTGACTCATGCTTGCCCCATTTTTACCAAAAAACGTTGTTTAGGGCCTCAAAATGGCTTTGCAAGTTCAAGAACCGAAAAAATTCTAAAAATAGTAAATTGTGCTACAATTTAGGAAACTAAAAGAGATAGTGGTGGGGGTCTAAGTGGAATAAGAGGGTGTCCACCAAAATCCACCTGGATCAGTCCTCCCCCTTTAGGAATCAATGGTACCCATTGCGTTGAGTGCCTCCATGAGATGGAGAAACTTCCGCAGAACTTGCCCCCTGGTGAGCCACTTGCCTTGGTCCAGGAGTTGGCCATATTTGACAACCTCATATAATTGGATCTTCTGTTGGAGAGTATTCTTGATTTTTGTGTCCATAATCCGATCAATTGTGGCTTGTTCCATGCAGTCTTGGTTTAACTCTATTGGTGTGAGTTGTTCTGCAATGTTTGATGTGTCCAATAATGGTGGGAAGTACGGTCGAAGGTGGCCCATGTTGAACACTTGGTGTAGGCCAAGGAATGAGGGAATGATAATCTCAAAATCATTGTCTCCCACAACCTTGGTAATGGTGTAGGACCATATCGTATTGCTCTAAGCTTCTGATTGGCTCTGGTAAGGCATTATTTCTGCAAATACAACCAAACTTTGTTGCCCACCTGAAACCTGTGTGGCACCTGATGTTGATCATGTCATTACTTGTACTTGGCATTTGACTTCTCCAAGATGTCGTGAACCTATTGGCGGATGTGTTGGATGCATTCAATAAATCTTATCGCTTTATCAATCTCGGACAATAGATGTGTGGATTCTTTCTATGTAATCACATGAGGCACGACAACATCAATCAGACACAATGGTTGAAATCCTAAACCCACTTAAAAGGGGTTGTGACCAATCGAGCTATGGAGAGCTCTATTATAACGGTGTTGCACATAAGGAAGACTCTCATCCCATGTTCGTGCATGTTTAGAGTTGTACATTGGAAGTATGTGCACTATCATCTTATTGACGACCTGCATCTCGACATCAGTCTAGGGATGGAAGGTAGTCGACTTGTTGAGCTTGGTGTCCAATAGTGCCTAGAGGCTTGAACAAAATGTGCTCAGGAACCTTCTATCCCTATTTGATATAATGGCCTGCAAGATCCCAAAATGTACCCAAACTATTTCAAAGAAGAGTTTGGCAGTGTCCTCTGTTGTGATACTCTCCTTGCAAGCCGCCAATATAGCCATCTTAGAAAATTTGTCCATGATCACAAATACACAGTCATTACCATGCTTGGTAGAAGGAAGGCCATACATATAGTCCATGGAGATGGATTCCCATGGCTGGCTGGGAGTAGGCATAGGAGTGTACATGCCTTGCTTATTGATGGTTGGCTTGGTGATGACGTAGGCAGTGCAAGATCAGATATATTTCCCAACATCCATTCGTAGTTTTGGACAATAAAATTAATTTTGTAGTATGACCATAGTTTTCTCCACAGCAAATTGTCCTGCACCTTATTGTAGTGCGCCTCCCAAATAATCTTGGCATGCTCGCCTGAAGGAATACAAAGCTAGCCCAGGTAGCATAATAATGTGTTCTAGAGGTGGAACTTGCTTTGCATCTTCTAGCATCTCGTATGTGAATTGGAAACTCTGGATCATTTTTTAATAGTTTTGGTCATCTAGAGGACTCGTGGCCACAAGAGTTGAGAATGGTAATCAGTGTTGCAACTAGGGGTCGGTTGAGGCAGTCTGAAACATGATTGGTGCTACCCTTTTTGTATTTAATGTTCAAGTGGAATTGTTGCATATATGTAGACCACCTCTGATGGCAATTGTTCTACAAATTGCCTTGTGTTTTTATAAACGGAAGAGGCTAGTGATCGGCGTGGATGACCATCTCCTTCCACAGAATGCAATGCTTCCATTGTCGGCAAGCCTGAACGATGGAATACATATCTTTATCATAGGTGGGGTGGTTATGAATTGTATCAGAAAGTGTCTCACTATGATAGGCCATTGGATGCCCATGTTAGGTGAGGATTGCACCAATAGCATAGTCAGAGGTGTTTGTCTCAATTTCAAATGGTTGTTGTAGGTTTGGAAGTATGAGTACCAGTACAAAGCAGAGGCGGTGCTTCAACTCAACGAAGACCTTTTGTTGGGACTCGAAATAGGAAAACTTTTCTTTTGTCCTGCCCTCAGTAATCTAACTCAAAGGCCAAGCAATATGGGAGAATCCCAACACGAACTTCTGATAAAAATTTGATAGGACCAAAAAGTTGTGAAGCTCTATTAGAATGGTTGGGGTTGGCCAATCCCGAATGACTTGGACCTTAATCGGATCGACATGCATGCCACACTCATTTATGATGTAACCTAGATATTGGACTTGGCTCATGCCAAAGGTGCATTTCTCCAAGTTGGCACACAGTTTGTGTTGTTGAAGGGTTTGAAGGACCTACCAAATCTTTTGCAAGTGTTCTTCCCAACTCTTGTTGAATATGAGGATGTCGTCTAGATAAACAATCACGAATGAGTTTGTGAAGGGCCATAAGATTTCATCCAATAGCCTCATAGAAGTAGTAGGGGAATTTGTCAACCCGAAGGGCATAACTAACCATTCAAGAAGGTCTTCCTTCAATTTGAAGGTGGTCTTCCATACATTTGTCGGTTCTATTGGAACCTGGTAATAACTAGACTTCATATCGATCTTGATGAAATACTTGGCCCCCTTGAATTGGTCCAGAAGTTCATCGATCCATGGGATTGGATAACTATTCCTAATAGTGATTTTGTGTAGTGTGTGATAATCAATGCAGAAACTCCAGGTCCCATATTTCTTCTATACAAGTACAATCAGGCTCCCACAAGGTGAGGAACTTGGTCGGATGTCCCCTTTTTGTAGAAACTCATGGATTTTCCTCTTGATCTCTTCAGTTTCCATAATGGAGTGGCGATATATTGACCCGTTGGGTAGAGGTGCTTCGGAAGTTAGATTGATTGAATGCTTGACCTGATAGTGAAAGGGTACACCTGTGGGTGAGGAGAAGATGTCCTTGTGTTATTCCACGACTATATCCACCTACATCTGCTGCATGGAAGAACCCTTCTCGGGGGCCATTTATGTGACTACGATATTCCCCTTACTTTGAGAGAGAATTATAAAGAAAACAAATTTCCCAGTCTGGGAGATGATCTTACTACATTTCTTAGTAGAGATAAAAGAGATGGTGGTAAGCGGGGCTACCTTCGATATCCAGTATAACTTATTGCCCAAAGAAATAATAACAGAGCGAGGTCTAGACATATATACAACATGTCACTTCCACAAGTATGGTTGTCCTAATTATACATCACAAACTTCAAGAGAAGCAAGATCACATAGTACCTCATCTGTGAAGGGCTTGATGCTATAAGGAAGGCGACACTGCTAGCTGACGAGGAGATCTCATCCTTGCTAGAGCCACCCAATGGTGTAAAACTATGAATGAGCTATAGTTGATAGGCCCAGCCACTTCATGACCACTACTCAAATGAGGTTATTTTGGCTTCCACTATCGAGAATGAACTGCAACGGAGAACCCTTCACCCACATCTGTGGGTGGAAGAGGCGTTCCCCCTTCTCTGGATCTTTAGGCTCAAGATTTTGGATCTTGGTGGTGGCCACGGTGGCATTGGGCTCTGCATCAATGATTTGCTTCCCTTTGTCATTCCCCTTGTCAGGTTATGATTGAAAGTAGGAACATGCGTCCAATTCAGAAGCCTTCAGCTCGGACACCAGTGACTGCTTGGCCTGACACTCACTTGTGTTGTGAGTGGAACTCTTATGGAACTCACACCACTTTCTCATGCCCTTCTTTGTCTTCATGGTGTTGTTCTTTTCTTGTGGCTTCCACGAGTTATCCTGGGTCGCCCCACCTAGGATTTTTCCTTTGCTCTACGGTTTGGGGGCACCTTTCCCTTGCTTTGGATTCACAAATCCAAAGTCTCATTTTTTTTGCTTAAACTTCTACTCAATCTTGACAATGTATGAGTATGTTGTGCTGAGCGAGGAGATGTCCAGGAACTCCATCTTGTCCTTGATGCACCTGTGTAGACAGTCACAGTACTTGAATACCAAATACCATTCAAAATCCTTGATACCCAACTTGGTGCAAAGGGTATGAAAAACATTAGTAAACTCCAACACATCTTTTTCCCTTCCCCACTGCAGCGTGGTCCACTTTATGCATTTATCCTCATAGCTCCCGACAGGGTAGTACTTCTCTTTGATGGCATCTCAGAATGAATTCGAAGTATATGCGACAGAAAATAGTGAGGGTGTAATCTCGTTTTTCTTCTCATAGTAGGTTTCACACCAGCCCTGACGTGGGGGGCGACTTTGAGAAGTGCAAAAGTAATATTTTCCCAGCTGGAAAAATCATGAACAAAAAAATATCCTCCTAACAGATTTAACTATTTATCTATGGTGTTCGCATCTATTTGTCCTTCAAATATGGGGATGTCAAAATTAACTTCTACCTTGAAGGGTGTGGCACTTCCAAATTGTCTATTGGAAGGAGATGTGTCACCTTTGGGTAGCCGCTAAAGGATCTGGGCAAAGTTGTCCATCATCACGTTCCTCTATCACTCTAGGGCTTCTTCAAGTAAGATTTTGAAAGGATCTCCTACCCCCTCATCTTTATTCTCTTCCGCGATGAGAGGCCGTCGGTGTCTATGATGTTGGTCTTGCAAAAGTTCGAACAATTCGAGCCCTAACTCCTTATATCGCCGCCTTGTTGGGGACATGCAAAGAAAAATCGAGAAAGAGTAGACCACCCCGATACCACCGATCTGATATTAAAGAGGAACGCAACAAATTACAGATATAACCATAAGGACAAAGATGCAGCAGAAATAACACTTCATTTCATTAATATCAAATACTTAAATAAGATTACAAACAAAATGGAAATAAACTAGCTCGAGCGATGGTAGTTTATCTCTGAAAAGAGATGTGGCGGCTACATGCCTTTGAACTGTGTTACAATGAAGCTCGAAGGCTTATTTATTATTGAGAAATAATGGAAAACCCTAAGCATCGAAAAACCTAACCCTATGAGATGAAGCGCCAAAACTATGGGACCCGTTTGAGTAAATTGGTACATCAACTTCCCGGGGTCGTAACTTTGGCATACTATCTTCGTTTGACGTGCCCAATACCTCGTTAGAAAGATCTATCCTGGGAATACAGTTTTCAAATGGAAAACATGAGTTAAAGACTCATTTTTGCCTTGGTTTTCCCAAAAAAAGTCATTTAGGGCCTCAAAATAGCTCCGGAAGTTGAGGACCCAAAAACTACTAAAAGTAGTAAATTGTGCTACAATTAAGGAAATTGAAAAATAGAAAGAGACAATGGCGGGGGTCCAAGTGGAATAGGCATGTGACCACCAACATCCACATGGATCAATGCTTCATAAGATGATATCAAAATATATCCATATCCACTAGTTTAAAAGCATGGCGAATTGCCAAATCATTTCCATAATTTTAAGTTGTATCTAGTGATTTCTAACCAAATATTGTTTTGAATTTATTATTATTTCACACATATAAAATTAGAGAATGCAAGTTTATATATATATATATATATATATATATATATATATATATATATATATATATATATATATATATATATATAGCTATATATCTATATATATTATCTTTTAAATTTTATTGAAGAGTAAAGTCAAATTTTATTATAATTTTATTTAAAATTTTGCTCTTCCAATAGATATTTTTCCAAATTTCACATTTTTCCAAAATATTTACATAATAATTCAAACAATTTTCTTCATGTTATTAATCCATACCAAAGGTTGTTAAGGGACATAACAATGGAATCATGCTATCTCTTCATCCAAAGGTTATTCAAAGACACAACTATTAATTTAGCTTTTATCATATTTTTTTTAATGTTAGGCACTTAATTACAAAATTCTCATGGGATCATGTACATTAATGCTCGCATGATCACACTCATTCAATATGGTCTCTCTCAGTGAAAAAAATAGACATGGAGACGGTGCTTGTTCCACATATGTGTGAGGAAGACACTAGGATAGGCTTTCATCCACTAATTTGTGCGTAGATCATGAAACCATTTAGTATGGTCTCTATCATGGGGGTGGGTTTGGTCTCTCTCATGGGGATTGACTTTGATCTAGTTATGTGTGCATAGGTAACAAACCCATTTAGTATGGTCTCTCTCATGGGGTTGGACTTTGACCCAGTTATGTGTGCATAGGTCACGAAACTATTTAATATGATCTCTCTTGATGCATCCACACTATTTAATATGGTCTCTCTTGGTGCAATGACACCATTTAATATGGTCTCTCTCGTGGGGGTGGACTTCCATCCACTTATGTATACACATGTCAAGAAACAATTTAGTATATTCTCTTTCTGGTGCAGGCCTAAGTTTTTAACTTCAAATATGTATATACTTGGTCAAGTTTAGATCAGACCCCAAAATCCAATCTAGAACCACCATAACCAATACTTCATAATATAATCCAAAAAGGGGAGTAATTCCTTTGAAAAAACACTAAGTTCAAGCATATATATATATATATATATATATATATAGATATAGATATATATATATATAGATATAGATATATATATATATATATATAAACCATCAATGCAGGGTCAAGGCATATATATACACATGGACCAAATACGAAATTAGGCCCCCCACAAAAAAAAGAGGAATATGCCAAAGTCCCAACCTATGTGGTGTTCCCCTTTTCATCATAATGTATTAAGGATTCTTCACATAGCCTGCTACTATAATGGTTCTCAATTAAAGACAACGACTACTACATCACTCCCCCTAATATTTTTGCACTAGTCAACAGTCTCCAGCTCCAATTGAAATAGGAAACACACTTCAACACTCAACTTTGGGCACTTAACATACCCAGTCGATTCCACATAATCATGCCAACAATATCCCTTGATATGATCATCTCATTCATGCACTTAAATTATCATCAATGCGTACACGCTAAAGCATCAAGTTGACATTAATGTCAATACAGCAAATCATTTGTGAACCTAGTAATGCCAACAAGAAAACCTAACTAAAGTGTTTAACTTCATTATGATATCATACATTCATATACTTTTCTAATGGAGCAAGAAACATTTTAATAAAAGTTCATATAGAAAATTTATGCCTCCTGGAGGTTCACCTATCATGATTCACCACCATAATTCTAAAGGATGTCATGTGAAGACTAGTTATCTATGGAAAATGGGCTAGCCACATGGAGACTATGAATAAGACTCTATAAGGGTTAAATTTGTAAGTCTAGTTGATCGTTGAAGGAGTCAAACCTAACTCCTAATTGGCTATTGGGTTGTGCCATTACCAGACCGCTAGGAGGAAAAAGGGGTTTCCATTATATTCAAATGCATTTTATTCCATGTAGAAAAGAGTTGTCGAGAGTGATAGAGAGAGAGAGTAGAGAAGGGGTTTTTATTTTGTCACATCACATGGGCCATATATCTTATATAACTTGATAGAGAGTGCCTTACCTTTTGTATATAAACTTGCACTTTCTAACTTTATATATTGGAAATAATAATAAATTCAAAACAATAGCTGGTCAACAATCACTAGATACAACTTAAAATTATGGAAATGGTTTGAATCACTAAGTCATGATAACATGAGGGGAATTGTTTAAAGTACCAAGTAATAGGAAATTCCAAAACTAATCATAAAGTCAAACTAAAACTTATGAAAATAAAAATGCTACATGGCAATTCTCCAAGCATGAAAACCACTGGATATGGATATATTTTGATATTACCTTATGAAGAATTATAAAAGGTGTCAATACCATGTAATGATAAGGGCATTGCTCATCAAAAACATAAATTTGAACTCATATGATCTTAGCAACACATTCTTCTCTTGGTGTCATCATGTCATGATATTATCAAACATTGTATGATGCTATCGTGGTTCATGGTATGATGCTATCATGGTGTTTGACAATTAATGTTGTAGTTAAGACTTTCATCACTCATCCATCTTTTGAATGTTTTTCCATTAAATCTCACTGCCATTAAGGACTCATTATCACTCATTTCCACAAAAATTGACTTGAAATTCAATGTGACCCATACCTAAAACCCATTACTGCAAATGGACGAATTGAGATGCATTTACATTTGTAGAAACATCGTGGACAACAGAAAATTAGGTCATTCCTTCGATTATGGCATTCATGACTTTCATTATGCTTTAGATTTAGTCGTTTTTATGGGTTTCATTGTTATTATTTAATCTATGTTTACTAAATCCTTACCATTGTAAACTTTGTTCATATTATTTCTTCCGATGAACATGTTGAAGGCTCGAAAGTCGTTGCCTCAACAAGGGGAATAACCACCTGGTCCGGACCTTGGGACAACTCCTTTTCCGTTTGGAATAGTGGCTCCGACTGGGGATGATGGGACCAGCGTCCCAATCTATTTTTATGCTCGTGCTAATGGGATGATGTTTTGAGATTTTGGAATAATACTTATCCTCAAACTAATCTAATTTAACTAATAATCATGTGCAGCTTGTCCTAATCAAAAATATTTAACTAACTATAACTATCCTGGGAGCAACATGATATATGCAATCTAAAATGATGCCTTGAAGCAATTGATAATAAAGATCATTCAATTATGATAAGAAGTGAATCCGTTTAACAATGATCGTTTCATATAAAAAGTAAGCCGAAATGATATGGGAGATATATCGCATAAAAATCATTCATGTATTTAGCATAAACTATAAATCATCATCATACAATAGTGCAATAATGGAAATTAAAAATTCAAACTTTCATATATAAATAACTTGAAGATAATTTATTTCTTTATGCATAATTAAAAAGAATTAAGAGATAAAAGTACCATTTATAATATGTTCTACTCATGGGCTCCAGCAATATTAATCTACTTTCAAATCATCCAACATCATCTAAGAGTACAGAAGTTCAATTTCGATAGGAGACGTCCAATTCAAATAGAAAATAAATCATGTTCCATTAATTTCACCAGAACCTCCTCAAAGGGACAAAAGTGCATGTTCTGAAGAATGTTTCTGATAAAATTTCTGGACACCTCTCTAAATGCATGAGAGGGGTTTAAATACTAACTTATGAAACTAGAAATAGATTATTACAAAAAAAATTGAGGAGGTTTAAATAACCTGCCTCAATTTAAGAAAAATAAAGCAAAAATAGGGATGTGCATAATGACTGATCCTGCATTCGATCTTTCAAATCACAAATATCTATCATGGTCTTGAGGAGTGTAGGTTGGCCAACTTTGGCTTTTAGTTGTTCTATGAACACAACATTGATGAGAGCTGGCACCATTTTCTCAGTAGAAACAATTAGGCATCTCAGGGTCATCCACTGGCTATGCGGTTTTACCAGATATTACCAATATGCCTTCCAGTTTAACCTGGTCACTTGCCTAATTGCTTTTGCTCTTTCTTCTGCTGCCTGTTTCCACTGTAATTCAAGTTGTTTTGCATTTGGAAGGAAACCATGGGTGGTCTCTACAACAATATTAGCATTATGCAAATTTTCATTTACACTTTAAATGACGTTGTTTGCCGCCACTGTCACATCCTTTGTTGCCTGTTCTGCCTCTTTGAGCCAAGAATCCCAACTTGCAAATAAGATCTCCTTGTGTGATTCATCCAGTTTGGGCATGTTGGATCTTCTCCCGTTTTTAGAATTTCGCCATGTTATCAAATCTGAAACCTTTTTAAGAATTTCATCATATTCAAGTCGCATTTCCACAACTTGGCTTGCTAATTTGTCACTTGTTTCACAGTGAGAGTTCCACTGTGAGATTTTTTGGCATAGCAATTCTTTTTAGTGAGTGAGCTAGGAGTTGTGGACGAGTGCTTCAGTGACAAACTGATCAATCCTGGGGTCATCCTTATACAGATCTTTTATGCTCTGTATCTATGCCTCCTTACCTGCCAAGCTGCATTGACATTCTATTTGCATTTGTTGGAACTCTTGTTGTAGCTTAGCCAATTGTATTTCTGGTTGTTGGTTGGTTTGGGCTTTCTGTAACTGTTGTTCAAGTGACAAGATTTTGTCTTATTTTTCTTTAAGCAATAGTTGCACCTATGTTGCTTTGTCAATGGTTGCCTTAGCGTATGCACCTGCGAACTGCGAGAGCCTGGCGAGGTTGGCCGATCGGTTAGTGGATGAGTCTTTCCAGAGGACATCCATTGGCTCATTGTCTGGAGTGGTAGCAGTTGTGGATTCCAATTTTCTTTTCTTTCTTTGTCTCTTAACAATGACCTTGTGCTGTGAACTATAAAATATATCAAGAGGGGAGATTTCTTCTATTCTCAAAACAATCTCAGAGGTGGGGGTAACAGGAATGTGTTCTATTTCTTGAGTATTCGCAGTTCCCCTTGTTATAATTTCCGGAGTTGTTTCTTGATGTGTCATTTGCATCTCCGATGCTTGCTCCTCTGTGTTGAGTTTTTTTCTTAAATTATCCCACTCCTCTTCCAAATTAATTACCCGAGGCTTGATTAACTATATAGAGGGAGTATGGGTTTCAGTCTGCTTAATGGTCGAAGTTTGTTCTTCTATCTTTGCTGTAAACTAGGTTGTATCCTTGATTGATTCCCTACTCCCAATTTTGCTATTTTCTAATGAATTCTCGGATCCCTTGGCAGATTTCTCTCAGGATTCCTCTCCAGAATTAGTTTTAGATTTTTCCTTAGAGTCATCATCTATGCTTACACTGGGAGTGGGCTCCCTTATTGGTTCAATTAACAACTGGTCCAATGGAACCTTTGATAATCTCATTTCTCTCTAGCTATAAAATGCTTCAAGACCCTCTTGACCAAAAAGTATCTATGCCATGTCCTTTACTTCTTTGAAGGTATTCTTATGTAAGAAAACATCATCAAATGGGTCCTTCTCATTGCTGAATATTTTTATTTTCACCATAGTGGTAAAATCCTTGACAATACCGAATGGGTCGTATTGTCTTCCGAAGAACTTAGGTAATCGTAGAGACAACATATTATCTACTTTCTTGAAGGCATGTCCAAGGTCATGTAATGCGAACACTCCACATGACATAGGACATTGAGGCCAAATGGCCTTCTTTGACACCTTCAATGTTTTGCTCATCCCTCGTTCACTGCATGTCTGATAGGCTACCTCTCTAGCCATTACTTTATCTAGGACATAGAAAGGGAGAACATGGGGAGAGGCGATGCTACCAAATACTTTGATATATGTAAATTTCTCTTCCCCAAACCATCGGGCTACTGGGAGGATGTCTACCTCGGCTTCTTTGGAGAATCTGGGGGCATCTTGGTTATAAATTTGTTTATGGATAGGAAGCATAACCCCGTGACAAATCTCGAAAAAATGTGGTTCAAAATTGGATTCCCAAATGTCTTTGTGGTGGATTTAAAATGGAAGTGGATCTTGAATAGTCCACTTCCATCCCATAAGAGGGAATTTAGAACCAAAACGAATAGCATCCATTACATAAGCACTCATGAAAAATGGAGGGTAAACCCTCGAAGCAATACTTCTTTTCCTTCTATACTCTATAATTTCTTTAGCTAAATTATTAGACAAGATTTGTGCCCAATCTATTATTGTTGCATTAATGACTGCATCTATTAAGGGCAACCATTCTGAGGAGAATTTGTTACTGTCGGGTTCACCAAATAGTCTACATAGCATAGCCGCAGCAAAACAGAAAGGGGATCAAATAGATGCGGTAGTGTACATACCATTTTTGTCTTTTTTTATTCTTTCATCATTATTTGAATAATTCTTTGTGCAGTCTGTCGGGTCCTCATTTTCTTTGACAAATTTCTCAACAAATTTCTTGTTGTAGGTAACTTGTGGCTCCGGTAGGTGGTACATAGGCCTTTGGTTATCTGGAGTGAAAGATCTTATAACTTCTTAGCCTCCTATCTTTAATTCTCTGTTAGATATATCAGCGTCATCAATGATCCACTTAACCATGTCGGTATAGGGGATTATTTTTGGTCGTGCAGCTATTCAGTGCATAGATGAGCATGAAAGCTCAGTTAGGGAAGCATTAGAGGAATTGCGCCCATCAACTGTATTCGTTGTCTCAAGAATCCTTGGTTGTTCTTCCTCTAGTAACTGATACATATCGTCCCATATAGACGTCCCTACTTCATTATTACATGTAGTATCCATGAACAGAGGAGTCATTTCTGACTTCTCAGAGGTGACTGCTTTCCCTTTCTTCACCATTGCTTTCGGTGTCCTGTTCTGCGGCTTTTTCCTTAAAGTTTCAAGAGGAACAGTTTATCGGGTAAAAATGATACTAAACGTAGGAATGAATCAATGAAGAAAACCAGTAAAGGTGATAAAGGTGTTTTATTTGAAATCACGTACGAAGATATCAAATCATGCTAAATGACCTTTCACAAACAAATGCAATTAATTCTTTATAAATGCCCACCAATGATCCGTTAGCATTTAGCTTGAATGTCTATAAATATTCACATCGTAAATCGGGAAACAATCTCCTAGGGTGATGAGCCTTTAAACTGCGATAATAGTTATTTTGTGATTTGAAAAGAAATATCACAGATTGTTATATCGTATAATTTATTTTCGTTTAACTTACCACTTTTTGAGTTTGTGCGAAATGCAAGATGCGAGAAACATGCGTCATCACTTGTCGGGCTTCTTTTTAACGAAGAATGGACCTCCACATGTGTTGGTGGAAAGATTAAGAGGTGGGTCCAAGTTGAGATTGCATTTCACAATATCGGCATATAATAGGTTGAAGTTTGTGTAGTATGACTGAAATGCGCTGCGAGAAGGCTATTATACCATCGCAATTTCACAGATCGCAATCCTTTGGGGTAGGCTCTTAAGAGAAGTCTTTTATAAATAGTGATGTTGCGATGCGAGACTTTAGCTTTTTAAAGACGCTTTAAGGACTTTCTAACATTATGACCGCTTTTCGAATATAGATTTGCCTTTTTGATTGTTTCATCATAGATCGTGGTGGGTTAGAAAGGTATCATTTGTGATGCATTTCATGCTAAATATGAAAAAGTAGCGTTTTAATGGTTTTATAGGTTTTGTTTGATATCTTGATTTATTATAAAAGTAAAAGAAGTACCTACATGCTAGGATTGATTTTTTGGGTATATATATTTTTTGAAAGGGTCCCCATTTATTAAAGTAATATTTTACTACTAACATTAATAAATGGTGGGGGTTGTTGACAAGCACAACAATTGGTGATTCACTTGGAAGAACCAGTTATCTCTGAGAGTTTTTTGAAATTTCTAAAACTTCTAAAATAAATATGGTTTTGAAAATAAAACTAAATTACACGGAATAGTACTACTCATTTATCAATAAATGACATCTACTCTAACTATATTTCTTTTGATTGCCCTTTTCTCACAGATAGTCATTTTACCTACATTAGTCATTACCTGGTTATAAAGATAAAAGCAAAAGAATCTCATTAGATGAGTTTTGGTATACTCATTTGTCGTAGGTAGAGCCTCTGCTTCTAGCAGGTGTTCATAGCCTCGATAGTGTTACCTGTTACCCAGCAATGATTCAGTATCCCTCTTAAGTAAGAACGCAATTTTAAAGATAAATTATTTTTTATACTTGATGTTTTCTTTATTTTATTGAAGCAATTCATTCTTCTTTTATTTCTTAAAGGACAATGCCTTTTTTTGGTGGCCAAAATTGACAATGCCATTCACTTGATTTGTAACTGAACTGAACAAGCTGGCTCTTAATGAGATCCCTTGTCTTTTGATTGATCAATCTCAAGCCATTACCCTGTTTTGATATTTAGTATTGGTAATGTTAGTTAGTTATAATCTTATGATCATGGTAAGCCAACTCTTGATGAGACCTCTTATCCTTTAAGTTTAAAGTATATATTTTAATTACACTCTAAAATTGAAAGCTACTCAAGTGGGGGAATCATTGGCTCCTTAAGATTTTCTAGATGACAATTGTAGAGTTTAAAGATGCTTTTCTGCAGATAAACTTTTCTTTGTTAGTGATACTTTTCCTAACTGATGTAAATAAAATTTATTTCTAAAGCTAAGTTTTATCAAAGATCGGATAATTTAGCAGAAAAACAGGCAGTTTTGGAGCTGTAGCACTCAACTATTTATTTCATGAATGAAGATTAATTTTCATAACCATTTCTACTTATACAAGCAAAAAACAAAATTAAAAAGAGAAACTATACTTCGGTAAAACCAAACGTAAATGTTTTCAACTTGTATTATTATTTCAAAATAAAATTAAATAAAGAGTATACTATACAGTGATAAGAAGAGATCATCTTCTATGGAAAATATTTCTTTAGGACCTACCCATTAACAGGTAGAGGTTCTCTCTTACCTTCTAAATCTTGTAACATAAAAGTTGATTGGCCTATTAGCTCGAGAATCTGGAATGGGCCAAGCCACATTCTTTGGAACTTAGTATGCTTGCCTTTCTCTTCGTGGGCCTTATCCCATTTTAACACTAAGTCTCCGAGTTGGAAATTCTTTTAAGATACAAAATTTGAATCAAAGGACGCTTTGACTAACTGTTGATGATGTGCATGGGTAATTCTAGCATTTTCTCGTTCCTCTTCAAGTTTAAGGATTTGTAATTGTGTAGGTTGCATAGACAAGGAAGGAGTTTCTTCAATGAATTGAACTAAGGCAAATGAGGGAATATCTATGTTTGTTCGTAAGAGAACTTCTTTCCCATAAACTGGATTAAAAGGATAAGTGTCAATGGAGGTTTTCTGTGTTATTCGATCGGCCCATAGAGAAAACATTAAAGATTTATGCCAGTTATTTTGACTTTGATCAACAATTCATTTAATAATCTTGATAAGGTTCTTATTTGTGGATTCGTCTAACCCATTTCCTTGTGAATAATAATTAGCAGAATATTTAAGTTTAAATTCTCTTTTAAGAGCAAACACTGTCATAACATTGCCTGAAAAGTAATATGCATTATCAAAAATTAAGGCAGAAGGTAAACCAAACCTGATGATGATAAATTGATCTATAAATTCAATAATGTTCTCAAAGTTGGCTACCTTGAGTGGAATTTCTTCTACCCATTTGGTGAAGAAATCAGTGGCTGTAAGGATATATTTATGTTGCTTAGAAGAATGAGGAACGATCTCACATATCATGTCCAATCCCCACTGTTCAAATGGCTGATCAATTTTGAATGGTTGTAATGGTAATGCTGGTTTCTTCTATCTTCCAGCAGCTATCTGACATATCTTAGATTTCCTTACATAACTATGTGCATCCTTGAATAGGGTTGGCCAGTAATAGCCTGCACGTAGGATTTTATGTGCTGTAGCATCTCCTACAAAGTGTCTGCCATTTGGTCCATCGTGAAGTTCCTGCAATACTTTCTCTGATTCATATTTCTCGAGACATCTAAGCAAAACAGAATCATAATTCATTCTAAACAACACATTGTTTACAATTTGATACTGTTTAGCTTTCAACCTCAAGGCTCTTTTCTTTGTGTAATTCAAATGTGGAGGTGCATATCCATTTTTTAAATAGAATATTATATCAGCATATGTTGATTCAGTGTCGTTAAGGCTTACCTCATAGATTTGTACTTCATCACCTGAATGCTGAGATTCTGACATATTCGATGCTCTTGCCAACATCCTGCAAAAACCTTGACCTTTCACAATGTTTTCTGGTTTGATTTCAATGTCATATTCTTGCAGAGCTGTAACCCAGTTTGCTCCTTTTTCACCCACATCCCTTTGTACTAGAAGATTTCTTACTGTTGGGAATGGTACTATCACCTTGGTGTGGGTTTCGAGAAGAAAAGTTCTGAAGTATTTTATTGATTTGAAAACAGCGTAAGCTTGTTTTTCAACATCTGAGTAGTTCAATTTAGCTCCCTGTAAATTTGAGCTAAAGAAAGAAATCAGGGCTTCGGCTTTTTCTTGATTTTCTTGTGTCAATATGGCTACGTATGATCTCTCGAAAGCGAAAGTGTACAAAGTGAAATGATTGGAAAAATTCAGCGTTGCTAAAGACAAGGCATTTATGATTGCTTGTTTTATCAAGTTCAAAACTTCATGTTCCAAATGACCCCATTTAAATAAAGAATTTTTCTTTATCATGGCTTGAAGGGGTAATATAATTATTGAGAAATCAGGGGCAAATCGTTTGACAAAATTTATTTGACCAAGGAAAGATTGCATCGATTTTTTTTATGGGGTAAAGGTATTTCAGAAATTTTTTTAATCTTGTCTCGGTCAATATGAATCCCTATTTTGGACACAATAAATCCAAGGATTTTCCTCCACTCAACGCGAAAGAAGACTTCTTGGGGTTAAGGGAAATCCCATACTTTTGACAACGTTCAAAGATTTGTTTTAGATCTCTCAGATGATTACTACATTTTTTGGAATATACAGTTATATCATCTAAGTAGATTACCACTGACCTATTTACTAAACCCTTGAAGGCAATGTCCATGGCTCTTTGGAAAGTGGCACCAGCATTAATTAGTCTGAACGACATCTTTTGATAGGCGTAAGTGCCCCATTTTGTTCTGAATGTAGTTTTCAGTTGATCATCTGGATGGACTAAGATTTGATTGTAACTTGATAAACCATCTAGAAAGGACATTTTTTCTGAGCCTACAACTGATTGCAATATCTATTCCATAGGAGGTAACGGAAAATTGTCCTTTTGGCAACCTTTATTGAGATTCCAAAAGTCTATACAAATCCGAATATCACTGTTTTTCTTTCTAACTCGGACGATATTGGAGACCCACCTCGAATGCCTGACAGGAAAAATAATTTTGGCTTTTAGTAGTTTATTTAACTCGGATTTAATCTGGCTTTCTAAATTAGGATGAATTTTCCTCAATTTCTACTGAATAGGTTTTTCATCAGAGGTCATAGGAATAGTATGTTGAATAATAGAAGTGTCATAGGTTTTAAGATCGTCGTAATTCCAAGAAAAGACATTCTTATATTCTTTCAACAGACGTATAAAAGCTAATTTTTCTTTCGATGTGAGTCTGAGACCTAGATTGATGTTTTTTGCTTTCCTGCCAGTTCCAAGATTGATCAATTCATACCTCAGAGTTGAACTCTAATGTTTTGAATTAGTAGATCATTTGAATCTATCTTTGAGGTCAAATAAATCTTCCAATCTAGCTATAGATTTTGGTATTGCATTGTTGTTGGTTTCTTGCTTCAGCTAGTCGTCATGTTGGTCTTCATCAACTATCTGGTCATCACAAGAGCCTTCTGAAGTGAGGAAGCTTATGATATTGGGATCGTTGTTAAAGACTCTCTAGTTGGTGATATTATCAGGAATAGATGGCCAAAAAATTAATTAAATGGAGAATCGATCTGGGTTGTAATCTTCTGGTGGAATAAGCTTGGAAACTACATTAGCTAGGAGATCGGCGCTAGCGTTTTGGAGTCTTGGGATAGAGGAAATATTAAGCGCTGTAAAATGTGAGGTCAGGTCTTAGACTAACAATTTATAGTGTTTCAAATGTCCTGACAGACAATGTATAGTATTTCTTACTTATCTAATGACAATTTCAGAATCTCCAAACACTTGGAGGTATTTAATATTAAGACCAATTGCTTTGTACAAACCTTGAACCAACACTTCATATTCAACAATGTTGTTTGTGCAATCAAATTTAAGTCTACATGCTAACATAGTATTTTCCCCTTCTGGGCTAACTAATATGCATCCTGCCCCTCCTCCATCATTGGATCTAGATCCATAAAAAAATAATTTCCAAAATAAAGATTTATGAACATGTTTATCTATAGAATTCACACATTTAGAGGTGTCCATTTGGGAATAATTTTCAATTTGAGATAAAACAGAGTTTTCTAAGAAAGGTGAAGTATGAGCATTGAAATTCCCTAGGAATGACTCAACAGAATAGTTTCAGATTATATTATTTCTATATGCTATCGGCTCATTTTCGCCTTCCAGTTCTGTCACTATATATTTTTAATGTTTCTCTCGATCAACCTTATCTGATTTGGTTTGTTGTTATAGGGAAGCCACATGTGAGACCAGTCGGTTGCGAAGTAACCGTGGAGCTTTTCTAACTAGTCCTTATTGAGGATTAATCCATAGAATTAAGGAATATTAGCTACAAGAATATCAATGACTTGACAAACTTTTGGGTTTGGTGAAAGTCTAATGGTTACTTGATTAAGTTCTCCGACAACTTCCACTTGAGTCCAACCTAATTGTACTATTTGTACTGTAGATTTCTGAGGCTGGACATTTAACTTAGCATAGACTGTTCTAGGCAGAATGTTAGCTGAAGCACGAGAATCAACTAAAAAGTTGTGAAAGTTTATATTAAAGACTTCAAAAGTAAGGAGAAATGGTGGAGTATGAGATTTAAATCTTCCGCCAATTAGAGCGATGTCAGTTGAATCAATTTTGTTTGCAGAAATACTAGGGGGTCTTTCAATTTCCTGAGCGGCCTATGATATTACTGCAACAGGAAGCGGGGTAGTGGGAACTACTTTGAGTTCTTTCAAAAGTAGCTTCTGCTGATGTTATAATTTACTAAGCTCATGAAAGGTGATGTTTTCCCTAGTTTTCTTCATATCCTCAATAATATTGTATTCCATTTCGTCGGGAATTATTAGAGTTTTGGATGAAGGTGAAGAATCTGATTGGGTAGGGTTTGTTTAAGTAGATTTCGGTGAAGATTTCTTACCTATGACTTTATCTCTGGGAGGTGGCATTGAAGTTTTCTATTTTGAACTTGATTGAGGTGGATCAAGCTGATTTGTGTTTCTAGTGGCAACAGGTAGTGCTTCCTGATCTTCTTGATTTGGAAGGATAATATCCCACATTCCTTGTAATTCCACTATTTCTTCATTATTTGTTTGTTCTTCATTTGAGCCTTCTTCCTCATCTCCATCTGATTCAACGTTTGATATAGCATTTGGAGGTTTAGGATCGGTTGGATCATTCCTTTTATATGGTATAAAAGGTTTCTTGGCAGAAGATTATGTTGCTTATTTTTTTATGTCAACCATTTCGTTCGACATGGTCTTGAGGACCTTTTGTAACCCTTCCAGATCATAAGGATCCTTTGGTGGTTTTTTTCCTAGAATCCTCTCTAAAGGTTACTTTCTTGGATTTTCTTTCCTCTAATGCATTTTTATTTTCTACAGCCAAGATACGTTTTTCAACAGCTATTGCTTCTTTCATATTTTCTGCTAACGTTGGTTTGGCAGCTCTATCAACGAAGATGGCTATGTTTGAAGGTAGAGCAAAAATGTACCATTCATTTCGGACCTCATCACTAGGCTTGGATGCCGTAGGTATTTTATTCAATAAGTTATTGAAATGAGAGTTGAAGTCCTTAATGGGTTCTTTTGGTTCGACTTTCAAATTGGAGAGGTCATTTATCAAAGTTGTTGTAGACCTATCATCTCCAAATTTAGTTAAAAATTGCTCTTGAAAAGCATCCCAGCTATTAATAGATCCTGATGGTAACGAGAAGTACCATGATCCTACTGCTCCTTGAAGAGTATATGGGAATAATCTTACAACTGCATCTTCTTCTGCTACTCCATTCAAATTAATGGAAAACATGAAATTATTTATATGTTCTTCAGCTGACAGGCTATTATCAGGGTTAAATTTAGGTAACCATTTTTCTGGATTTGTTGGCAATTGGGACAAAGGTCCAACCATTCTAATAGCTCCTGGGTTGGTCCATGGACCTGGTTGATTCTATGACATTGTTGGGATATGTGATCCATATTTAAATAGGAATGAAACAAATTACAGAGATAACCATGAACACAGATATGCAGCGGAAATAATACTTCATTTCATTAATGGAAAATACTGAAATATGCTTACAATCAGAAATGGAAATAAACCAGCTAGGGCGATGGTACCTTATCTCTGAGAAGCGATTTGGTGGCTACATGCCTCTGAATTGTCTTACAATGAGGCTCAAGGGCCTTTTTATTATTGAACAATAAGAGAAAACCCTAAACAACCAAAACCCTAACCCGAGGAGATGTAACACCAAGAGTTTGTGGGCCCCATTTGGGTGAGTTGGACAACCAACTTCCCGGGGTCGCGAATTGGTCATATTATCTCCATTTGATGTGCATGATAACCCGTTGGAAAGATCTCTCCGAGGACTATGACGAAAAAGATGAATTTAAATAGAAAATTATTGGCAGTAGATTTCCCAAAAAACGTCATTTAGGGCCTCAAAACGGCTCCGGAAGTTTAGGACCTGAAAAATTGCTAAAAATAGTAAACTATGCTATAATTTAGGAAACGGAAAAACTGAAAGAGACAATTGTGGGGGTCCAAATGGGACAGGTGGGTGGCCACCAAAATCCACCTAGATCATTCGTCCCCCCTTAGGAAGCAATGGTCCCCATTGCATTGAGTTCCTCCATCTGCTGAACTTGGTTCCTGGTGAGCTGTTTTGTAATCTCTGATGTGTCCAGTAATGGTGGGAAGCATGGTCAATGATGGTCCACATTGAACACTCAGTGCAAGTGAATGAATGGAGGAATGTTGTGCTCCAAAGCATTGTTTCCCATAGCTTTGGTAATGCTGTAAGGGACATGTCGGAGTGGTCGGAGCTTCTTATGAGCTCTTGTAAGGTGTTCTTTCTGTAGATGCAACCAGACTTTATTGCCCACCTAAAACTTGTGTGCTACCCCTGTGGGTGAGGAGAAGTTGTTCCTGTATTGTGTCATGACTCTATCCCCCTGTTGCTGCTGCTGCGTGGAGGAACCCTTTGCGGGGGTCATGGATGTGGTGATGATCTTCCCCTTACTTTGGGAGTGAACCAGACAGAAAATAAATTTCCTAGTCTGTGAGATGAGCTTGTTGCCTTTCTTTGTAGCGATCAAAGAGGTGACGGTAGGTGGGGCTACCTCTGGTATCCTGTATAATGAATTATCCAAATAAATAATGACAGTGCGAGGCCTTGACTCGTACATAGCATGTCGCCTCCACAAGTATGGCTGGCCTAATAATACATCACAAACATCTAGAGGTGTAACATCACACAATACCTCATTTGTGAAGGGCTTGATGCTGTATGGAAGGCGACACTGCTGGCGAACTTTGAGATCTCTTCCTTCATGAAGCAACCCGATACTATATGGTTGCGGGTGTGGTGTAGTCGGTAAGCCCAACCGCTTCACAACCTCTGTTGAAATGAGGTTCTTTTGGCTGCCACTATCGACAATGAATTGCAGCGGCGAACCCTTCAGCCACATCTATGAGTGGAAAATATGCTCTCCCTCCTTTGGATCTTTGGGCTCATTCTTCTGGATCTTGGCAGTGGAAACAGTGGCGCTAGGATCCGCATCAATGATCTGCTTCCCTTTTCCATTGTCCTTGTCGGGTTTTGGCTCAAGGTCAGAACATGCATCTGATTCGGAAGCCTTCAATTCGGCCACCAGTGATTGCTTGGTTCGACACTCACTTGTGTTGTGAGTGGGGCTCTTGTGGAACTCACACCACTTTCCTGTGTCCTTCTTCGGCTTCATGGTATTGTTATTCTCTTGTGGCTTTGACAGGTTGTCTTGGGTCACCCCGCCTTGGCTTTGTCCTTTGGGCTTTGGATTTGTAGATCCAAAGTCTCATTTCTTCTATTTGAACTTTTCCTCGATTTTGACAGCATATCGGTACGCCGTGCCGAGCAAGGAGATGTTCGGGAACTCCATCTCTTCTTGGATGTATTTGTGTAGGCAGCCGCAGTATTTGAGTACCAAATGTAGATTAGAATCTTTGATACCCAACTGTGTGCGAAGGGTATGAAAAATGTTTGTGAACTCTGGCACATCTTGGTCCCTTCCCTGCCGCAGCATGGTCCACTTTATGTATTTGTCCTCGTAGCTTTTGACAGGGTAGTACTGCTCCTTGATGGCATTTCGGAATGAATCGCAAGTGGGTGCGGTTGAAAATAGTGAGCCTGTGCTTTCATTCTTCTGCTCGCAGTAGGCTTCCCACTAGTCGTTGACGTGGGGGGCTTCTTTGAGAAGAGCAAAAAAAATCTTTTCCTGACTCGAAAATTCATGAACAGAAAAATACCCATCTATCATATTTAACCATTTATCTACGGCATCTACGTCTATTTGACCCTCAAATATGGGGATGTCCAAATTAACTTGTACCTTAAAAGGTGTGGCATTTCCAGAGTAGCTGTTGGAAGCCGATACGTCGCCTCTGGGTAGCCACTAAAGGATCTGCGCAAAGTTGTCCATCATCACGTTCCTTTGTCGCTCAAGGGCTTCTTCGAGCAAGATTTTGATAGGATCTCCTACCCCCTCGTCTTTCTTCTCATCCACCATGGGAGGCCGTCGGGATTTTCGAGGCTGGTCTTGCAAAGGTTCGACCATTTCAAGCCCTAATTCCTTATATCCTGACCTCGTAGGGGACATGCAAAGAAAAACAGAGAAAAAAACAGACCGCTCTGATGCCACTTATCTAGATTTAAACAAGAATGCAACAAATTATAGAGATAACCATGAACACAGATATGCAGCAGAAATAATACTTCATTTCATTAATGGAAAATACTGAAATATGCTTACAACCAGAAATGGAAATAAACTAGCTAGGGAGATGGTAGCTTACCTCTGAGAAGAGATGTGGCGACGATCTTCCCCTTACTTTGGGAGTGAACCAGACAGAAAATAAATTTCCTAGTCTGTGAGATGAGCTTGCTGCCTTTCTTAGCAGCGATCAAAGAGGTGGCGGTAGGTGGGGCTACCACTGGTATCCTGTATAATGAATTATCCAAAGAAATAATGACAGCGCGAGGCCTTGACTCATACACAGCATGTCACCTCCACAAGTATGGTTGGCCTCATAATACATCACGCACATCCAGAGGTGTAACATCACACAATACCTCGTCTGTGACGAGCTTGATGCTGTAGGAAAGGCGGCACTGCTGGGAAACTTTGAGATCTCGTCCTTCATGAAGCCACCTGATACTGTACGGCTGCGGGTGTGGTGTAGTCGGTAGGCCCAACCGCTTCACAAAATCTGCTGAAATGAGGTTCTTTTGGCTGCCACTATCGACAATGAATTGCAGCGGTGAACCATTCACCAACATCTATGAGTGGAAAAGACACTCTCCCTCCTCTGGATCTTCGGGGTCATTCTTCTAGATCTTGGAAGTGGCAACAGTGGCGCTGGGATCCGCATCAATGATCTTCTTCCCTTTTCCATTCCACTTGTTGGGTTCTGGCTCAGGGTCGGAACATGCATCTAATTCAGAAGGCTTCAATTCGGCCACCAGCGACTACTTGGTTCGACACTCACTTGTGTTGTGAGTGGGGCTCTTGTGGAACTCACGCCACTTTCCTATGTCCTTCTTCGGCTTTGTGGTGTTGTTCTTCTCTTGCGGCTTTGACAGGTTGTCTTGGGTCACCTCGCCTTGGCTTTTTCCTTTGGGCTTTGGATTTGCAGATCCAAAGTCTCGTTTCTTCTATTTGAAATTTTGCTCGATTTTGATAGCATATCGGTATGCCATGCCGAGCGAGGAGATGTTCAAGAACTCCATCTCTTCCTGGATGTATTTGTGTAGGCAGCCGCGGTATTTGAGTACCAAATGCAGATCAGAATCTTTGATACCCAACTATGTGCGAAGGGTATGAAAAATGTTTGTGAACTCTGGCACATCTTGGTCCCTTCCCTGCCACAGCGTGGTCCACTTTATGTATTTGTCCTCATAGCTTTTGACAGGGTAGTACTGCTCCTTGATGGCATCTCGGAATGAATCCCAAGTGGGTGCGGCTGAAAATAGTGAGCCTGTGCTTTCATTCTTCTACTCGTAGTAGGTTTCCCACCAGTCCTTGACGTGGGGGGCTGCTTTGAGAAGAGAAAAAACAATCTTTTCCCGAATCAAAAATTCATGAACAGAAAAATACCCATCTAGCAGATTTAACCATTTATCTATGACATCTGCGTCTATTTGACCCTCGAATATGGGGATTTCAAAATTAACTTGTACCTCAAAAGGTGTGGCGTTTCTAGAGTAGCTGTTGGAAGTCGATATGTGCCTCTTGGTAGCCACTGAAGGATCTGCGCAAAGCTTTCCATCATCGCGTTCCTTTGTCGCTCAATGGCTTCTTCAAGCAAGATTTTGATAGGATCTCCTGCCCCCTCATCTTTCTTCTCATCCGCCATGGGAGGTCGTCAGGATTTGCGAGGTTGGTCTTGCAAAGGTTCGACCAGTTCAAGCCCTAATTCCTTATATCCCGACCTCGTTGGGGACATGCAAAGAAAAACAGAGAAAAAAATAGACCGCTCTGATACCACTGATTCGAATTTAAACAGGAACGCAACAAATTACAGAGATAACCATGAACATAGATATGCAGCGGAAATAATACTTCATTTCATTAATGGAAAATATTGAAATATGCTTACAACCAGAAATGGAAATAAACCAGCTAGGGCGATGATAGCTTATCTTTGAGAAGAGATGTGGTGGCTACATGCCTCTGAACTATCTTACAATGAGGCTCAAGGGTCTTTTTATTATTGAACAATAAGAGAAAACCTTAAACAACCAAAACCCTAACCCGAGGAGATGTAACACCAAGAGTTTTTGGACCCCGTTGGGGTGAGTTGGACAGCCAACTTTTGGGGGTCGCGAATTGGTCATATTATCTTCATTTGACACGCATGATAGCCCATTGGAAATATCTCTATGAGGACTATGACAAAAAATATGATTTTAAATAAAAAATTGTTGGCGGTATATTTCCCAAAAAACGTCGTTTAGGGCCTCAAAACGGCTCCAGAAGTTTAGGACCCGAAAAAACTACTAAAAATAGTAAACTGTTCTATAATTTAGGAAACTGAAAAACTGAAAGAGACAGTTGTGGGGGTCCAAATGGGATAGGTGGGTGGCCACCAAAATCCACCTGGATCAATATTAGTAGAAGAGGGTGAACTAGTGGTTGATTTCAATAGTGGGCTTTGTATTTTTCTTTTCAACTTCTCGCTTGGGAATAGGAGATTTGGAATTCGAACGAGAAGTTGGAGGTGATGGTGAGGAAGGTTTACTCTTAGAATGGCATGTAGATTTAGAGATACTTGCCATTCATAGTCATGCCCTCCTTCTAGTGCCAAATATGTTGAAGGATCGAAAATTGTTGCCTCAACAAGGGGGATAACCACCCGGTCTGGACGTTGGGACAACTCCCTTTCTGTTTCGAATAGTGGCTTCAACTAGGGATGATGGGACTAGTTTCCCAATCTATTTTTATGCTCATGCTAACGGGATGATGTTTTGAGATTTTGGAATAATACTTATCCTCAAACTAATCTAATTTAACTAATAATCATGTGCAGCTTGTCTTAATAAAAAATATTTATCTAACTATAACTATCCTGGGAGTAACATGATATATGCGATCTAAAATGATGTCTCAAAGCAATTGATAATAAAAATCATTCAATTACGGTAAGAAGTGGATCCATTTAACAATGATCATTTTGTATAAAAATTTAGTCGAAACAATATGAGAGATATATCGCATAAAAATCATTCATGTATCTAGCATAAACTATAAATCATCATCATACAATAGTGCCATAATGGCAATCAAAAATTCAAACTTTCATACATAAATAACTTGAAGATAATTTATTGTTTGATGCATAAGTAAAAAGAATTAAGAGATAAAAGTACCATTTATAATACGTTCTACTCATGGACTCCAGCAATATTGATCTATTTTCAAATCATCCAACATCATCTAAGAGTAGATAAGTGCAATTTCAGTAGAAGATGTCAAATTCAAGTAGAAAATAATTCATGTTCCATTAATTTCACCAGAACCTCCTCAAAGGGACAAAAGTGCATGTTCTGAAGAATGTTTCTGATAAAATTTCTGGACCCCTCTCTAAATGCATAAGAGGGGTTTAATTAATAACTTATGAAATTAAAAATAGATTATTACAAAAAATGTTGAGGAGGTTTAAACAACCTGCCTCAATTTAAGCAAAATAAAACAAAAATAGAGATGCGCATAATGACTAATCCTGCATTCGATCTTTTAGATCGAAAATATCTAGCATGGTCTTTAGGAGTGTATGTTGGCCGACTTTGCCTTTCATTTGTCCTGTACACACGGAATTGATGAGCACTAGCACCATTTTCTTGGTAGAAATAATTAGGCATCTCACGTTCATCCACTAGTTGTGTAACTTTACCAGATATTGCCAATATGCCTCCCAGTTTAACTTGGTCACTTGCCTAATTGCTTCTACTCTTTATTCAACTGCCTGTTTCCACTGTAATTCAAGTTGTTTTGCATTTGGAAGGAAACCAAGGGTGGTCTCTGCCACAATATTAGCACTATGCAAATTTTCATTTACACTTTCAATGACACTGTTGTCATTGTTGTTGCATCCTATGTTGCCTGTTCTGCCTCTTTGAGCCGAGAATCCCAACTTGCAAATAAGATCTCCTTATGTGATTCATCCAGTTTGGGCATGTCGGCTCTTCTCCCATTTTCAGAATTTTTCCAAGTTATGAAATTTGAAACCTTTTTAAGAATTTCATCATATTCAAGTCGCATTTCCACAACTTGGCTTGTTAATTTGTTGCTTGTTTTGCAGTGAGAGTTCCACTGCGAGATTTTTTGGCATAGCAATTCTTTTTGGTGTGTGAGCTGGGAGTTGAGGTCGAGTGCTTCGGTGACAAACTGATCAATATTTGGGTCGTCCTTATGTAGATATGTTATGCTCTGTATCTGTGCCTCCTTACCTGCCAAGCTGCTTTGATGTTCTATTTGCATTTGTTGGAACTCCTGTTGTAGCTTAGCCAATTGTATTTCTGCTTGTTGGTTGGTTTTGGCTTGCTGTAACTGTTGTTCAAGTGACAAAATTTTGTCTTCTTTTTCTTTAAGCAATAGTTGTACCTCTGTTGCTTTGTCAATGGTTGCCGTAGCGTATGCACCTGCGAACTGCGAGAGCCTGGTGAGGTTGGCTGATGGGTCAGTGGATGAGTCTTTCTAGAGGACATCCATCAGCTCATTGTCTGGAGTGGTAGCAGTTGTGGATTCCAATTTTCTTTTCTTTCTCTGTCTCTTAACAACGGCCTTGTGCTGTGGGCTGTAAAATACATCAAGAGGGGGAATTTCTTCTATTCTCAAAATAATCTCAGAGGTGGGGGTAACAGGAATGTGTTCTATTTCTTGAGTATTCACAGTTCCCCCTGTTATAATTTCTGGAGTTGTTTCTTGATGTGTCATTTGCATCTCCGGTGCTTGTTCCTCTATGTTGAGTTTTTTGTTGAAATTATCCCACTCCTCTTCCAAATTAATTACCCAAGGCTTGAGTAGTTGTATAGAGGGAGTATGGGTTTCAGTCTGCTTGATGGTCGAATTTTGTTTATCTGCCTTTGTTGTAGACTGGTTGTATCCTTGATTGATTCCTTGCTCCTGCTTTTCCTCTTTTCTGATGACTTCTCGGATCCCTTGGAAGATTTCTCTCGGGATTCCTCTCCAGAATTAGTTTTAGATTTTTCCTTAGAGTCACCATCTATGCTTACACTAGGAGTGGGCTCCCTTATTGCTTCAATTAACAATTGGTCCAATGAGGCCTTTCATAATCTCTTTTCTTTGTAGCTATAAAATTCTTCAGGACCCTCTTGATCAAAAAGTATCTGTGCCATATGCTTTACTTCTTTGAGGGTATTCTTCTATAAGAAAACATCATCAAATGGGTCCTTCTCATTGCTGAATATTTTTACTTTGACCATAGTGGTAAAATCCTTGACAATACCAAATGGGTCATATTGTCTTCCAAGGAACTTCGGTAATCGTAGAGACAACATATTATCTACTTTCTTGGACACATGTCCAAGGTCATGTAATGAGAACACTCCACATGACACAGGAAATTGAGGCCAAATGGCCTTCTTTGACTCCTTCAATGTTTTACTCATCCCTCGTTCACTGCATGTCTGATAGGTTATCTCTCTAGTCATTAATTTATCTGGGACATAGAAAGGGAGAACATGGGGAGAGGCGATGCTGCCAAATACTCTGATATATGTAAATGTTTCTTCCCCGAACCATCGGGCTACTGGGAGGATGTCTACCTTGGCTTCTTCGGAGAATTTGGGGGCATCTCATTTATAAATTCGTTTATGGATAGGAAGCATAACCCTGTGAAAAATCTTGAAAAAATGTGGTTCAAAATTAGATTCCCACATGTCTTTGTGGTGAATGTGAATAGGAAGTGGATCTTGAATAGTCCAATTCCATCCCATAAGAGGGAATTTAGAACCAAAACAAATAGCATCCATTACATAAGCACTCATGAAAAATGGAGGGTAAAACCTCGAAGCAATACTTCTTTTCCTTCTATATTCTATAATTTCTTTAGCTAAATTATCAGATAGGATGTGTGCCCAATCTATTATTGTTGCATTAACAGCTGCATATATTAAGGGAAAACCATTCTGAGGAGAATTTGTTACATTTGGGTTTACCAAATAGTCTACATAGCATATCCACAACAAAATAGAAAGGGGAACAAATAGATGCAGTGGCATACATATTGTTTTTGTCTTTCTTGATTCTTTCATCATTATTTGACCAATTATTTGTGCAATTTGTTGGGTCCTCATTTTCTTTGACGAATTTCTCAACAAATTTCCTGTTGTAGGTAACCTCTAGCTCCGGTAGGTGCTACATGAGCCTTAGGTTATCTGGAGTGAAAGATCCTATAACTTCCTGGCCTCCTGTTTTGAATTCTCTGTATGATATATTAGTGTCGTCAATTATCCACTTAACCATGTCGATATATGGCATTAGTTTTGGTCGTGTGGCTATTCGGTGCAAAAATGAGCATGCAAGCTCAATTATGAAAGTATAAGAGGAATTGCGCCCATCAAATGTAATCGTTATCTCAAGAGTCCTTGGTTGTTATTCCTCCAGTAACTGACACATAGCCTCCCATGTAGATGTCCCTGCTTCCTTATTACATGTAGTATCCGTGAATAGAGGAGTCATTTCTAACTTCTCAGAGGTGACTACTTTCCCTTCACCATTACTTTTGGTGTCCTGTTCTGCAGCTTTTTCCTGAAATTTTCGAGAGGAACACTTTATCGGATAAAAATGATACTATACGTAAGAATGAATCGATGAAGAAAACTAGTAAATGTGATAAAGGTGTTTTATTTGAAATCATGTAAGAAGATATCAAATCATGCTAAATGATCTTTCACACACAAATGCAATTAATTCTTCATAAATTCCAACTAATGATCCGTTATCTTTTAACTTGAATGTCCATAAATATTCGCATCGTAAATCGGGAAACAATCTCCTAGGGTGGTGAGCCTTTAAACTACAATAACAGTGATTTTGCAATTTGCAAAGTAATATCGTAGATTGCAATATCACATAATTCGTTTTCGTTTAACTTACCACTTTTTGAGTTTGTACAAAATGCGAGATGCGAGAAACAAGCGTCATCACTTGTCAGGCTTCTTTTTAATGACTAATGGACCTCCGCATGTGTTGGTGGAAACATTAAGAAGTGGGTACAGGTTGAGATCGCATTTCGCAATATGAGCATATAATAGGTTGAGGTTTGTGTGGTATCACTGAAATGCGATGCAAGAAGGCTATTATACCATCGCAATTTCAGAGATCACAATCCTTTGGGGTAGCCTCTTAAGAGAAGTCTTTTATAAACAACGATGTTGCGATGCGAGACTTTAGCTTTTTAAAGAAGCTTTAAGGACTTTCTAACATTATGACCGTTTTTTGAATATAGATTTGCTTTTTTGATTGTTTCATCGTAGATCGTGGTGGGTTAGAAAGGTATTATTTGTGATGCATTTCATGCTAAATATGAAAAAGTAGCATTTTAATGGTTTTATAGGTTTTGTTTGATATCTTGATTTATTCTAAAAATAAAAGAAATACCTACATGCTAGGATTGATTTTTGGGTATATACATTTTTTGAAAGGGTCCCCATTTATTAAAGTAATATTTTACTACTAACGTTAATAAATGGGGGGGTTGTTGACAAGCACAATAGAATACTATGCCATTGCAAGCAACTAGAATCAACAACCAAAATGATGACCACTGCAAAATGGCCTACACCAACAACAAAGTGGAAATATAAAGAAAATTGATCACAATATTTATTCTCACCGAGATGATTATCATTAACATATATTTTTAGAATGGATAATCAAATGGAATGTTTCAAAATAATAGTGAAGTAATCGTTTATAAAAAATCCTTATCTTCATGCAAACCCGTGGCCCACGGTAATATTCAATGCAAGAGTTTATAACAACCACAATCCTAGGTTGATTCACGAAAAACACACAACTATAAGAGAAGTTTATTATATTTAATAAAGATAACCCAATCACTTCGGCATGATAAGAATTTAAATAGCTTCCCTCACATCGTAAGAATGCATTTAGAATATTCTAGAACAGGGTTTACCAACACGTTGGGAAAATAACCCATAATTATATGTTAAGATCCCTTCTCTAAGAACCAAATCGAAATTTAGAAAATGAGACTGAAAGTAAGATCAAGACCATCCCAATAAAAATTAACATGAATTTTTTCCAAAAACAACACACATTCCGACACAAAAAAACATACAAAGAGACTCAATAATTACAATCATTCGACGAATTTCTTACATCTTACATTCAATGAAGGATTATTGAAACTAATGCTTGAACGTTGGATTTCGTAATATCCCACCCCTGTTGTAAGAACACTGAATGATACTATAAAGAAAAAGAGAACAGGCAACCCCTTAATGGGCCTGAGAGGAGCTGACTGCAATGAAGAATGATATGGAACTTGTGTTGGATCTTTGGAGTATCAAAAGAGAATATAAAATGTCTCAAAATGGCCCTGTACCATCATTAGTTCGAATCCCATCGCCAATTTGAGGACTTGCGCATCGAAATCTGTCCTACCTGTGAAAAGCTTCCTAGGGCAGTGGCCCAGGCCCTACTCCACTATGTCGCCAACAATGTGACCTCACAGTAGATTGCGATAGAAACAAAATAACAAATGGAGTGATGGGGAGGCAAAGCCCCAACAACACTCTAGTTTTCGGGGTGGGCTATGACAACCTCGTGTGGGCGACCCTCAACAATGGTGGGCAAATGATTTTTCTAGATGAAGATGAGGATTGCATGGCGAGAAGAAAAGCACCTGTCACAACCCTTTAGCTTGAATGCGGGAAGATAACATTTGAAATTTCAAATTTTCAGCATCTAGCTGACATTGAATGCGTGTAGGATAATACTCAAAGATGTCAAGAAGGCTCTAAAATTGACGTCTGTTTTCTTGTTTTTTGTCTTTTTAGCTGTCAAATGTGATTTATTGCAAAATAAACACTTAATTCTTAACTTGCTAATTTTTTATAAAGTCATCAAAATGACAAGAATATAAAAAAATTAAAAGTTTATATGTATATATATACACTCCAAGCTGACAGATGTGTACGGGTTCGTGTAAGATTTCGTGTATTCATCATAGAAGAAATCGAAATTGCACAACAAGCTTCAGTGGAAGCCCCTGCTACAAATCGGTATCAGAGCCAGTAACGTCTGGCTCATACGGGAATTTATCTTTTAAACTCTCTAAAAAGATAACATGGAACCTAGAAGAAGATCTATTTCATTCAGAGAACTTCAGAAAGAAGAAACACAAGAGAATAATTTTGATATGGAAAATCTATTTCATAGTGCATCATCTTCAATGGTTAACTCTGCAAAAATAGAGTTAATAGAGAGTCAGCCATCAGCCCAATGGGCTCTACCCTCCATAACTCCATCAGAAGTTTATGGGGATTTATCTTTGTTTCATTTGAAAGCTATAACTAGAGTCACTGTTAAAGAATGTGTCTCTCAGATCCAAGAAAATGTTGAATCCATTCAAACCATTTCCCTTTTAGATCGTAAAAAGCTTCAAGAAGAAGCTCGAAGACATGGTACTTCTTAACTACATCTTGGCTGTATCTGGGTGGGCATAAATTCTTTAACTCACAGAGGGATTAATACATATGTGTTGGCTACTATTAGAGATCTCACGCATAACAAATATACAGATTCGTTAATTGGTGGTATCGTGGCTTTGATACCAATTTGTAGTAGGGGCTTCCCTCGAAGCTTGCTGTGCAATTTCTCTTTCTTCTATGATGAATACACGAACTCTTACATGAACCTCTGGGTCTTCACGCAATAATTCTCTTCAACAACCTCTTACCAACACGAGCAAAACATCCCTCGATCCTCGGTGAACCTTCGATGAACCTCTCCTCTCATAGAATTAAAATAGCATAACAAAACGTAAACTCATCTCGAAAAAACTTCTCTCTTTTATTGATTTCAAAAGATGAATTACAATGCTGCAATATTTCGAGAAACTTCAATCGGAGATAGACTGCTCGGGCATTTACCGGATGCTACACCTCAAATTAAGATGCACTCTAGAGGCTACTTGGCCCTTTGCAGACACTGTCTTCTAACTTTCTGAAAGAAACACAGACTCAAACTTAATGAGTTCAGCCACTTTAGGTTCTTACCAAGGTTGTTAGGCCCTGATACGTAGGCTTTTAAAACTCAACTCTAAGAGCGACTTTCTTCGTGATGAAATCATATCGAACACAGAAGTTCATAGATGTAGAGCAGGAATATTATCTCAGACTTAAAACAACAAGACTCTCACTCTCAGACTCTCCAACTTCAAATGTCCCAATGAGCCTTACTTCTCTCTTTTTATATGATGAGAAGGGGACAAACATCAGACAATTGTATTGAGATTCTGAGATATGGATCAAATCACACCAAAATACAATCATACTGAGATATGTGGATCAAATCACACCAAAAGACAATTGTATTGAGATTCCGAGATGTGGATCAAATCACACCAAAAGTGAGAGAAGTGCTTTGAGTCTCAAAAGAACAGAATTTTTACAAAGTAGAGATTATTCCAAATTCTACGGAAAAGATATTTACAATGTGGAGATTTTTGTCGTAAAAATCCCAGGAAAATCAGTCACTATAAAATTCAAGTGACAAGACATTACTGTGCATTTTGGATGCTTTTTAGGAGAATCCCACGATAACCCTTGGATTTTTTTAAATTATCTTCCCAATGGATTTGTACCAGAGAATCGACCATTATTATGATGGTATGCTCCAGTAGTCTCCCATGCTTTTGTATGAATCTTTTGGACAATCATTGGTTTCCCAAGCATAATATGATGGTTCACTTTGGTTAAGACTAACCAATGATGATGTCCTCTCATGAAGTAGCCTAATATGTGATTATGAGTAAAAAAAATTAGATCTGCAATGGTTTTATAGGGAAGGTGAAAACACTCCATGCAGTCCTAGGAATCACTTTGAAAGTCTCTTTCAAAGTACCTTGGATCCATAGTCATCTTATTTATCCCATACCATCTCCACCATTCCTGTAACCAAGTTGGTTGTAACAGTAATTGCGTAATGAAGACAAGTCCAAATTTCAATAATGTATTTCTAATCTTACTTCTCTGCATAAGAGATCCCACGAGAGATCTTTATAGCCCTAGAAATTATAGACAGTGTTAGGAAATACAAGGCTTGGATCCTTTAGGGGGCACATTATTCTTGCAGGATGTTCAAGATAACTGGTTCTATTGATAGTGTAATATTTATGAAATGTAGTGGTTCTATTGCTTCACTCATTCCATATCAAACTGATATCATGAAAACTTTCCCTTAATGCTTCGTCTGTAAGATCATAATACATCATTGAATTCTTATACACCATATCATGTATCCAAGTGCTAGACTTCGGGTAAATCTTTCTTTCCGGTACAAGGTGTTGTAAGTCCTGATGAGGCTGTAGATTTGCATCCATAACTTTGGTGTTTCTTAATTGCGAGGTGGGTTTCCATTTTTCAGCATAGATTGACCATGAGGTACTATCTGGGATATTTCTAAGTTCTTCTTGCTTTGTTTTAGGGTCCCATTAAGCGATAATAACCATTAGATGATTTTCTTTTTTCAGATACTCCCTACTCAAAAAATCGGGTAGACAATTTCATTCTCCCTTTGTATGCTCGACATCAAAATCAAAATTTGCAAACAAAGATTTCCATCTAGAAAACTTGGATTCTCCAGGATTTTTGATGTCTTTTGTTAACACTTTTTTTAAAGTAGAAGCATCAATCTTGAGAAGAAACCTTTTATGTATGAGGTTGATGTCAAATTTGTCTATACAATTCCATGCAACTTTTATTCAATTGTAGAATAGTTTTGTTCTGATTGGTTCCATATGCCTGAAGGAAACTATATAACTTGTTCTTATCCTTCTTTAGTTTTCTTGAGAATGCCTCCCTATCCAATGTTGCTGGCGTCACTTTCTACAATTTTTGGCGAATCCTCATCTGCAAGGTAGAGAATATGTAAAGTTTTTACCTTAGGTTTTATTTTTCTAATGGCATTGGTATGTTCTGAAGTCCAAGGTGTTGGATCCTTTTTCACTCTTTGATTTAACAATTTTCTATCATGGGCACATCATTCATAGAAATTGTTGACGTAGTTCAAATAGCCTAGGAATCTCTGCAATTGTTTTTTATCTGTGATCATATTTGGAAATTTATCAGCAAATTCAAGTGCATGTGTTTTGTAATGTGATTTGGTCATCATCAATAGTATGTCCCAGGAATTTGATCTTTGTCTGAAACAATTCCATTTTTTTCTTGCTTAGTATGAGCCCACTTTTCTTCAACACTTGTGTAAAAATCTATACATGTTTGAAATGTTCTTATACAGATTTAGAGAAGATTAACACATCATCATTATATATAATGAGCCAATCAACGTATGGCTTGAAAACCTTGTACATGACCTTTTGAAATTTGGATGGTGCGTGTTTTAGGCCAAAGGGCATAACATTCCACTCATAATGACCAACAGGAATGCTGAAGGCAGTTTTGAATCTATCTTCTTCTTTTACCGCAACCTACCAAAACCCAGATTTCATGTAAAATTTGGAGAAAACTTTAGCTCCTGCTATTCACCTTATTAGGCTCCCTTTTGGGAGAATAGGGTATGTATCATCTGCTAGTACATAATTTAGAGGTTCGTAATTTATAACTAATCTGGGAACACCTCTAATCTGTTTTGAGTGTTTACTTACATAGAACTCATAGCAGTTCTAAGGACTGCCAGATTATCTAATCTATCTTTTTTTTAAGAGATTTGAGATTTCTTTTTGACACAGATTTTTGTACTCACTGTTCATGGGTATGGCTCGACTCTTGCATGATTTTCCATCATATTCTTGTTTGAACAACAATGAAACTTTGTCTTGCTTACTATGCCAGAAAGAATTTTTGTTTTCAGAAGAACAATCTTTTTCTAATTTCTCTTTGAGTTCTGATATTTTTTGTTGTACCTTTGGGGACTATAGTTGTTATTTTATTCTGAGAGAGGATTTGAAGTCTTTTAATTCTCCTAGTTTTCTTTCTGTCAGATTAACTTCTTGCATAGTCTAAACCATGGTGGTTATTCTTGGTGTTGAAATAAAACAAAATGTGATGGATTGTAAGAAACCTTTGTTATCAGGGACATATATATAAAATAACCAGCTTTTCCACCTTGTAATCTGGCCAATCCATATGGCTTAACAAAAACAAGAAAGGTATTGCCTAAAATACGGTCAATTGGAATATTTCTGACTGCGAACTTCATTTTCATACAATATCTTGAAAAACAAAGAGTTGCACTGGAGACTTCATATTGAAAATCCTATGTACCTACCCCAGTGACTTGCCTATATGTAGGTGTCTAGTATTTGGCTGGGATCACTTTTTTGTTTAAAACATTTATGTCTGCACCTGAATCTATTAATGTTTTGAGAGTGAAGTTTTCTCCTTGTATATTAACATTTAATAGTACATGGTGCTGCTAATACTGAATGGTCATGATCTTCATATTGCCAAACCCTATGCCACTATTTTTCATATCTTCAAAAATCTTGACATTATGATTTTATGCTAGTTCTTTCCATTTCCCTTTTCTATCTGAGAGATTTTTGTTTTCAGCTCAACTATTTCCTTTTTTAAATGATCAATCTCATGACTGACTTCCCCTAGAGTCAAAGACCTTGATTTGTATGTTGTTGGTTTCTTTGAAAATATTTTGTGTTTTTCTCATAGTAAGTGTCAACAAACAATGCTTTAGAAATATTACCTCTTGTGGTATTACCAAGATCTTTGTGTCTGATTTGTAAAAAAGTTTCTAGAAGTTTTTCTTTCATTTCTCCTTCTGCAAGCATTTTGATGCCTGCCAGAACTTTTGATTCATCATCATCAATAGTGTGTGCCATATAGGTGGGTGCCTTGATTACTTTTTTGTTTCTACGACAGTAAGGTCGTGTGGGGAATAGGGATTAAAGTTGCATTTGGAAAGTTGTGGAGGCTACTGGGGTTCTCCGACTGACCAATGCGACAGATGGATAATCTAATGGTTTGATTCCATCATTGACCCTTCAGATAGTGTTCTTGTCCTATCGCTCTTAGAGATCCCTTTATTTCCTTTTATGAATAGGACGAAGACCCAAATTTCAAATGGGCCAGGGGTGGGGCACGAAAGGCAGAGGGAAGGCGGGGGTTCAAGGTCTGTTTTAAGTTTTGTGTTTTATATGGTGAGAAGTTGTAGTAGAAGAGATTTAGATTTGAGAGAAATGCAAATGGATATTTCTATGAGAAAATGGTTGAGGGTGTTCCAATTTGTAAGTTGTTCGGCTACTGTGTTTTGGCCAATAGGAGAACCAAAATGTATCTTATACATATGGCGAAGTCAGAAATGCCTGGTAGTTTAGGGCAATTTGGCTGAGCAGACTCGAAAGGAAGATGTTTGACCCTCAGTGGCGCTCATCTGATCAAGGTTAGTTATAAGATTTTTCACTAACTTCCATTTTTGATCTTCAATTATTTCAGCGTTGACAATCATCAAAATACAAACCCAAAGGGTTTTTGACATTGATTAATTTTCTTAAAAAACCAGTATTATTGTCCTTTTAAATGGAATTGATTGGCTTGTAGTAAAATTATGAAATTGGTGATTTTGTGACTATCTAATTGATCTAATTTGATGTTTGATTTGGCATGTTGTATTCTATGTATTTGTTTTTGATGGGTATATTTATATTTTTCTTATATACACAGAAATGAATATAAGAGTTTGTGTTATTTGTATGAAGGGTTTTTTTACTTTTTCCTTTAACACTGCACAAATGTACTCAAATAGATATCAATCACGATGCTTCCTTTCTTTAGTGAATTTATAAAAAATGTGAGGAACATAGTTGCCTAAGCCATTAAACATTGTGCAAATTATTTATTTAATTTTCCTAGTTTTCTACTATGTTCACACAGGGGTATCGATATTATGTTGTTTCCAGTTAGTGTCACTGGTCTCTTCCTAGTCCCAGTCGACCCTTAAGTATGTCTGATCTTTGGGGAATCTAAGCCTAGACACTCTCACAAAACAAATGAGAGGTGGAACAAAATAACACTCTTTCTTCCTTTTCTAAAATCTAAACCCCATTTTTGAGGAGATTTGTTAGCAATGCAAAATCTATGAACTTTGTTATTCTAATATGTCTCAACTATCTGCTTCTGGACAATGAGGGTCCTAGTACTCAACCCAAATGTTGTGATTCCTAATATTTCTTAAGCAACTTGTCCAAAAATATGCATATATGCTATGTTGAGTCTTCAAAAGACAGGAAAAAAAGGCACCCATTTTTCCTTTTTGCAATCACCATTTTACAACAAACTTGTCAAGAGTCTAAAATCTACGACTTTTTACATGACTACTTTAGCTCGTGACTTTTTTTAGTTGTTTACGCCCCTAACGATGGGTTTAAGTGTTCACCAAAAACTTTGGGATTAAAGATATTTGGAATGTAGGTTATCCAAAACATGCATATAAAATATGATGATGAGTGGAAAATTTGGATTTTATAGACAATAAACTTTTTTATTAGTGAAAAATGTTTTTTTTTTTAAATACATTTTATTTATCAAGTAAACTCCCAATTTAATTACTCCAAAATCTATTAATCTATTTTGGTACTTAAAATGCATCTTACATTTGTGCTATATTAATAAACTAATACTAATTATAATAAAGAAGAAAAAATAATAAATTTTCATTGATTTATATTTATAAAAATATATATATATATATATATATATATATATATATATATATATATATATATATATATTTTCTGTGTAAAGACTAAGCTATTGTATTAAAAAGAAGAAAAAGTATTTACAAAGAGGACATAGCCTCTGAGGATGCATAAGGCCACCCTCTGTCAGAAGAACAAAGCAGGTGCGCGTGGCCACCTGAATTACAAAGATAGAGACCATAGAAGTGAGCATAGGCGAAACAGTTGCAGGTGGCCCCCTGACTTACAAAAGAGATCCCTTCAAAAGAACAGCAGTAAGCAGATTTGACGAACCATTGATTCATTGCTTGCATCTTGTGGCTTGCTGCTGGTAGCATTGTAACGTAGAAGAGTAAAGAGACCATTGTTTCCAGAGTTCTGGAGACACCACGAACTCTGAAAGGTCCCCTACCCAATAACAAAAAACTGGGCGCCGCGGATAGAGATGAAACCCCACCAAAACTCCAAAACATGACCATTAAACAGCAGAAGAAACAGGAATTAAGCCTTCGGAGGCTCACCTTGTGCATTGTTGTCGACTTCTGGCGGGAGAGGAAGCCAGTCAGACATGGCAGCGTCTTCTATAACTTCCAGGCGAATTTCCGGTGGATGAACCGGCTGCGGATGCGTGTCCAGACCAACAACAGGCTCCACAGGATTGATGTCGTCTGGAGGAGGATCTTCAACATTACCAACCTCCGCAATCGCCCGGGCATTACGAGTTTGAACATGCTCCCCATCGTCCTCCTCCTGGCTGGCAGAGTCCTCCTCTTCCTCCGTAGCAATTACAGTTATCAGGAATGAGACAAGTGATTGATTTCGCCTGCACCTGAAGGTGAAGCGGGAGGTGTGAACTTGGCTTTCAGAAGGATCCGACTCCTCTGAGGGAGAAGAAGGAGGCGCGACTATGGCGAGCGGCGGAATTGCTCTGGCTTGAGCCTCCTGCCGTCTTCTTGTCCCCCACACACCCCCTCTTCTCGGGACTCCTCTTTGTCGCGGTGCCATGAGCAGGGGAGATCTCGAGCTCTTTACACTGAAAGGCAAAGTGCCAGTACGCAAAGCCGTGACTCTTCCACACAGAACAACCTTAAGAGAAGCCGAGACAGAATTATGGAACCTCACGATCCCCTTCCCAGCCGAGAGCAAAGAGAGCGCACTCTGGACGGAGGTGAAACCTCTGCAACTCCTCACAAAGCCAGAGATCGGCCCCTCTCCACCCTTATCATCAAACATCATAACAAAATTCCACGCATACCAAACCTGGAGCCAATGCTCCATTAAATAGACCTCTGCTTGGAACAATCTGGATCCAGACAGAACAATTCCCATCGAATCAGGGTACAGGGCGCTTAAAGTCGCCTTGCTTGAGCCCATCTCCCACCTGCAATGCCGTCTCCTCAGCATTTAAAGGTTTTAATGCTTCGCAGAGCCACCGACTGATGCCGTCCTGGCTAGCCACCGTATGACGCCAGCTGCCCAACGCAACAAGCTCAAGCGATCCTCAAGCTGCCACCCGCATCCGGGTGTGAATCGTCCTGTGGTTGCATGTCTCTGTCTAATATTGCTTGGAAGGTGGGGAGATGATCCGCCGAAACTGTATTATGTAGAGGGCCTGCAGAGAACTCTTTCTCATTGTCCACCCCTAAATTAGCTAGGAAATCAGCTGGCTTGTTCCCTTCCCTTTTTATATGCTTGAAGGAAACAGCTCTGTTCTCCTGCAACCAGTGTTGAACTTGTTCCAATCTGGATGCCAGTCTCCAGCTGCTGCTGACCTTGTGTATTTGGGAACCCTGTTGGAGCTTTAAGGCCATGTTTATAAGAATTTGGGAATCCCCTTCCACAATTAGAGGTAGATAATTGCCCTCCTGCGCCAGAGTAAGTCCTTTCCATAAACCTTCCAGTTCCGCCGCATTGTTGGTATTCCAACCTATTGTGCCAAAGAAGGTAATGTGAGGTTTACCCTGATGATCTCTAATAATGCCTCCATAACCAGTCTGACCCGGATTGCCTTTCGAAGCGCCATCGAAATTCAGTTGGAACACGTTTATGGGTGGTGGCATCCACTTTACATTGTGGGTTTGGTGCTTTGCTGGGTTAGCCTTGACCGAAATCTGAGCTTGTATCTGTATCTGCCAATTGTTCCAGATGGCTAGCTCCTGAGGTTGCTTTGGGAAGTCGTCTTGGGACCAGCCTTTTGTGGAAAGAGTTTCACTGATATTGTTATGAATTCCCTTCCATACCTGCTCCAGAGTCATTGATTGACCTTTGAAAATCCTCCGGTTTCGTTCCTTCCAGATATTCCACATCAAGAATCCCGGTATTATTTGCCATAGGATATTTAGGATCTTACATTGGTATGGCGCTTGAGGCCATTGGCGTATTGTGTCTTTGATATCCCCCCGTACTCGGCCTTCCTTTTGACAACGAAATACCACCTTTTCCCATATCTTTCTGCTCATCTGGCACGTCTGCATTAGGTGGAGAGCTGATTCTTCTTCCTGATTGCAATTGAGGCAGATGGAAGGTCCCAAGAAACCCCGTTTTCTGAGGTTGTCCCAGGTGAGGATTCTATTGTATGAGAGAAGCCACAGAAAGGTGGATACCTTCGGCCAAATTGGGGGTTTCCATATTTTGCCCCATATCTGATCTTTGTCTATTCTGTCCCTTATGATGATCCTGTAGGCTTCCTTTGTAGTGAAGGTACCCCTCTCCTCATAACCCCATCTCAATGTGTCCATTCCTGCTTGCTTTAATATCCTGCGTTTTTTTAGCTCTGAGGAGAGAGAGAGTTGGTTTTGATTTGAGCTACGTGGTAAAATGATGCTTGTTTCCTTCCAATCTCTCTGATCTTGGTTAGTCTGTGCTTTCCAGAAATTGCTTATTTTCTCCTGCGGATTTATCTCCCATTCTGAAATAGTTTGCATACTATCTTTGAGATTCGGTAGCTGCTGCCATGAATCTTCCCAGAACCTGGCAGTAAGACCATCTTTCACCTCCCAGAAGCTATGTTTTTGGATGAGATCTCTATGTTGAATGGCCGAGTTCCATATGAGCGAGCCTTTGCTGATTTCCGACATTCTGATCCTTTCTTCTAGGGGTAAGTTCCTTGTATATTTTGTTGTCCAGAGGATTGCCCAGGGGGTGTTAGAGTTTGAAAGCCACCTCCACCATATTTTCGCTCCCATGGTCTTGTTACTTTGTTCTGGGTCTCTGAGTCCTATTCCTCCTGCCAATCTAGGAAGACATGCCTTCTCCCATCTAATGAGAGCCCATTTTCTATTTGGTCCTGAGCTGCCCCATAAGAAGTTCCGCTGCAGTTGTTTGATGGCCTTAAGAACCCATTTTGGCGCAGCTAAGATGGAGAATAAATAGAGTGGCATGGATTGCAAAACAACCTTGATCAGCACAATCCTGCTGGCCATATTAAGCGATCTGTAAGTCCAAAGGAGCAATCTGGCTTCTAATTTTTCGAGCAGGTTTGACCACGAAGAATGCTTGAGGGCTGAAGCGATAAGAGGAGGGAAGGGAAGCCTTAGAGAAGCCAAGAATACGCGTTATGGCTCTTTGGGTGTAAGGAGGGGTATTAAAGAAAAAGACTTGGGATTTGGCATTATTGATGAGGGCTCCAGATGCTTTTGAAAAAGAGTCAAGGATGGATTTAAAAGAGCGTGCTTCTTGAACAGATGGGTGGCCGAAAAGCATGTTATCATCAACAAATTGTTGATGAGAAACTGCTGGGAGATGGTGAACAGCAATCCCTTTGAGCTTATGCGCAAGAATGGCAGCTTTTATACTTCGCCCCAGACCTTCAGCGAGGATAACAAACAGAAAGGGTGACAAGGGATCTCCCTGCCTAATGCCCCGGGAAGGACGAAAGGTGGGAGAAGGAATCCCGTTAATGAGGATGGAAAAGAAAGATGAGGAAATGAGACTGCTAACCCATCTGACCCATGGGGGGGCGAAGCCAAAAGCAAGGAGAGTTTTTTGCAAATAATCCCAGCTGATACTGTCGAATGCTTTGGATAGATCGATTTTGAGTAGCATCCCTGGCTTCTTCAATTGCTTGAGTGAATGCATTATTTCATGGGTTAGGATGATCCCATCTGTAATCTGTCGCCCTTCTACATACCCGGATTGTTCGGGAGAGATGATAAGGGGCAGCAAGGGCTTCAATCTTAGGGCAATAACCTTAGAGACAATTTTGTATATGATATTACATAAGGCAATGGGCCGATACTTATCTGGAGAATTGGATTCCGAAGATTTGGGAATTAATGCTAGAAATGTTGCGTTCATGGCTGGATACATCCATCTGAGAGTCCTTGATTCCTCCACGACCTGCCAGACTTCCCATTTAATTAATTCCCAGAAATGCTGAAAGAAGTTTGACGTGAACCCGTCTGGGCCAGGCGCTTTTCATATATATATATATATATATATATATATATTAAAAATAAGGTAAAATTCAATTTAAAAATAAAACCATCATAATAATCTCCCACATCCATTTCAAAAAAATAAAATCATAGAATACCCGTAATATACGCAAAATCACTCATATAATGCTTCAGTTTGACACACATATTATCAACAAGTGTACCGCATATTCTCAAAAGCACTCACATAGAACTTGACAAACATCATTATTACATGAATTATATGAACATTATATTTTAAATCTAACATTTCTTCATAAATACCGTAGAGACCCCAAAAAAAAAATATATGACAACAAAAGAAACCCAAATTCCAACCCTATTAACCATATAAAAAAATATGCTCGAAATCGCTAACCATAAAGTAAAAATATAATATTCTCAAATTTACTAACATAAAGCTTGATAAACATCATTATTACATGTACTATATATTCTCAAAATCGCCGACCATATAACTTTCATTGAATGATAACTTTTTAATCAATTTTTTATTCGGTTGATTTATTATGAGAATATTACATTTTAAACCTAACGTTTCTTAATAAATAGCGTAAAGATAAAAACAAAAAAATTAAAGTTAAAAAAAACAAAAGTTAAAAAATATGTTTAAAATCACTCACTATAAATAAAAGTATAATATTCTCAAATGTACTGACATAAAGCTTGACATACGTTATTATATTTTCAAAATGACGAAATTATAAAAACCGTGTATCATATTCAAAGCTTGAGTTTGACGAACATTGTTATCACGTGTACATGAAGTAAAGCCACACAATAACAGTGATACTTTCTTTAACCAGCGGCAGAAAATGATAACGACGGCACACGCCTTATCCATTGTAAACTAAATTTTGTCATTTATAAATTTTTTTAATATAAAAGTAATATAAAAGTTACTGTTTTTCTATTTTTTTTTTATAAAAGTTATGGATTTGGAAGCTTACCATTTTATATTTTTTATAATAATGAATTTTGCCATTTATAATTTTTTGTAATAGAAGTTACTATTTTTCTATTTTTTTTTGTATAAAAATTATGGATTTGAAAGTTTACCATTTTATATGATTTATAATTTTTTCTAATATTGATTTATCTTTTTTCTATTTTTTTTTACAAGAGTTATCCATTTGACACTTAAATTTCTCAGTTTATAACTTTTTCCAATATAGAAGTTATGATTTTTATTCTTTTATAAGAGTTACCAATTTGCAAAGAATTTACTATTTTAGAATTATTTTTAAGAGAGAAGTTATCTTTTTCTTTGCAATTTGTCATTATATAGAAATCACTAACTAGTTATCTCTTTAAATTTATCTGTTTATAATTTTTTCAAATATAGAAATTCGGATTTTTGTTTTTTATAAAAGAGGTACCAATTTGCAACCAATTCCTTATTTCATAATTTTTGTTAAGATAGAAGTTATCTTTCTTTTAGTTGCAATTATATAAATTATTAACTCAACTCTCATTTAAAACAATAGAGTCACATGATGCCTCCTAAATATGTATCGGAGCTATTTATATTATTTAATGTCAATGACAATATTGATTCATTTTTAATTAAATTAATTATTTAATAAAAATTTTACATTTTAGTATTAGTAATTTATTTTAGATTATACCATGTTCTGTCATAAAACAATTTGTAAATAATATAATAAAATATCAAAATCAAACTAAAATTAAAATAATCAAATTTCTAACCAAATTTCTAACGATATTTAACATTTTATAGAGAAATTTGATAGAAATTGTTTTTTTTTTAATAATATAAAAATTATTATTTTTTATTTTTATTTTCTTATAAAATTATTGTTTATTTTTTTCCAATTTTTTGATTAATCCTCTAAAAAATACCATAATAAATTTTTAATAAAAACTAAAAAAAATACACGCTTTAAAACTTAAAAAATAGCATTAAAGCTAAAAGATCGCTGCATTATTTTTATAAAATTTCAATTCTCAATTTTCAATAGACTGCGTTATTTTATAAAATGTATTTGAAAAACTCGATTTATTTCTCCCATTTTATTCAGAGACAATTTGTCAATATTCCTATCCATGGTTATACAGAGCCCGAGCTTGATTATTCTACACAGCCACACTGTTCGTCAACTCAACTGGAGCAGCACAATAGAGCAGCACAATAGACGCTGGACATATACTGATAAAAAGCTTTGACCAAAATCGTTCACGGCTGACCTGTACCGAATTGGAAACTGACAAATTATTAGTCGTACTGAACCGAATCATCGAATTTCCGAATTCTTTTTGCCCGTACGGCCGAACTTGGTAACTATGGATTAGATTATCACATCAAAAGAGACGAGACGCCCAGAGAGAGGTTCTTGGACGGTGTTTAAGAATGGTCACTGCATTCACAGAACATATGGAACACAAAAATCGTAATACGGTGCATGCTGTGTGCAAAGATATTGAGGCCAAAGTGTCATTGTATTTGCAGAAAGCAATGGCTTATAATCAGCCACTAAGGTTTGGAGACGAGAATACAGCCGACGTAAGATTAAATATAATCGATTCGGCTGGAGTGGAGCATCCCGGAAATCCTCTTTTACTCCATTCTCAAGTGTTGAAGAAGGCTGAGTTTTTCGAAACCAAGCTTTTCCAAGGTGGGTCTTCGGCTAAGCGGCCGTTGGAAATGAAGGTAACATGTTCTTGCCATCCGGAGAGCTACATCAAATGTATTCAGCTAATGTATTATTATGATACAGAGCAACGCTTTAATTTCTCCAATGTAGATGAAGCAATGACTATTTTACCAGTTGCTTCTGAAGTGATGTTTCGTGATTGCATGGAGTCATGTATGCGATATTTAGCTGCTGTGCGCTGGAGTCCTGAGCAACAAGCCCAGCTTCGCTTCCTGTTGTCATCTTTGAACATAAATGCATTGCCTGATTTAGCTGCTAGACTTGGTAAGAGGCAAAGCAAGTCAGATTGCGAGCATTTAAAGATGGTGACAGAGTCTCTACAAGAATTGCTGCAGATGGCTTACCATAGAGGAGAGCTTCGCAGCACTGTGGAGCAACATATATTTGACTACTGTACGTTAAATACGTAACCAGCTATTAAAGATGCGTGCAGACATGCCATTTTGAACCGGTTTAAGGCAGATGTGAAAGCCATTAAATCTAAATCTGATGAAAGTTCTATGGGAGCGGCTTGTTCTGACTTGTCTTGGCTACTGAAAGTCATTCGGCTTCGCGATGTAAAATTGTTCGAAACTGTGGTCAAAGAGTTTTGTGAAGATCCCGATCTTCGCAATGCACTATCTAGTGGAGCGGTACAAAATTCTTCTGATGCAATTGTTATGCTTGGGATTTTAATTAAGATCATTTTGGAGCCGATGGGAAATGGAGAGATAATTACTCCAACGTCATTCCGTGTTGATTTTCTTACCAATTGGACTGACACAATGGTGAAGCTCATTAATCGTTTCTCTTATGAATTGGTAATAGAGTTATTGGAGAAAGGTATTATTAGAGTAGCGGAAACCCTCCCTTTGGTTGAACAAAAGCGGATTTTCAGTGTTTGTCAAGGCATTTTCACCGAAAATTACAAGAGCAGGAGTGGTCTCTTCACATGGTGGGCCGAGAAAGTGCACGATGCCATGATCTTAGACCAGCTTTGATATAACTAGCAAAAGGCACCATGAAGATGATGATTCAGTAGGGACAAAGTATATATGCCATTTTGGCTTTTACACACTTTGATGGGCTTATTTTTGTAATTTTTTACGGTGTAAGAGATCTTCATGATCGCCGCCTGTTATTATTACGGTAGCCGTCTTAAATGTTTAGTTTATGCTGGATTTAGTACGCAGTTTGATTATGCTGTACAAATTTTTAATATTTTTGAGTTATTTCGTAATATCCAATTCTATATACATATTCAGAAAAATGGTTATCCAGTTCTCCTTGACTTGGGCTGGGCTGTTGTTTGGACAAGATTGGTGAAGGTTGGCCTCTCATGTAACTTTTGATTCTCGCTCAATGAATAGCAAGATACAAGCTTTAAAGCACGAAAACAACCATCTTTTGATTGTTTTGATTTATATTAATTTCAATTTGATAATATATTTTTTATTAATTTTAGTTCGATAATAATTTTTTTATTATTTTATAATATATGAGTAAGATATAAAGGATATAAATGGATAGTAACAAAGAAAATTTTAAGGATAAAAAATTATCTTGAAGTTTAAAATTATTAGTTACTCATTTTTATAAAAAAATGGAAATTGACTATTTTTATTTTTAGTAAAAATCTCGGAAAATTAGATTACTTGCCAATCTTAACCCCTAAAATTTTTCATAAAGAGCAAATAAAAAATATATTTTTTCTAATTTTTATTGAACAATTTTGTATGAAGTTTTATTATTGGTATTAGTTTTATTATTTCATTTCATATTTTAGAGTAGCTTAAACTTTCTGTTTTCCCATATAATATATTTTATTTTTCAAATTCATAGTTAATTAAAGTTTTACTTTTAATGTATTTCATTTTTCAAATTCATGATCAATTGAAGTTTTAATTTTAATGTAAATTAAGTAATAACATATTTCTAATGTTCACATCTTAAATTAACCAAAATTGTAATATAAATTACTAAGGTTTTAGTTTTAATGTAAATTGAGTAATAATGTATTTCTAATGTTCACATCTTAAATTAACCAAAATTCTAATTTATTCCTTCTCTTCTTTGGAGGTGCCATCGGTTCTATGCACTTGTCACGTGTTTCGTGCACATGCCATTATTTTTATTCTGGTCTACATGCCATCCATATAGACCACCATTTCATTGTCTTTATTGATGGTCTTCCTTCCATTGCCGTAGAAGTTGTTTGAAGTTTGTTATATTTTGTGCTTTATTTGTTATGATTTTGGTGTGAGCAATAGTTTTTATCTCCAATATCTCTCTCGTCGTAAACAGGGTTACTAGGTTGCTAGTAGATTGAACTCTGCTTTGAAATGCTAAAGACACTACTTCATAGCCGCTTCTTCTACTAGGCAATTTTGCTAAGACCTTACCCTGGCCGTTATAGTGGTTGCGGGTAAGGCCCTAGATGATTTTTGAAGGATAAATCCAAGCAACCACTATTGGCATGTAGCCTATTCACAATATTGTGTAAGCAACTATTTAATTTTGAGATTTTTAAAAATTTGGATTTCTGTAAGTTTGTGTGTATATATATGTATAGTTTTGGAATTTGAGCATATAAGTCTTCATAATTAATCATAATAATAATGCATACATTTTTTTAATTTAATGTATGATATTTTAAAAATTAATGGACACTACATTTATTGAGAATAAATAAAATGTAAATGATATAAAATAATATAAATGTGGACATTTATAAGGTTAAAATAAAGGTAGTCGCTGTAAATTATTACTGAAAAAATATAAAGCATAATAAAAAATAATCATTTGGTAAAATAAAAATTAATGCATTGAGAGGCATTCTATAGACTTATATGAAAGAGATGTTATGACATAAAATTATATATAAAAAGAAAAATACTTGAATAAAAATAGTAAAATAATAAAATACTTTAATAATTTAAAGAAGTCACTAGTTATTAAATATGGGTGCATGCATCTCACATTCAATTGGGTTAATGCAGATGTGAAAGCTATTTAACTTAAATCTGATGAAAGGTCTATGAAAGTGGCTTGTTTTGACTTGTTGTAGATGGTGGGCGTCATTTGGCATTGCGATGGAAAGTTGTTCGCAACAATGGTTAAAGACTTTTGTGAAGATCTTCCTCTTTGTAGTGTAGTAGTTGGTGGAGTGGTAAAACATTTCTTTGATGCATATGACGTGCTTACCATTTTTAACTGAATAGATTTTTAAGGCTATGACAAATGGAGAGATAATTACTCCAATGTCATTCCATGTTTATTTTCTTATTAATTGGGCTGATACAATGGTTAAGCCCTAAAATTGTCTCAACTATTTTTTTTTCCAAGGCAATATCTTGGTTGATCCTCCTAAAAGGATGATATCCCATTGGATTATTGGCAGAGCCTAACCCTGAATTCTTGGAACAAAATTGACCCTATAACCTCCCATTATGAGGTGCTTTAGCGATGGGAACCAGACCAATTGAGCTATAAACTCGAGGCTTGAATTGTCTCAACTGTTATGATAAGAAATTAACAATATTTTGAACTCCACTAGAGATAGGTATTATTGGAATAGGTGAAATCCACCCCTTAGTAGTATCTTTAAATGATGGCCTGAGAAACTACACAATGCCATTATCTTACAAAAGATTTAATCAAACTCACAAAATGTACCATGAGGAGGAGGCTTCACTAGTGACAAAGTATATATGCCATTTTTTCTTTTACCCACTTTTGATTTGTTTATGTTTGTAATTTATACAATGGGATTTAATCTAGCTTTATGAAAAAGATTTCCCCCAAGGCAATGTAGTTACTATAAGCATCTTTTGATTGTATTGATTTATTTTAATTTTAGTTTGATCATACAATTTCTTATTATTTTATAACATATTATTTAGGATGTAAATGAATAGTAATAAAAAAAGTTCTTTGAAATTTTATTGGATTATTTAATTTGAAATTGTATTACTAATATCATTGTTATTATTTTCATCTTGGAATTTAGATTACCTTAATTTTTTAGTTATTTTTTCCCTGTAATATATTTCAAATTACAAAGTAATAATGTAATTTTTTAATCTTTCACGATTTCAGTTTTAATGTAAGTTACAAAGTAGTAATGTAAGTTGCCACCCGTTTTGTGCACCTGCCACTACTCTACCACTATTTCATAGACTTTATCGATCACCTCCCTTCCATTGCCATAGAAGTTATGTAAAGTCTATTACATTTTTCAATTTAATACTTTTTTGGGCTCTACCTCTATGTGATATGATTCTAGTGTGATCAATACTTTCTATCTCCCATATTCCTCTCACCTCGAACAAATTATTAGGTTGCTACTAGATTGTACCCTACTCTAAAATGGGGAATCCATTGCTTCCACTAGTGGCCTAGCCCCTACCCCTACCACTATAGTGGTCATGTGTAAGGCTCAAACTAGTTGATTTTTGGAGGGGTAAATTCAATCAACCAATATTGGCATGGCATGTTGTTTATTCACATCTAACTTTTGCATTTATTGGAGTGTCGTTTGTTAAGGTATTGTTCCATGTTCTTTTTATTTTAATTTATGATTATTTGAACAACATATTGACATTGTTGCAATTGCATGCGTGCAAATCATATTAAATTTTGCACTACAAGAAAAAAGGACATTGGTGAGGGGCAAAATATGTTACCATAAGCTCATTGGTGACAGTCAAAGGACCCTTCGTCATCAAAAACTGAACGTCACCAAAAGTATAGGTGTTGTGGTGAAATTCAAAGTCCGTCACCAATAATGATTTATAATGACAGATAGCGACCATCACCATTTCATATGAGCAATGATGAAGGACCATAACCTCTGTCACTAAAAATTGAACGTCACCAAAGGTGGCATCACCAAAAGTGTAGGTGTTGTAGTGATATTCAAATTCTTTCACCAATAATGATATATAATGACGAATAGTGACCGTCGCCATTTCATATGAGAAATGGTGATGAACTATAGCCTCAATCACCAAAAAATGAACGTCAACAAAGGTGGCATCCCCAAAAGTATAGGTGTTATGGTGACATTGAAAGTCCGTCAGGAATATTGATTATAATGAGGGATAGTGACCATCATAATTTCATATGAACAACAACAATTTATTGTGATGGATATTTCGTGGCTGTCACTATTGGTGCATATATATGGTGACGTTCGTTGACCATCACCAAAAGTAACATTGCCAGAAGTATAGGTGTTGTGGTGACATTTAAGGTCCCTCACGAATAATGACTATAATGACGGGCATCGATTGTCACCATTTCATATCAACAACAATGATTTATGGTTACGTACCTTTGAGGGTCGAAAACATTGATTTGTATATATGGTTGTGTTCGTTGACCTTTACCAATTCATATTTTTGTGAAGGTCGAAAAAGGTCAACAAAGCTCATTGGTGATGGTCAAAAGAGCCTCTCTCACCAAAAATTGATCGTCGTCATTCCATATGGATGTTAAGACATGATGGAATCGAATAACCAACCTCCTGCTTATAAAGTAGGTTCTCTTCCATTGAGCTAGCACCCTTTAAAGAATTAGACTTTTAAAAATTAGACTTTGAAACTTCATAAATTGTAAATTCTACAACTTTCAATAAATTAATGTCTTGGCAGTATTTTACAAAACAAGCAAAGCAACATCGAAGTTGCAGGTCCCTACCTAATGGTTATGGAGGTTATGAAAATTGAGTGGAGGGAAAAATAGTTATGTATAAGAGAATCAATATGTTGAGTTGAATACTCAATTAGAAGTGAAAATATGAAGACATTTATAACCTATAAATGATCTATAATTAGCAAATGCACCAAATATTGTAAAGGAAATGTCATAAGTGGATAACATATGGACGAAGAGAATTGATGAAGACAGATGCAATATGTGATAGGTTGAGTGAATAAAAAATCGCAATGTTGTTGTTGTTTGGTGTTTAGATATTTGAATGATATCTAAAATTCAGTGCAAATGCAACATAGATCTCTGGAAACCATGATATATATATATATATATCCCCTTCACATAAACGAACATGCAATTTGGAATTTCACAAGTTCTCACTCAAAACATGACAACAACCAACAAATAAAAAAAATGACTTGGACAAAAAGCAATAACTTCACCTTCATTCTTGAGTTGCTTCTGTTTATTTGAATATGACTTGTGATATTATTTATCTGACAAGGAATCAAAATCATCACTAGTATTAAATTCATCCAACACAGACTTTGGATATCCCACTGAAATCTGCATTTTTTTTGCCATGCCTGAAAACCATGGAGTTTCCTGTTGATAGTAGAATAAGATGTGTGCCTACTGCTCAAGAAAACATCCCTTATTAACCATTTTTACTTGACAAAACCCAAAGAGACAACACAATATCAACGTACACAAAATCCCCTACTCAAATATAATCGTAACTTGGCTAAGAAGTCTCAAAGGTGTTCTTAATTAATAAATTTTGTATTTGGAAATTTTGTTTCTTTAGATTTAAGAAAGACTATGTTGTACAACACTTCTGTCTATTTATCTAGACAATTATATCATATCATATGTCACATAGTAGAAATCTACAATACCTAAAGTAAGAAGACAAATTTGTTAAAGAAAATAGATTTAGGAAAGAGCTTTGAAAACTATAAGTTTGTCATCAAATCTTTAATTAGTTTAACAACAAACTAGTTGGACTTTGAAAATCAAAATAATTCATAGGAAATGAACAAGAAAATGTCCAAAGTTGCTATTCATACAAATAGAGCTAGAGCCACTATTGTCATTGCAGATAACTGAAATTTGGGTAGTGGTCTAATAGTTAGAGCTTATTTTCTCGGAAGACTCATCAATACCATTTTTTTTTTCCACGGTCTATTGTGTCTCTAGATCTAGATCAAATAGCTTGCTATTCTCAAGTTCTACCTTTCAAGTATTGATTTCTGGTTCACCCTTTAAAACACAATTCTACCACTCCATTGAAAAGGTAAACAAATTTTTTGTTTAAAGAATTGTGTTTCAATTTTTCAAGTTGGGATTAATTAATGAAGTGAAGTGAGTGTTTAATTAAGTCATGTCTTTTTATGGTTACATAAATGTGGTTGTGTAGCTTATGTCTCACTTTTGAGGCATACAATTTATCAAATATTTATTTCATCTACTTTGTCTCTACTATTGTTCTAAAAAGGTTATTGACAAAAGCATATTGTTGAAACTAGAGTTGTTTGTATTTTATAACTAATGATTTTATCCCTTGGATTTTATAGATTAATTTCGGTGGTTTTTTCATAAATACATCATATTTTACACCTCACCTCATGGGCCTAGAAATATAGTAATGTCAAACTTACAAAAGAAAAGGTTTTAAAAATCAGAAAACAAAAAGAATGGTTGTTTCAATGTATCTAATATGGTATACCATTACAAAATTAATGTATTCAATAGGCTCCATATTTAATGACCAATTTAAAGATAATAGGAAAAAAAAAATCAAAATTAACCTATTCAACATTATTCTTACTAGAAATTAAATCCCAACCATGTAATTGTTATAAACACTCTCGAAGTCAACATAAAGGAAAACATTTCAAATTAGAGAACATGCAAATGTGGAGAGCGATACCATCAAAGGTTGTGTTTGGTACACGACATACAACTTTCTTGAAATAATTTGCAATAAACATACATTGATTATCATTGCCTGCCTAGATGCAGTTTTTCTTTGCCTATAATTTCAAAAGACGAAGCATGAGTCTTCCGACGCATACATACTCTTTTGAGCCGTAAATGCACCATGAAGTTTAGGAATGGTATCTAGCTTGCATTTCGGTTGCCAAGAAGAAAAAATGTATTATTATTAATGAGCGCCAAGTGATATTGAAACAGAAAAAGAAAAGCAATCGAAAGACAAATTTTCCATTGCCTGATAGAGAGATTTTCCATTGCCACATACTAAGTCGACAACACCCTCAATGTAACAATTTTGAAAATAATGCCTCCCACTGTCATCTAACAAGGTGTCCTGATATCCCAGAAATATGAAATTGTAAAATGCAGTGCAACTGTCTCCCGAAACCCTCAACGCCACACAACTTGATTGTCCGCACTCTCATCACTTGGACCATATGAATTCTACACAACTATACATTTTTAATGTAAAGTCGTCTCATGATTTACTATGATTATAACTAACTACTCCGTGGTATCAACTTATCCTAGGGATCCCAATGTTTTTCTAGACAAATTATACTAAGGAGTATCGTCGCCTCATAGTAAGTGGATAGACAGATCAGCGAGCCATCGTTTCTCACTCAGATACTAGGGATCCGAATGTTTTTTTGATCCTTTCATTAAATTTTATTTTTTTATGTTTAGATATTAATAGTTTGAATGTTGGATAAAAAACCACATTGTTACATATGGAAATCCAACTAAATATTGCAATGCTCATGATCGTGTTTAGATTAGCGGTCTTTTAGAAATTAATATGAGAAAAATAAAACACTTCTTAAATTATTCCTTTTATTTTGCAATATTTATGACGATAGGCATTCTTTTTTAATCAGTTCACTTTCTAGGTTCGTCTACGCGTTTCATCTGCCTCTGATATCTTCCATATTCTCTTTTACTAGATTAAATGACATCTATTTGATTTAATTTAATGGCAGCGCTATTCTCTGCATCCAGTGGCGCAACCAGAGCATCAAGCGTAGGATGTTGTGAAAGAGTTATTGACATAGAAATGGTCTTCTTGTGATCAAATGTCTTATCAAACCATCTCTCTAATTGATTGAAATGACCCAAATTGCGTAGGCAATGCCGAGTTAATTCAAGAATTCTTCGTATAGGGTTCTCACAACGTCAATTAAAACACCCCCACACTTAATAAAATCAAACTTCATAATAAATATATAAATCAATACGATTCAAATGATCCATGGAAAGTGTGGTAACTGCAATTTACACCTTTATTAGGATTGCAGTGATTACAAAATAATATTCAAGCCATTTCAAGCAATAAAATTAAAATAATTTCAAAAAGTAATTTTTTTTTAATAATGTATAAATTGAAAATATATATTTTAATTCTTGGTCAAACACCAAATTAATTCACTGTCAACCCATTATTGATTGGTGAATATTCAAAGCAAAGTGAACATTTAGGGATTAATAAGTAATTACAAAACCACCCATTAAGCACAACGAATAAACCATGTGGATAAAATATTATCAGTAGTAGGTACCCTCCCAGGTTCCAACTAGAATGTGGATGCCTAAGAAACCCGAATTTACTTTTGAGCCATGAAAATCAAAACGACTTCAAACCATGAGGGTGAAGTTACCTTACTAGACAGATTGAATGTCTATAGATGTTGTATGCCAGAGTTCAAACATTTGTGGCAACACAATTTCTTGAATTCATTATATACTGTCCCAATTACAAGCAAAAATTAAAACAATTCAAACATTATGCAAATGTTTGGTGCTGGGCCAATTAGCATCACATTGATTTGCATGTACATTGAGCTCATTCGGATTACGAAGTGAGATATCAATGATATCTAGATATATCCGTGAGATTTGAACGCACCCCAATCCATATGATTGCAAAGTGAAGTAATGAAAAGAGATATAGATCCACTTGTTGAGAATTTTGTTTAGAGAGTGCGATTAGATTTATTTCAATGCAAGAATGTGGAGCCTTTAAAATGCTCCGATGAGTTCATTCAATCAAAACCATTACACATTAGTAATAGTTTCAATAAATTCTAGAAGTCATGCCGGATTTTGTCTTCTATGAAGACTGAGTTGAGGTTCCAAAACCACACTAGCTTCGTCTTAAGGTAATTGATTGGACTCTACTTCTCACACCCATCTACGTTGTAAGGATCAATCATTGATTTGCTATTTCTGGATAAGGGATAGAAGACCTATTCCAAATTTGATAGGTTATGTATCCTTTATAAACTATGGCAAGAGGTTTTTTTATATCATTCCATGAGGAATAAAATTTCAAGCCCATGGCCACAAGAATTGAGAGCCAACTCGTGTTTGTGGTATAGAGATTTGTTGTTTGGCCAGGAATTTTTCTATAACCTGCGAACCAACAATCATTTGCCTCTGCAACCAGTTTCTATAGCTCTACAATCATAGTCTGTGAAGATTTGATGCACAAATGCTATAGCCATGGTTTTGTGTCTGTAACCTACGAAGCTGATTTTACCATCAATTCCAATCAACACAAATTCCTAAATAGATTTCATTCTCAATTATAATTGTATATACTCATTGGATACTAATTTCTACTTTTGTTTCGATGAATTAAGTCTATATGCATCAATGTTGAACTCAATTTTAAACGACTGATGTGTTGGACAGAGGCTTCACCATTGGTTCCATATAAACGATGAACTATGTATAATTTACATCATCAATTTAGATGAATAGCTCGCTATACGAAGAAAAGTTCCCCCAAACTGGACCTTGAACACAATTCTTTTTCCCTATTCCATAAAACACAATACTTTAACGTTGCACTTCCATTTGGATGATATTCGACCCAATTTTGCTTACAATTGACAGGTTGAACGGATAATATGTATTATGAAATTAACACCATACATTGGCACATTAACGTAGAGACATTGAACTCATAAAACTAGGAATAAAATATACCAATTTCATTAATCCAAACTTTGTACAAACTCTGTACAGGAATTTTGTAAATTAATAATTAATATATGGCTGAATTACATGTAAATTTTTGGGCATCCTTATGCTTATTACAGATTCTGAGAATATCCTTAAATCTGAAGAATAAGAGAGAGGGGTCAATTATTTGATCTCTTGACAGTCAAATTTCAGGATATTTCTGGAATCTGGAATCAACATAAATTCAACACAATTATTTTGATGTTACTCTGCTCAGGCCACCTCTACCTCACCTTCAAACGCACTTGTCACCCGCAACAAAGTCATAAGAAATGAGCATACCTGATGCAACAAAACGTGTTCATAGTGAAACAAGGATCTGAAAACTGATCGTAGTTTGAAAGAACAAATTCTAGGATATCCAAGGTGAATGTTATCTACAAATTACTGACACACAATCATGTAGCAGATCCACCTGCGTCAAGAGCTGTGAGGCTTCAAATAGAAAAAGGTCGAGCTTTCGATTGTTGTCCAAGTCTAGTGTTGCATCTCAGATTCACAACCAAATTTGACAGCCTCAATTCTGATGATAGTAATGACATGGCCAAAGAGTTGGAGCAATCATGTGACTATACTAGAAGAAATCAGTCACAGATTTTCTATATCAAATAAACTATTTGAGAACCAAGAACCATTAACCAATCATCGATATGTAGTGAGAATCACATATTTGATTTTCTCACCCTTAAATTATGTTTAAAATGATATATCTGGGCCACAAGATGCATAATGCAAAGATATTCCTACAATAATCGGGTTTTGGAAATTTGATTCGGTCATAGAAGGAACATACTACCGTATAAGGTATGGATCATTCAATTCAACAATGGTGTTGATTGATTTCCAAATGTCAAGCATTACTCAACATCATTATTAATAGAGTACACGTCTCTAATATTTTGCCTTTCAAAGGAAAGTTTTGTCTTGGATTCCTTTTGTGGTCACTGGATCCCTTTGTTAGAATTAATGAATTTGAATACAAATGATTCCTTAAATATTTACAAATCTGTTTCAAAATGCTTGGATCAAACCCAAACCTTTTTTAATAATAAATGATAACTGTCGCATCAATCTATATATCCATCGAGGTACCATTTTCTTGGACATTAGACTCTTCTATTTTCTCTTTTAACAATTTCCATGGAGCATTTCCATGATGTAATTCAAGATTATGGAAAAATATCATGTTGAATGCTATACACCATCTGTTTTGTCATTTTAATTGTTGTGATAACATGGAATATAAAAGCAAGAGTTTGGGACAACATGTTATTTCTGTAACATTTTTATTTTTTGAAATAGGATTTTCCAAAGCATCTATTTTTTTATGGATCATAAGCCGCTAATTTTTGATGGATTTTCTAAAGTACTAATTTACAGCAAAATATCTTTCAAATTCAAAGCTCCACTGATTAAGGTAATTATTGTGTTTAGGAACTTCAATTTCAAAATTCCACTTAATGTAATTGTATTTAGAAATTATGGAAAATGTCTTGCACTTCAATCACGGATATATGGTTGAAGTGTCTAATGAAATAATTGGAGTGTATTCATTCATGGAGATGATTACTGTGTGCCGATTAAGTTATAAAAGGAGCCCATGAAAGTGTTCATGGAGAATGAGATTGAAGAACGCCAAAGAAGCCCTTTGCTGAAATTGAGAGTGAGAAGGTTAATAAGGACGATATAGATGTACGTCTGAAGTGGTTGGATATCTTTCACCGAATAAAGAATGAGTGTAGGTGCCTTAATTCAATTCCTCTAGGTTATGCCTTCCCCTGAAGTTTTAGGTTTTTTTTTGGTTATTTGATCAATGTGAGTCGAATGATTTTTGGTTCTTTGTTGGTTTTTGAAGATGGGAGATTCATGATGACACTTAAGATTCCAAATGGAGTGACTACCAGTCTCCAAACTCGATTTTTGGCAAGCATGATTGAAAAATATGGAGCAGAGGGATGCGCAGATATAACGACTTGACATAATTGGCAGATTCGTGGAGTTATGCTGGATGACGTACCTGCCATATTGAAAAGGTTGAAGGAGGTTGGACTGTCAAGCTTGCAGAGTGGAATGGAAAACATTAGAAACCTTGTGGGAAATTATTTAGCAGGGATTGATTATGATGAAATCATTGACACAAGGCCATATATAAAGGTTTTGAGTAACTACATTGTCAATAAAGGAAAGGGGAATCCATCCATAACCAATTTGTAAGTGCTAAAGTAGATTCTGCTGGTACCATTCATTTTGGATGTTGAATTAAGTTGTGTAATGATCAACTTCTGTTCATTTTCTTTTGGGAAATAAATAGATCCTTTCCAGAGAAATAGGTATATTTTTTTTGGGTTCAGGAAAATGTTACAAAGGGATCTCTTTTTTTGAAACTTTAGTTGGTGAGTCTCCAGATTTTCAGATGCGCGTGAAGGAAAAGGAATAAGATCAGGTCAGGGAACGCTGGATTTTCGAAGCTCTGTTTCCACATCCATAGCTTGGTCATACATTATAGTCCATTATGCTCTATTCCAAACAAAATAACACTCCATTAAACCTTGCATCACATTCTATTCAGATTCGTTCTCTTCCAAAGTTCAATGGCGTTCATGGACAATCCTTCTATTCTCGGTACCCAATTCCACGTCTGCTCCATAACTGAGGGGATATCGGAGGCAGGCAATTTAATGACAGAGAAATGATTTTGCATTCTCCTATTTGATGTCGATAAGGGAATGGAAGCCCTCCTCATAGATGGTCGGAAGCTTCATTCTCCAGGGTCCATTGAAGGAGGTCGTATTAACCCTTTTCCGCCCGGTGCGCTGCATTTTAGAGCGAACAGGCCCTGCCCTCAAACCAACACCCACTCTTTTCCATTCCAATGTCTCTGAATTATAACCCTCGCCCTTAAATTGTCCAGAATATGTTATTTCATGATCAGTCTGGCGTCCATCCAGATGATTGATATCACTTCTTGTCCCATCATTGTCACACTCGGAGTGACTTTATGGCCTCGTCGTCGCCCTAATTTCTCGTAGCGGTGGCGGTTCCATTCCATGGCAGCTCTGGCTTCAACGGCGAACACAGCCATATCAGTGGTCGACAGACGACGACTCAGTTTGGCTAAAGGAAGCAGAAAATAGAGATGCCCCACTTGCAGTTCCTGCTCTGCAGAAAGGGGAGAAATAAACTCATCGTAACGAATGGAATCGGCATGGCAGACGAAGAAGCCGGGTCTCTCTCTTAATATCTCTGCTACTTTCACATGCTCCAAGAACTCTCTAATCAATCCATCCGCCTCTTCCTCAATGACCACTAATTTGGAAGATGAGGTGATGTACAAGAAAAACAAACCCCCATAAAATTCTCTGAAGGATAGATGGATACAGAGATTGGGGTGAGTAACGAAAATGACCTACCTGTGTGGGGGTTGTAATGAGATTTTATAGAGAGGAATGCCACTATAATACTCCCACTACTTGCGTAAGGGAATTCGTCAGGCAATGGAAAGCGAGACCCTCGCTACTTGTTCCCCAATAAAGCAATACAAATGAGAGGGAGTCCATTCACTGATCCGCTTCCAGATCATCATTTTTTTTCAAAACAACGGGGATTGAACGGTTGACTGTAGAATGGTAATAGAAAAAGCCAATTGTTAAATTCTAATTTTAAAACAGCGCGCGGCGGTTTTTGAAAACAACCCCGGTCTCCCCGCACCGCCATTCACCAAAGGTGGTTTCCGTATGAAGGGAGCCGCCGCAATCAAGCTCCGCCACGCGTCTCTTGTACGACGCCCAAAACTGCTTTCCCCGGACAGTAAAGGTCGTTTGGTTTGCCGGAGGATGGTGTGCGAACCACGTCGGATCAGCTCAGCGATCTGGACGCATAATCTCAGCCGTTGACTTTCCAAAGTTGCCCTCCGCCCGCGTCAAATCAAGTTTCATACGTTGACCGCCGTGGGAGGAATTAAATAGAGTTTAATGTGTGTCGTAGTTTTTTTGGTGGAGGACTTTTAATACGTTATGGGCATGCCTTTAATATAGATATGGGCACATAGTTTTTTTTATAAGTTTTATATATTGTTACGTAAGTCTAAAAAATGCGGCATGTTTTTTTATGAAATATGTATTGTGGCTGCGATTGAAAAGAAGTGTGTGTGTTGTCTTTTTGGTGCACAACAGTGCGATTTTTCTTTTTGTATATGCACAGCAGTGCTGTAATGTTGGTCTGGCAATGAAAAACACAGGAATGTTTTTGAAACTGTATATGTAACATCCACAGCAGTGGAAAACAAGAAAATACAGAGACAGAGTTTGTTTAGTGAATCCCTCTCTGCACAGAGGATGAAGCATGTATCAGTCTTTTTGTTTTAAATCAATAGAAGTTTTTTTTGACTGTGTAATGGACTGTGTTCTGAGTTAATTTTTCTTAAAAGAGGTTCTCTGCAAAAGATCCTAGACAGAGAAAACAGAGCATCGTCTCTGTGGTGAATTTTTATCTTGCTGGTTTTGGTATTTCTCCATTTAAAAATACCCAACAATGGTATCAGAGCAAGGCTCAGGCTCTTTAAAGAAATTAAAGAAGCTGAAGGGAGAAGGTTGTTGCTGCAGCAAAACTTCTCAGGCAGACAGAAGACTCAGACAGCGAAGGATTCAGGTATTCCCCAAAAGCATTTCTTTTGTTATTGCTGAAGACAGTTAGTTGTTTTAAAAAAAATACACAGTCAAGGAATGGCTAGCACAAGCACTGGTATGGGTATGTTTAACACCCAGCTCCCACAGTTTAATGGGAAGAACTATGACTACTGGTCAATAACTATGAGAGCCCTGTTTGCCTCTCAAGATTTATGGGAAATAGTTGAAGATGGTTTTGAAGAACCAGCAGATGAAACTGAGTTCAATGCATTAACTCAGGGAGAGAGAGATCTCCTGAAGAGAAATAGGAAGAAGGATGCAAAGGCCATTTTATTGTTGCATCTAGCAGTAGACCAGAGTATATTTCCAAGGATAGCAGCAGCTAAAACATCAAATGAAGCATGGCAAACCCTCAAGACAGCCTATCAAGGCATGGAGAGAGTGAAGACAACAAAACTACAATTGCTGAGAAAGGATTTTGAGAACTTGAACATGAAGGAGTCAGATAACATTGACTCATTATTCACTCATGTGATTGGTGTAATCACACAAATGAGAACTCATGGAGAAACAATTGAAGATAGAAGAATAGTGGAAAAAATATTGAGGGTCTTACCCTCAAGGTTTGATGCCATAGTCACCACCATTGAAGAGACAAAGGATCTCTCAAATTATTCAGTTGATGAGCTACATGCATCACTGATAACTCATGAGCAGAGGTTGAGTAGGAATGAAAACTCATCCCTTGAGCAAGCCTTCAAGACCCAGATGTCCTTTGGAAGAGGAAGAGGTCAAGGAAGAGGAAACCGAAGAGGAAGAGGCAGAAGCCAGAACAGAGGTGGAAGGAACAACCCATCAAATGCCCAAGGAAGAGGCATCAATCCAAATCAGAACCAAGGTCAAGGCAGCAGCCAACAAAGAGATCAGTATCAGGCTCAAGGACAAAGGTATGATAAATCTAATGTTCAATGCTATTATTGCAAAAAGTATGGACATTATGCTAGTGATTGTAGAAAGAAACAGCATGATATGAACAGCAGACAAAATGCAAATGTTACAAGAGAAAACAACAGTCAAGAAAATGTCCTGTTAGCTTGTAACATGGCTGAAACACATAGTGAGGACATATGGTTTTTAGACTCAAGTTGCAGCAACCATATGACAGGGAATATAGCCCTCTTTTCAGCCTTAAATCAGAATTTGAAATCAGAGGTCACACTAGGAACTGATAGTAAAGTGTCTGTTATGGGAAAAGGGGAGGTAAAAATATTTACAAAGCAAGGAGAAAGGAAAACCATAGCAGATGTCTACTATGTCCCCGGAATGAGATGTAAACTATTGAGTGTTGGACAACTTATCCAAAAGGGTTACAATGTTTACTTTGTAAATGATGTGTGCACCATCATGGACATACCACCCAGCAAAAGATGCATTGCTGAAGTGAAGATGACAAGGAACAGGATGTTCCCTCTCCGGATCAGGGCAGACATGAAGAACAAAAGGGAAATGGCAGCAGTCACCCAAGAGGCCTTCCAAAGCGTGCCAAAGGATGAGAACTGGTTATGGCACTTGAAATTCGGGCATCTAAATTTTGGAGGTCTAAACTTATTGAGCAGAAAAGGAATGGTAAAGGGATTACCATTGATAGAGAAGCCGGACAGCCTTTGTGAAGGTTGTATATTGGGCAAACAACATAGAGAGAGTTTTCCATCAGGGAAAAGTATAAGGGCAAAGACACCCTTAGAGATTATCCACTCAGATTTGTGTGGACCAATGCAAGCTCCATCATTAGCTGGCAGCCTATATTTCTTGACATTCATTGATGATTTTACAAGAAAGACTTGGATATATTTCCTCAAGAACAAAAGTGAAGTCTTTGAGAAATTCCAAAACTTCAAAGCACTTGTGGAGAACCAAAGCGGGCTGCACATAAAAGTATTGAGAACTGATAGAGGAGGTGAGTATATCTCCAATGAATTCCTAAAGTTTTGTAGAGAAAATGGAATACATAAACAGTTTACAGCCAGGTACACCCCACAGCAAAATGGAGTTGCTGAAAGGAAGAACAGAACCATCATGGAGATGGCAAGGAGCATGTTGAAGGCAAAGCATTTTCCAAATGAGTATTGGGCTGAAGCTGTACATTGTGCAGTTTATATACTGAACAGGTGTCCTACAAAAGCAGTCATGAACAAGGTGCCAGAAGAGGCATGGAGTGGGAGAAAGCAAGTAGTCACCCACATGAGAGTTTTTGGATGTGTGGCCTATGCACACATTCCAGATAAGCTAAGGAGGAAGTTGGATAGCAAAGGGGAGAAGTGTATCCTTGTTGGATACAGTGATGAATCCAAAGCCTACAGGCTGTACATCCCATCTACCAAGAAGTTCTTTGTCAGCAGGGATGTTCAATTCATTGAAGAGGAAGCTTGGGATGGAAGCATAGAGAAAACAGTGAACATTAAAAACTGTTTGTCTCATGATGAGGATGAAGAGGAGGTGGCTGAAATGAATCCCCAAACAGCAGCACCAACACAAGAACAACAAGGTACACCATTGAGGATCAATGAAAGTGCTTCTCCAAGCACACCACAAGGAGGAAATTCAAGTGCATCTTCAAGCACTTGCACACCAAATGAAAGAGGTACGAAGTTTAGAAATCTAAGTGAAATTTATGAAGAAGGAATGAATTCCTTATTTGCCTTGTATTGTCATGTTGATGATCCTATTCATTTCGAAGATGCTATTAAAGATAAGAAATGGATAGAAGCTATGGATGAGGAGATGAATGCCATAGAGAGAAACAAAACATGGGATTTGGTTGAGCTACCAAAAGGCAGAGAAGTCATTGGTGTGAAATGGGTCTACAAGACCAAGAGCAATGCTGAAGGCAAGATTGAAAGGCATAAAGCAAGGCTGGTTGTCAAAGGCTACAAGCAGCAATATGGGAGAGACTATGAGGAGACTTTCGCACCGGTTGCAAGAATGGAAACGGTGAGAGCAGTGTTGTCCATAGCAGCTCAAAACAAATGGAAAGTCTACCAAATGGATGTGAAATCAGCATTCCTAAATGGAGTGTTAAAGGAAGAGGTCTATGTGGAACAGTCTCTCGGATATGAGAAGAAAGGTGAAGAGCACAAAGTGTGCAAATTGAAGAAAGCTCTTTATGGGCTGAAGCAAGCGCCAAGAGCATGGTACAGCAGGATAGATTCATATCTATTGGAGAATGAATTTGACAAATGTGAAGGAGAACCCACAGTCTACATCAAGGAAAAGGATGGTAAAATTTTAATTGTTGTCTTGTATGTAGATGATGTTATTTTCACTGGAAATGATATTTATCTTATTGAGAATTTTAAATCAGTCATGAAGGATGAATTTGAAATGACTGACATGGGTTTGTTGAGATACTTCTTAGGCATATAAGTAGAGCAAAATGAAAAAGGAATTTTTATCTCACAAGCAAGATATGTAAATCAAGTATTGAGCAGATTTAACATGCAAGAATGCAAGGCAGCAATCACTCCCACAGTAATGGGATTAAAGCTCAGCAGAGAGGACAGCAGCAAGGATTTTGATCCTAGCTTGTATAAAAGCATTGTGGGCAGCCTTATGTATTTAACAGCAACTAGGCCTGATTTAATGTATGCTGTTAGTTTAATTTCCAGGTTCATGGAGAGGCCGAAGGAGGCACATTGGCAGGCAGCAAAGAGAATTTTGAGGTATGTGAAAGGCACTAAAATGTTTGGAATTCTATATCATGCCTCAGAACATTCAGATTTGGTTGGGTACACAGATAGCGATTGGGCTAGAAGTGTAGATGATCGGAAGAGCACTTCCGGTTATGTTTTTAACATGGGTTCAGGAGCCATTTCATGGGCTTCTAAGAAGCAATCCATTGTAGCATTATCTGCAGCAGAGGCAGAATATGTGGCAGCGACAACAGCAGCATGTCAGGTAGTTTGGATGAGAAGGATGTTGAGAAGCTTAGGCCAAGGGCAGGCAAAAGCGACAGTGGTCTTTTGTGACAATAGCTCGGCTATTGCTTTGTCAAAGAATTCAGTGTTTCATAAGAGAACGAAACACATCGATACAAGGTTTCACTACATCAGAGAATTAGTGAACAATGGAGAAATCGTCCTAGAACATTACAGGACTCAGGAACAGGTTGCAGACATCTTGACAAAGCCACTGGTTCAGAAGAGTTTCGAATTTTTGAGAAAATGCTTGGGAATGACCGAACGCGCTGCTGTTAAAATTAAAGGGGAGTGTTAAATTCTAATTTTAAAACAGCGCGCGGCGGTTTTTGAAAACAACCCCGGTCTCCCCGCACCGCCATTCACCAAAGTTGGTTTCCGTATGAAGGGAGCCGCCGCAATCAAGCTCCGCCACGCGTCTCTTGTACGACGCCCAAAACTGCTTTCCCCGGACAGTAAAGGTCGTTTGGTTTGCCCGAGGATGGTGTGCGAACCACGTCGGATCAGCTCAGCGATCTGGACGCATAATCTCAGTCGTTGACTTTCCAAAGTTGCCCTCCGCCCGTGTCAAATCAAGTTTCATACGTTGACCGCCGTGGGAGGAATTAAATAGAGTTTAATGTGTGTCGTAGTTTTTTTGGTGGAGGACTTTTAATAAGTTATGGGCATGCCTTTAATATAGATATGGGCACATAGTTTTTTTTATAAGTTTTATATATTGTTACGTAAGTCTAAAAAATGCGGCATGTTTTTTTATGAAATATGTATTGTGGCTGCGATTGAAAAGAAGTGTGTGTGTTGTCTTTTTGGTGCACAGCAGTGCGATTTTTCTTTTTCTATATGCACAGCAGTGCTGTAATGTTGGTGTGGCAATGAAAAACACAGGAATGTTTTTGAAATTGTATATGTAACATCCACAGTAGTGGAAAACAAGAAAAATACAGAGACAGAGTTTGTTTAGTGAATCCCTCTCTGCACAGAGGATGAAGCATGTATCAGTCTTTTTGTTTTAAATCAATAGAAGTTTTTTTTGACTGTGTAATGGACTGTGTTCTGAGTTAATTTTTCTTAAAAGAGGTTCTCTGCAAAAGATCCTGGACAGAGAAAATAGAGCATCGTCTCTGTGGTGAATTTTTATCTTGCTGGTTTTGGTATTTCTCCATTTAAAAATACCCAACACCAATCACGGATATAAATTGCTGACAAATTTAAGTTTCTAGAAATCAAGGGAACTCGCCAGGTAAGAGAGACCGACCGAGACTGTTGGTACTTGCTCCCCAATTCAGAATCCTCGTGGTAGTGTTTGTTTTGTTTGGTCATTTCAATTATTCAAATACTTAATATTCCGGGTCAATGGGCTAAAACTCTTAGATGGATATTCACAATATAAATACTAATACTGAATATAAATATAAGTGGTTTCTTTTTTAAGTAAAGTGGAATTTTTCTACTTCCCAAACTAAATACCTATGATAATAGCAAAATCTGGTGCACAGAAGATTCAAATGTCATACATACAGTGAGCTGGAATCATATTCCATTCATATACTAAAACAACTACCCATAAAATTCTTTGAAGGATAGCTGGATCCACAGATTGGGGTCAGTATTGAAAATGGCAAGTATGTTGTGATGAGATTTTATAGAGAGGAATGCCACTATAATATTCAAGTGCTTGCATGAGGGTATTCATCAGGTAATGGAGATCGACATCCTTATTATTATACTCACTAATCTTCTCCTAGAGATTATGCACTTCAGCCTGCAAATCAGATTGTTGTTTATTCAGGGGCAAGATGTTTTGCTGCAACTTCTTAATTTCAGCCTCTAGTTCTTAAGTTAGAGGCTGCTTTGATGGTCACTCTGCCTCAATTTCTTTTAATTATTGTTCCACCTTAGATCCAATTAAAAAAAAAAATATGCAAATCTAAAATAATTAAATTTACAAAAATATATGAAGCAAAGCAATTATTTTTCAGATGAGACTTTGAACAGAAAAATCTCGATGTTCGTCTCTTCTATTAGTAATTCATTTTCAAGTTCTTTGTTTCATTCCATTATTGACCAGCTTACCCATAACAATTTATTTTCCTTGAGTACGAAGAAAAAATGTCAAAACACATTAAAGCCAATATACACACTACCACTAGGATCTTGTAACATACGATGTCCATCTCACCTGTAGCAGCAAAAATTGATGAGAGCGCCAAAGAACTTGATGGTACGCTCGCGATTGGGCCTGAAAATGTCCTTCAAAGAGAAATCGTGGGCTCCCATATCCTACATTATCTTCTGAATTTTTGAAATAGAATTAACATTGCCCACAGTTTCTCTATGTGGCTCCTCGTTTTGCAGCACGTCCAGATCACAGAAGATTAGTAATTTCGTCTTGTTCCTGCATGTAGATAAGAAAAAATAAACCCTAACCTCTAAAAAATAAACCTTAACTTCTAAAGATGATTGTGCATGGAGGTAATGCGTGGTGGTTTTCAAATGTTTTGTTTCCCACCCTTATTGATTATGTGTGGAGGTGGTCTGATAGAAAAGTTGTGTTTTAAATTTGAAACCACTTTGTTTCCCTCCCTTAGCTGATTGTGCATGGAGGTAATGCAGGGTGGTTTTCAAATGTTTTGTTTTCCACCCTTATTGATTATGCGTGGAGGTGGTCTGATAGAAAAGTCGTGTTTTAAATTTGAAACCACTTTGTTTCCCTCCCTTAGCTGATTATGCACGGAGGTAATGCGTGGTTAGGTAATGGTTTTCAAATGTTTATCGATTATGAGTGGAGGTAACACATGGTTAGATAATGGTTGTCAAATGTTGTAAATAGGGGTGGAGTTAAGTCATAAATCATTTTGATTTCTAAATTTTATTTTTATTTTTGGAGGGATAAAATTTTAATTTTTAATTTTTTTAAGGGATAAATTACTTCTATATGCCTAGTTATATATGATAATTTATCTCATTTTAAAATGTGTCTGGTGTAATTAATAATATATGTGGATAAATTTAAGGATTTAATTAACATCAAATTAGAATAATAATATATTTATATTTATATTGAAATTAATAATTATTTTTTTATTTTCTTTATAAAGGAGGTGTATTACATTATAACTTAGAGCTTTCACAGTTAAGTTATTTGGTCATGTTTATGTCATGCCTACACTATTACATGCATTTCTTCTCTCAATAAGAAGTCATTGAACTCTCTTACAAATGAGACCTCTAACATTGCATCCTAATGTCAAATACTCACACAAGAATTGATTGTCCTTCATGTGATCAAAATATGACCCTCCAACGACAAGGATATTTGCTTCTTCTCCATCAAGCTCCTATGCTTTTCCTTCAACAATAGTACTCCAACAAAGTAGGTCAGGCCTTGTGTGACATAAATGCTTGTCTTGATGGGGTGATACCACAAGGAGAGCACCCATCTTATGTGTGACCTTGTTATATATATATCTATATATATATATATATATATATATATATATATGCATGGGAAAATTCCATAGACTTCACCACCATTGATGGATGGTAACTTAGGTAGACCATCACTGCCCAAGTTCCAAGCATCTTGCCCCTAGAAGACCAAGAGAATTGAACCTCTGACCTCACCAAAATGGGGAGAGAGATCTCACATCTTACTCATGGCTACTGAAACTAACCCTCAAGGCTACAAGACGCTTAGCCTGTCTTTGGAGAATAATCAATGGAATAGTAAATTAGTGATATTGTGTTGATCCACACTCACACCTAATGTGGATTATGTCTAACCCTCTGCATTAGAGCCACCCAAGGGTGCTAATTACTTTCCCTCCCCCACGACACTTAGAATGTGACCCTCATCCATGAATTTGATGAGCTTTGTAAACATAATCATTGTCAATGAAAGGGAAGCTCCTCACTCATAGGCGTTCTTCTCAATGCTTGCATGCTTCATTTGTTGTTCAACCCTAGTCCAATCCTCTCTCATTTACTTTGTGTTATATCCCTCAAAACAAAATTTTATTACATAAACATTGAAGATAAATGAAACATCTAACCACTTGCGTTCCATTTGGCATTTCAACCCTCCATGCATTCAGCATGGCTTTCCAACCCAAACTTATTTTCTATCATAAACACTATATTTTACCATTGTTTTAAAAGATTGATGTTGGCGGAAATAGAAATAAATGGGATTCAAGGATGTTCTTTTGACCTATAGAATGTGGCTTATTGCCCAAGATGTTATCCAAAGGCCACACTTTCTCACTATTATATTTCAAGAATTTGGAATTCATCTTAGGCTAGTTGATTTCTACTCGAGATACCTCCTTTATCACACCACATATTTAGTGTTCAAAGGAAAAAATTAGAAATAGTTGCAGTTGTAATTTTGAGATCTTGGTTTTCATTATCATTGGTTACCATTCATTGGGCCTTATTTTCCTTTCTTCACCTTTTTCTTATATCTAGGACTTAGGAAATGAGGCTTTCATTAGTTTTGAGAAACTCATAGATATAACATTTACATGGATTTTCACTTCAACCTTAGAGTCTAAACTTAGATACATCGCACTAGTGTATCTTTAATGATTTTAGCTTTCAATTTTTTCTTTTCTTTCATCGCAAATGACAAAAGAGGAAATAATTTTCCACAAATCTATGAATTCTTAATCATAGACGTGTCACTTGAGGAAAATGAATGAATATCCTATAAAATGACATGGGATAAAATTTGACTAAGGTAAATAAGGGTACAATAATATTGATGTGTAACACCTATTCAAATCATCAAGTATATTCCCAAACCATCAAGATGGCACACTTCTTTGAGTAAAATTATGAAACACCATGGGACAATCCAACTTAGAACTTATATCCAAAGCATCAAGTGTTAGAATAGATTCCTTAAGTGATTACAACAAAAATAATACACATTGAATATATCATATACACATGGATCATACATATCAAGCTAAATGTGGTAACTAAAGCAACCTCTTCCTACACCTAGAGTCCTAGATAGACAAAGAAAGGTGTCATTAAACCAATGATAAATCCATTAGTTACATATAGATGTATATACCTTAGTTGGAAAATGATCAATGTGAAAATAATCCCAGAGGCTAAGATGACAATGAAAATTTATAAATTTCCTCTAAAAACCCATATATAAAGTGGGGTAACATGTCCTATGACATCCAACCTACAATTTTCAATGGGAAATCCTCAAAAGTCTCTTTGAAGAGATATGTACCATTGAGGGACAAGATGAGGTATGAGACCTCACCAATTTGATAGTTGAAGAAGTTTTAATCTTGGTTTTTCAATTTTGGCCCTAAGTAGGCAAGGCAACATGGAAGGAGGTGACCCCCTTAAAAGAGTTCAAATGGGGAATGGCACATAAGGCCTTATATAAAGATCTAAATCCAAGGACCCCCCTCATAAACAGAGATAGACAAGTATTGAAATAATGTAGACAATGAACCATCCAAATCTTGATAGAGACAATATAATGTCCCTTGATACTCATAATAAATGGGGCTTCTACATATCAGGTGACCCTCTAACTCTATGTCATGTATATGGAAAAGCTAGTAGATGATTAGGAAGATCATGATGATTAGTTTCAACTTGATGCTAATGTAAACCCACTTGAAACACAACAAGGGGAATCTAAGAGAAACATCCAATTCTTTCGTGCATATGTGGGTTAAACAATAACACCCCCTCTCATTTGCATGAAGTTTACCTAGAACAAATCCATCTTAGAGTCAAGGCCATGAAAATATGAAGTCCAATTAAACTGAATGTATTGTCTATATATAAACTCTTTAACAACGTGACAAAAGCATATGATAATGACATTTACGTTGGAGGTGTATATCACTTGAATTGTGTTACAACTTTAATCTCTACCCCACAAAGATGTGTCATGCTCCCTTGTGATGATGCATCATCCTTACTATAGAACAAAATCATGATGTGAAAGGAAATTAAACATGATTTAACTTTAATAGTGTTGCACATTCAACACCCGTCTCACACTCATGGCTAATGTGAGGTTATTTAAAGAATTTATGTGGATACAATAATTTTATCTGATCTTATGTACACAATGTTCTACATTGACACAATTGAGTTTTTTAAGAAAACAAAATATTTGTATCAAGGGTTTACTGCTTATGCATTAGGGCTAGAGAGGCCTTTTCTTTATGAGTGATTTATTTATTATCGACTCCTATATGGGAGAGCACTACACACTCCATATCAACATGAAGTGTAGATATTGTGTTATTCTCTTAACCTACAAGACGATACCAGAATACCAAATATGCGAAGAAATATACCCAGAACATAGAACAATGAGAAATAACAACAAGTATTTTATTATTCAGAAAGCAATGTCCACTTGCCTCTTCGAGGGGGAAACCTCCAATAGAGCTGAGCTCAATTACAAAATAAGACACGATGCTCCTTGAGGGGAGTCTCTATCCTTTATATAGGATTCATACATGCAATACCATGGGGCAATACCATGGTTCTTATTAATACCATATACTTAATACCATGGCCCATTTGCAACTAACTGTGGTCCCTTCATTAAATGGGGGTTAACCACTTACAATTGTTAATATGGGCTTTATTGACTCTTTACTTAACTATAACTATGACTCGATCCTATTACATAAATAAGGGGGTTAGGGTTGGACCCTAACATGCCCTCCCCCAAAAGAATAGCCTTGTCCTCAAGGCTGAAGTTGTGAAAATTGCTGAAGGATAGTGGTTGATTCCCAGGTTGCATCTTCCGGAGAGGTGTCTTTCCACTTGACGAGGACTTCCTTGATCGTGCGGCCACGCAGGTGTCGTTCTTGTGTGTCAAGAACCTGTTCAGGTTGGAGCCAGATTGACCCTTCTTCATCCACTTCAGGTAGACTGGTTTGAATTCTGCAATGGTTCCCAATCACTTTCTTGAGGCATGAGACATGGAAGACTAGATGGATTTTTGCAGTGGGTGGCAAAGCTAGCTTGTAGGCGACTTCTCCAATGCGCTGAAGTACTTGATATGGTCCGTAGAATTTTGGAGATAATTTCTGACAACCCTTGTCTTTGAGTGATGTTTTCTTATATGGTTGCAACCTCAAAAATACCTGATCTCATTCTTGAAATTGACGTTTTGAGCGATGTTGATCTGCCTATTGCTTCATGCGGTTTTGGGCTTAATGAAGATTCTCTCTAAGGTGGGCCAGCATGGTTGTGTGGTTCTATAGGAGTTGATCCACTGCTTGTACCTTCGAGCATCCCTTGATATAAGAAGTAGGGGAAGGAGGGAGTTGACCATAAACTGCTTCATATGGAGTCATTTTGGTGGTGGCATGATAGTTGGTGTTATACCACCATTTGGCTAGAGGTAACCACTGTACCTAGAGATGTTTCTTTTCTGAAGTGAAACACCTAAGGTAGGTCTCCAGATATTTGTTGACTGCTTCAGTTTGACCATCAGTTTGTGGATGATAGGAAGTACTGAGTTGTAGTTGGGTACCTTGTAGCAGGAAGAGTTCCTGCCAAAAGTCACTGGTGAATATTGGGTCACGATCAGACACAATGGAAGTGGGTGTGCCATGCAATTTGAAGATCTGATCCATGAAAGATTGAGTGACCAAAGTCAGTGTAAAAGGGTGGGGTAGGGTGCAAAAATGAGCATACTTAGAAATTCTGTCCACAACCACCATGATGACTGACTTGTTTCCTGAATTTGGAAGACCCATAATGAAATCCATAGAAACCTCCATCCAAATTGAGGCCGGGATGGGCAATGGCTATAATGTGCCGGGGGATTTGACTGTTTCTCCTTTGTGGCGCTGACAAACATCGCATTTAGCTACAAAAGTAAGAATGTCCTTTTTCATGCTTGTCCAAAAAAATGATCTTCGAGTGTGAGCATACGTCTTCTGAAAGCTTGAATGTCCTGTAGTGGGAGATGAGTGCAACTCCGCCAAAATGCGGCTTTTGAGGGTGGATGTTGGTGATATTATGACTCTGTCCTTGTAGCGAAGAATCTCATCCTGCCACAAGTAGCCTGATGTGGAATTTGGATCCGTCTGCAATTGATTAACAAGTTGGGAGAGCCAGGAATGTGAAAACCATTCCTTGCGAGCCTCTTCAATCCATTCTGGAATGGGAAGGGAAATTGCGAGCAGGGTACTTTCCTCCTCAAATTGGCGGGATAACGCATTTGCTACAATATTTTCGCACCCTTTCTTGTAAATTATCTCATAGTCATATCCCAGCATGTTGGCGAGGCATTTATTTTGTTGTGGTGAGGATAGGCATTGCTCCAAAAAATATTTAAGGCTTTGATGGTCTGTGCGGATTTGGGAACGTCACCCCAATAAGTATGGTCGCCAGGTATCTACTGCATGTAAGATGGACCTGATCACCTTCCCATAGGTAGATTGTCCTAGATTCTTCCCACTTAGTTCTTAGCTCATGAAGGCAAAGGGTTGACCTTCCTGGATTAAGAACGACCCAATACCCGTACCAGAAGCATCACATTCAATCACAAAAGATTTTGTGAAGTCGAGTAGTGCTAAGACTAGAGTGGAACACATGGCATGTTTGAGAGCTGTAAAGGCCTGTTGTGCTTCATCATTTCATAGGAATGAATTTTTCTTGAGGAGTTCAGTGAGGGGCCTAGCAATGCAACCATAATTGTGGACAAATTTGTGATATTAGCCTGTGAGACCCAAAAATCCTCTCAAGCTCTTCAAGGTCTTTGGTTGAGGCCAATCCTACATTGCCTGGATCTTTTTGGTGTCCACCCGGATACCTTCACGCCCCACAATGTGCCCCAAATACTCAACTTCTTCCATGCCAAAAGAGCACTTGGACATCTTGACAAATAGTTTATGCTTGTGGAGCAGTTGCAAGAGAAGATCTACATGCTGAAGATGTGTGGCCTAGGTGCGACTGTAGATGAGGATGTCATCAAAGAAAACAAGCACAAATTTTCTGAGATATGGATTGAGCAGGTGCTTCATAAGGCTCTGAAAAGTGGATGGGGCATTACAAAGACCAAATGGCATGACCAGGAACTCATAATGGCCTTCATGAGTTCATAAAGCAGTCTTTGGAATGTCTACTTCTTTCATGTGAATTTGGTGGTAGCCCGAGCGAAGGTCGAGCTTAGTAAAGAATTAAGCCCCATTTAGTTCATCCAGCAAATCATCGACCACTGGGATGTGAAATTTATCTTTGACCGTCAACTTATTGAGGGCCCTGAAGTCTGGACACATACGTCATTCCCCATCTTTCTTGAGAACCATGACCACTGGCGAAGAATAAGGACTAATGTTGGGACGACTGATGCCTGCTTCCAAGAGTTCCTTGGTTATTTTTTCAATTTCATTCTTTTGGGTGAACGGATATCTATATGGGTGCACATTTGGTGGTTGGGCCCCTGGGACCAAAGTAATGCTATGATCATGTTCCCCTCTCGAGGGTGGAAGCTCATGAGGCTTGTCAAAGACTTGCAGATGAATATGAAGAGAATTGGGTTCGAAGGCCTGGATGACATTAAATTGGGCTATAACTCCATGGTGGCCCTTTTTAAATAATTTTTCCATTCGATGTGAGCTGATGATAGAGGGGGCTCCCGCTCGAAGTCCGTGGAGGGTATGTGTGTGGTTGTTCTGCTTAAAGCTCATATATAACTCCTAGAAATCCATTGTGATTGGGCCAAGTGTGCGAAGCCATTCAGCACCGAGGACAATGTTTCACCCTCCCATGTGTATGACAAACATGTGGGTCTTTAACTGATAATCCCCCATTTGAACTTTGACTTTTTCATAGCGGCCTTCACATTTCATTGTCCCCCCATCAACAATTTAGACCTAGAAGTTAGAAACTGCTCAGACGAAACAATGCACTGCTTGCGCGACTCTTTGATGGATAAAATTATGTGTACTGCCCCTATCAATCAAGACTACTATTGGGCGATGCTTAATAAAACCTCTGATTTTGAGGGTTTGGGGAGAATAAATCCCTACCAAAGCATGTAGAGATATTAATGGTTCTTCAGGTACATTGTCCTGCTAGGTGTCCTCTTCTTCCTCCTCTGGTTCCTCAAGTGGTGGGGCTTCCTCTGATGAACTGTGATCAGTAGCATCAATTTGAAAGAATTTTGGCTCCTTGCATTTATTCCTGGGGGAGTATTTCTCATCACAGTAGCAACACAATCCTTGCTTTCGTCTTTTTGCCATTTATGCTCGTGACACCTTTTGAACCTTGAGTGTTTGGGCAGTGCTTTGGGCCTGTGTGGGGCGACCCTTGGCGATGAAATTTGGGCAATTGGACTAGGCCACTAACTCATGTTCTACTTCACGAGCTATCCTGCAAGCATGCAGCCATGAGCTAGGGTGGTGCAGTCAGACGTGGGCTTGTATGGCTTCTTTGAGACCACTGACAAAACATTCCACGTAGAACTCATTGTGTAGACCTCCAGTGCGGAAAGCTAAGGCTTCAAAGGCTATAATATATTCGTTCATTGTTCCTGTCTGTTGGAGCTTAGTGAGATGACCCAAAAAATTAGATTCATGGTCAAAGCAATCCGTAAGAGCTTTTTTGAATGTCTGCCAAGTCAAGGGCCTTCCATAGTAACGTTGATGCCATTACCACCATTGCCATCTTTCATTTTCCAAGTACATGATACCCACACTAAGCTGAGTCGCATCATCCAGGATGTAATTCAGTGCGAAATATTGCTCCATTTGTGCTATCCATGCGGCTAGGTGAGATCCATCAAATTTATACATGTCCATCTTGGGTGGTCGCGGATGGGATTGTTGGTGGGTGCCAAAGAGGTGAAGAGACTGGCTAGACTCACCCTCAATGTTTTCATTGCCAATATATGCCTCCTTGCGTTCCTCCACCTTGCCCTTAGAGAGTGTTTCATTTAAGTTATTCAGCTGTAAGATGACATCTTTAAATTGTGATTCAAGGATGTCAATCCTCTCATTGGCCATAGCTTGAGCTCCAGTTTGTACCATGCACTGATCCAATGTACTTGAAATTTGGGACCGCTCGAAATTTTTGGCATTAACAATTGTATGGTTCCACCTTGCTCAGCTCGTCGACCTGAGTCTTATGGGTTAAGTCACCAATAAGCGCCCTAGGGTGTCTTAGACTCTTTTTACTCCGAATGGAGTTTTACTCCTTGCTTAGGAATACTGCAGTAGCTGAATCCAAGAAATGTCAATGCTGCCCAAAGTCCTGCGAAAATCACACCCAGGTATAGGAACCCACATAATTAGTCAGATCTTAATGGCAGATCTGATTGTTGCGACGGCTATAGAGCCCAAACTGCTAGATCTGGATGGTGGATCTGATGGATCTAAGAGATCTGAGTGGCTAATCTGATAGATTTGAATGGTGGAACTGATTGCTACTGTGGATCTGATGGATCTGATAGATCTGAATGGCTGAACTGATAGATCTGAATGGCGGAACTGATTGCTACTGCTGTGACAAAACCCCACCTACGAGATCTGATTTGGCAAAGATTATGTGCGATCCTGAGATAGAGGAGGGAACTATGGTCTCCAGGAGTGTCAGGTGCTACAGATCACAATATACATAACGGTTTGACAGTAGTACTCGACCCAATTTTTCAGGGCATTAACCAAGGAGGATCAACCGTTCGCTTAGCCGTACAACCCAACTACCCTATTGTACACGCGAGTAATCTCTCCGAGTGCTGTTCTTGGTGTACTGTAGTAGCAAAACGGCTGACGGTTTATCTATGGTGAGGTTTCAAGGGAGCTAGGGGGCTTCCAATATACCCAGAGGGTACTTGGAAGACAGTCTACGCACAGTTCTATCTAATGCGCTACTACTCGAAGCGGTACCCACAGGGGTTACAAGGGAGTCCAACAAGTGTGACCACCTCTTGTATTTCCTGCATGCATGCCTCCCCAAATCCATAGGTTTATGCGCTCAACGACATATCCCGTGGTTTAAAGACACCGGAACACATCTCTAGCCAAAAAAATTTTTGCTAAAAATTGGAGATCCCATCGGCCCTGGAAAGTGCTTTGATACCACTTGTTATACTCTTAACCTGCAAGACGATACCAAAATACCAAATATGCGAAGAAATATACCCAGAACATAGAACAATTAGAAATAATAGCAAGTATTTTATTATTCAAAAAGCAATGTTCACTTGCCTCTTCGAGGGAGCAACCTCCAATAGAGCTGAGCTCAATTACAAAATAAGACACGATGCTCCTCGAGGGGAGTCTCTATCCTTTATATAGGATTCATACATGCAATACCATGGGGCAATACCATGGTTCTTATTAATACCATCTATCCAATACCATGGTCCATTTGCAACTAACTGTGGTCCCTTCATTAAATGCGGGTTAACCACTTACAATTATTAATATGGGCTTTATTGACTCTTTACTTAACTATAACTATGACTCAATCCTATTACATAAATAAGGGGGTTAGGGTTGGACCCTAACATATTGTGAGAAATTCAAGCCAAGGCTTTGCAAATTATCTAGTTATGGGACATTACAAGGGTCATCCTGAATGAGGATAACCTAAAGTTGCTGGTTTCAATCTTCAAGGCAGAACCATGGGAAGCATCAAAGATCATGGAACAATATAAGGGTTGAAGCTCGAATGGTTTCATGGGACACTTCTATAGATAGCATCAACCAATGGTGAGTAGATATCTTCCTCATTTCCATCCCCTAAACACATCCTTTCTTGCACTAAACCAAAATAAATGAATCCCATTGGTTTTGATAAGTGTCATTTAGTGTCATTGTGCAATACTTCATATAAGGTCTCGACAAAAATCATTAGCAACCACTTAAAATTACACTCAAGAAAAATTACCCCATAAGAGAAAATGGGTTTTCTAAAGGGAAGTAGAATCCTATAAAACATTATAATGGTCCAAGAATACATTCAAAGTAGCCAAATATATGGAAATAGTGGAATGGCCATAAAGTGAAAAACGAAAATTATTTTTGTAAGTTCGGACACTCTTTCTTATTTCCTTGTCTCCACTCATGCAACTCTTCTATCAATTATGTAATAAATAAATCTAAATACCACCCTCATAAAAAGAGTTCGATATGTATTGAAATAATGTAGACAACGACCCATCCAAATCTTGATAAAGACAATAGAACATCCCTTGAATATCATAATAAATGGGGCATCTACAGATGAGGTGATAAACAAATCCTTTCTTGCACTATTACCAAAATAAATGGATCTCGTTGGTTTTGATACATGCCATTTAGTTTCATTGTGCAATATTTCATATAAGGTCTTGACAAAAATTATTAGCAACCATTTGAAAGTTCACTCAAGAAAAATTATCCCATAAGAGAAAATGGGGTTTCGTAAAGGGAAGTATAATACTATAAAACATTGTAATGGTCCAATAATATATTCACAGTAGCCTAAGATGAGTTATAGTTAGTTCTTAGGTGAACATGGCATAGTCTAGTTGTAGTAGTCATAACTTGGTCAAGCTGTTGTAGTCGAGGCAAGACTTGGTTGGGTTCCCAAGTCCCAAAAAGAAGTAAGGGTAACTATGAGGGCATGATAGCTAAGGAGTGCCAAGGCATGCCAAGGAATGAAAAGGCTTGCTAACACATGCCAGATAGTGTCAATGCATGTTGAGGAGTGTTAGGGAGTGCCAAAACATCACAAGGGAGAACTAGGTCAAAATGCATGGAAATGAATGAATAAGAGTGTGTGCCAAGGAGTGTCAATGAATTCCAGGTGTCTCAAGGATAAAGTATGTTAGGATAAGGTTAGAATAAGACTTGTAGGAGGAAAGCCTATGGTTACAATAAGGGCCTGGACAATGTAGTTTCAGACAAATGGATACTTTGGGTTGGGCACAACATTGTTTTTCCAATGACTTGGTTGGGTTCCCAAGTCTCAAAAAAAGTAAGTCTGTCTATGAGGGCATGACAACTAGGGAGTGCTAAGGTTTTCCAGGGAATGCCATGAAGTACTAACACATGCTAGATAGTTCCAAGGCATGTTTGGTATGCCAATACATTCCAAGTGCTAAGGCATGCCAAGATGTGCCAGGCGCCAAGGTGTGGCACCAACACATTCTAGTGTGTGTTAGGGCCAAGTGCCAGGGAAACACGAGGGAGCACTAGTTTCAAATGCATGGAAATGAATGAATAAGAGTGTGAAGGGGAGTGTTAGCAATTTTTAGGTGTGAAAGGAATCAAGGAGTGCTAGGATGTGCTAGGGAGTGCCAAAGCATGCCAAGGAATGCAACGAATTTTAACATGTGCCACATAGTGCCAATGTTAGATGTGCCAAGTGTTATGGCATGTGAAGATGTAAACTATGTGGCTTAGTTGTTTTATGACCACGGTTGGATGTGAGACTTTTCTTTGTAACTCCTTAAGTTGTATGATTTGAGACTCAACGTGATTAGCTTAAGATGAGTTATAGGAAGTTATTAGGTGAACAAGGAATAGTCTATTCATAGTAACTGTAACTTGGTCAAGCTATTGTAGCCAAGACAATATTTGGCTGGGTTTGCAAGTTGCAAAAAAAGGTAAGGGTAGTTGTGAGGGCATGATAGATAAAGAGTGAGAGGGCATGCCAAGGAATGAAAAGGTGTGTTAACAAATTCCATACAGTGTCAATGCATGTCGAGGAGTGTTCAGGAGTGTCAGGGAATCACAAGGGAGAACTAGGTCAAAATGCATGGAAATGAACGAATAAGGTTGTGTGTCAGGGAGTTTCAATGAACTCCAGGTGTCCCAAGGACAATGTGGGTGAGGAAAATTTTCTAATTCTAATGTACACCTTCAAGTGAGAGTACTAAGTCTACCAAAATTCCACAACATGTCAAATCAAGCTAGGGTGCCTTCAGAATTTTATATGCCAGAACATAGAGAACATATGGTGAAATATAAAGGTTGATAGCTAGAGTATCTTATGATCTACAACCCTACACAATCAAATTCCTGAGAACAATCTCTAAGAGTTAGTTATTAAGCATCAACCTGTTGTGCTCTACAACAACCCCCCCATTTCATAACATTTTCATTCACACAAAAAATTAACATATGGAATGGGTCCCTTTTAAATTTAATTGGCATCAATGCTTTTGTGTTCAAAAAGGTATAATAACCAAATGAGTTTATGTATTTAAGCCTTTTTGAATAACAGTATTCCAATAATAAAGCAATCTTTTGTTACTGCGATAAAGCGATCGCAAGATCGCATATCGCAATGACATGAGAAACACATCAAAAACAACACCTAGTTCTCCGCCGATGCGATATCGCTATCGGCTATCGGCGATCGGCGATATTCCATGCACACCTAATAAGGGCACATAACTCACGCCCCGACGTGACGCGATATCGGCGATCGGCTATCGGCACTCCCTCATGTGGGAAGAAACCCTTTAAGTTATACACCCGACCCGATGCGATATCGCTATCGGCCGTCGGCAGAATCCCATGCACTTTGATAAGGCGCTCGGGTCTTACCCCGATGCGATGCGATATCGCAATCGGAAATCGGCGAATCACTTTATATGCACTTTGTAATGTTTCCACGCGCTAGTCCGATGCGATGTCGCAATCGGCACTCGGCAGGATCTTTTCCTAATGATTGTGTAGCATCTATTCCCCGATGCGATGCGATATCGCTCATCGGCGGTCGGCATTCTCAAAAACTCATCACTTGAAGCTTTAAAGTTATATTGATATCCGGTTGATAAAGCGCAAATTTCAAAATACCGTTAAATGCAGGGATAAGGTAATGCATGTGTATTTAAAACTTTGCCCCTTCGATTAACGAACACTTGCGTTTAACCGCCAAAATATCTGTTGCACGCTTAAGGGGGTCATTCAGCCGGATAACGGTGTGATACTCATTTAATGGGTAGCAGGCCTTAAATCACCATTAATGCATCTGCAATATCTTTCCAGTGATTGGATCCACAACCACTTTTGAGAATTAATCTCACCACGCTTCAAATGATATATCTTTCCCTTTATGGATTGTCATTGTTATTTCCTTGTTACGATTTCTCTTGCATTTGTGTAGAATTCATCTGTTGAGAGAAGCCTGAGCATGATGGGGAAGAAATCCAAGAGGACCGCGGGCTCCGCTGCTGCATCTGTTGCAGGACAAGCTTCCGCGGATAAGAAGAAAGGCCTAATTTCAGACACTACATGCACTGGTCTCACTAGGACTTCATGGCAGGGCACATATAATCTATTAGAGGCTGAGCAACCGAAAGTAATAGTGACAGAAGCTAGTGTGGATGTACTGAAGAAGTCCGATGCTACTCTCAAAGACTTGGCCGATTCCTTCCTGCATAGGATAGCAGCCAGAGAACAGGTCCTTCCCTACACTGATGTAGTGCGCTGGGCAATCGAAGAAATTCTGATCATCGATAGAACGTTTCACACAAGGGATGGAAGGATTTTCGGGTCGTTCAAGCCAGAGAACCTAAGGCAAATGTATCATTTGCCCGAGCCAGAGAAAATCTATAACAAAGCCTTCGTGGAGAAATTTGCAGCCGAGAATGAAGTACAATCTGAACCCATCCGGGATTGGAGGCAGAATCCGGCCAAACACAAACACGAAAGCTCGGGTAAGTACTCCGTCGATTCTTTGGCTTCTCCCTATTGCTATGCGGGGATTATGATGTGTAGGCTATGGGGGTTACATGACTCTGCTAATTTCGACATAGAAATGGTTCCCCTAATGGAAGCAGCTGTTAATAGTATAATCATGGATTGGGCCACCATTCTTTCTGATAAGTTGGCCGTAGCTGTTCGCGACTTTAGAGCCAAATCCAGAGTTACCGAAAGGAAAATCTCGCCATTTTATTATAGTGCTTACATTATGCATACTTTGTGTTTTAATTCTGAGTTTCCTATCCTCGGTTGGAGGTGGACCACCCAAGACCCCTCACCCATTCATTTGTACCATCAGAAATTGTGGAAGTCCTCTTACAAGGACCATTTGTATCAAATTTGCAATGGTTTTATGGTTCCCATTCATTATTCCATTTTTGATCGGCCTATTCCCAAAATCTCCTATCTGGTTTCCTTCGACTTACCAGCTGTAGCAGGTTGGTTTGGAGAAGAGCATTTTACCTATATTAGGGTTTATGGGAGCCAGGCCAAGCCGCATGTTCTCCCTTTATATGTTCTAGACAAATTGTTGGCCCAAGAAATCTCCTACCAGATTATGGCCGAGAGTGTCACACAAACTCTCAAGAAAGAAAAGAAGAGGGGCTGGCCCTCTTTTCCCTTGAGAAATGATGTTTTTACTCTGCATGATCTCAAGCATGCAGAAAAAGAGGCAACAAAGATGCAAGCTTTATCCCTCGCCACTATCCCAAGCAGACTCTATGATCCATGTAAAACTGTCTATACTGCCCTAGAACAGGCCAAATTAACAAAAGTTGACCATCAAGAGGATATGTTTGATGACCTGTTCGTCGCCGCCGATTCAAAAGGCCAGACCAAAGAGCTTGCTAGAATGAGATATAATGATGAGACGTTAACTGAGTTCAATAAACTTAGAGAGCAGAGGTTGCAAACTCTGCCTCTAGATTTATTGACAACAACCCCAACGTCTTCCTCAAGCGAGCCTGGTCGGCAACAGACGAGCCAACCTCCTGTTACAACTAATGATCAAAAGAAATAACAGGAGGAAAGGCAAAAGAAGCTGCAGGCGGAAAAGCAAAGAAAAGAGCAAGCTGAGAGGCAGAAGAAGGAGCAGATAGAAAAACAGCAAAAGGCGCAGAAGGATCAAGAACAGAGAAAGCAGAAAGAGATAGAGGAACAGAGGAAAAAAGAAGAAGAGGAGAAACAAAAGAAAGAACTGGCAGATAGGCAGAAAAAGGAATTGGCAGATAGGCAGAAAAGGGAGCAAGAAGAGAGACAAAGAAAAGAACTAGAGGAGCAGCAGCGAAAAGAGTTAGAGGAGCAGCAGAGGTTAGAACAAGAAAAAGAGCGGAGCAAATCCCAGACAGAGCAACATAAACAGACCTCCATTGATCCTGAATTGCTCAAACAATGGAACCAATTCGATTCCATTATCAATGGAAAGGAAGGCTCCAAAGATACAGACACCTCTACGACAAGCGATGTACCAGATACCACTTCTTCTCAGGTTCTAAGTGGAACCAGCGGCCCACCCATTTCAAAGGATGTTGAGGTAATTACTATAGACCCTTCCGATCAAATTGTTCTCCAGGTGGAAGATATTCCTCCCTTGGATGTTTTCTATAGCCCAAAGTATAAAGCCGTTGTTAAGCGCTCAAGGAAAAGACGAAGGCTTGATCAACCTTCTATCTTTCCTGAGCAAACAATCACGGGCAATGTAGTCTGGAAGGAGGAATTGGATCCCTCCGATGATCTAACAAAGCTGTCGCAGTATGCGGGAGCTTATTCTGCAGCGACTATTGACAAAGCATCGGAGGTAAGTCTTCTATTGAAGACTAAGGACCAGGAAATTTGTACATTACAGGCAGAAGTAACCGAGGCGAAAAACAAGGCAGCGCAGGTAGAAGAGCAGTTGCTTGCACAACAACAAGAAAACAATATATTAACCCAGCAACTGCAAACTGAAAAACAGAGAATCGACCAGAGCGCAATCCAGAAGCAGAAAGAATTGTCGGAGGCATTGGCACAGTTGAAAGAGGCGAATGAGCTGATGATGAAATCAAAAGACGAGCAAATAGCTCGACTATTAGCACAGCTTGAAGACATCAAGGGCACTCGGAAAGTGGAGGATTTCAGAGCAGAAGTAGCTCAAATAAATGGCGCATTAATCTCTCAGATTAGACTCCTATGCCAGCAACTTACAGAGGTTGAGCCATTATGCGAAATATCCACAGCAATATGTCAGCAGATAGAGAAAGCCAGAAATGAGCTAGATCAGGCCGAAGAAACCATAACCGGATATCTTGATTGGCAAGATACTGATGTGGGGAAGGCAGCGAACTTGCCTAGAATCTATGAGACATACAAAGACATACTCTTCACGGAGTGGAACACTCAAGTGATGAAAGCGGAAAGGGCAGCTTCAAGGTGTAAGATGATTGCCAGCAATATGATTGATTTAGTCAATAACACACTCTATTTGGCAAACATGATTTCCCAGTGCACACCTGGAAGCATAACAACAGCAAACATGATTGAACAAACAAGTTATCATGACTTGGAGGAAAGGGGAAGGTTAATCGCTGGAGTAAATACTTTAACCTCCGAGGCATATTGGCTCTTTCTAATCAAACCACACACTCAAAGGTCGGCCCTCAAATGTTTAACAGATGCTCTCGGATGCCTGATCCCCGACATTCAGGATGCCACATATGATGCCAAACTCACTTCGCGTCTCAACACTCCACCGGAAGTAGAGCCAATGCTGGCGATATGTCAGCTGAGGTTTAAAGGCAAAGAGCCCACCGAATGAAGCATTGCTGCCGACTGCCAGATCGCCAAGGAAGATGGAAAATATTTATTGATGCCAATTTAATAGCTTTTCAGTTTCTTAGATATTTAGATTAGCTTAGTATTTATAGACCCTTTCATTGTTTTGGAAAGGGTCGTAAAATTTTGTAATAGACTTAAAGGCTGAAGTTTGCACTATTGTGCTTCAGCCTGTATTCTTTTGTGAAACTCGACCAATAGTTCTTAATTTAACGAGAAGGCTGTTTTATACAATTGCGCACTATTGTCTCTTGTTTGGAATGCTTTCTGGTTTGAAGGAAGGACTGCGACATAGCGATTAATATATAGGATTGTTAAGAAGCTTACATGGTACTTTTATCTGCATCTGTCTTCTTTCCTCTTATATGAATTGCTATGTTATTATTTTTGCTATTGTTGAATACATGTATGCGCTGTAACAGCAAATCTTCATTTCGTTCCACTATTGGATGTTTTGTGATATGCCCTCTCTTTTAATCATGCATGTAGCAATGATATGAATGACAAAGTGTAGTAATTCGCTATTATCGCTCTGCATAACTAATTATGCAGAGCAATCTTAAATGGTTTAAACATCTATGCTTTAGTGTTAGAGTCATCTATATGCCTGCTTTAAAGTACAGATTATCAAACGCTATGCTCTAAAAAATGATAAGTCCCGGGATTAGATTATAGTTAGTATATTTCGCCAATAGTTTTAGTTGTTCGCTTATCACCACCATATATCATAAGTCACTCATCCATCCCGTTTACTTATAATTCTTGGGAAACTGGTCCCATTATCCCCAGTCGGAGCCACTATTCCAAACGGAAAAGGAGCTGTACTAAGGTCCGGACCGGGTGGTTTCCCCAATGCTGTTGCAACGATTTTCAGGGCATCAACATTTTTGGAGCTAGAAGGAGTGCATCAACTGTGAATGGCACATAAGTCCAAACCTATAAGCCATTCCAAGAGTATTTCCCCCTCCGAATCCCCTCGACCTTCCCATTTGCATACTGGTTCGCCGATATCCAAACAAGGAGAAGGGGAATCAACTACCACTGCTCAAACCCATCATACCACAGAACAATTAGGTCTTGAATCACCTGAAGTTCAGTCTCTAATCCATAAACTTCAGAGCTTCTCGATTTCACCACAGAAATCTGAGGTATCAGAAAGCAGTGCGACTTCGCAATTCAACCTCACTCACCCTCTCACCAGACTTCAGAGCGAAAAACTCGGTATCGAACCCACTGAGTTCCCTTTACCTAAAAGGAAAAGGGCAAAGAAAATTACTGAAGGATCTGATAGTGAAGAGCTTTCATCTACGTCCTCCATTGCATTTTCTCCTCTGCGAGGTCAACCATCCACTCCCTCATTGCAAATTGTCGTTCATCAGGGATCAGAAGCCTCAATATCCCAACCTATTCACTCCTCATCTTTGATACCTTCCCATACATCTGGAATCCCAACAGTAGTGTCAACCACTGTCGCTATCATAATGGCAGACCCATGGACTAGGCCAGGAGCAGTCAACATGCCTGCACCATTACATGATCTACCCGATGCTCCCGAAAAATGGCTGCCTAAATTCAATCCAGATGACGGGACCTAGGCGGAAGAACACATCAACAATTTTATGTTAGCAGTTAACTTAAAAGGAGTGACAGAGCAAGATGTTGTCGTAAGACTCTTCCCTTACACCTTACAAGGATCAACAGGATCCTAGTATTTTTCCTTACCTTCTGGTTCAATTACCAGTTGGAACACATGCCAAGAGCAGTTTCTCACCAAATATGGAGATGATAGGTCCTTAGCTACTTTAATAAACGACCTCTCCAATCTGAGAATAGAGCACAGGGAACCAATAAAGGAGTTTAATACCAGATTTAATAAACTCTTGAATAAAATCCCTACCGCTTCTAAACCAAGTGAACAAATCCGAAGCGAATGGTATATTACAGCCCTACCTGCCAACATAGCCATTTTTGTAGACAGGGCTGGGAAACCTACCTTAGCTGAAAACATGAGAGAGGCACTTGCTGTTGAAAAGCGCATCAATGCTCTAGAAAAGAAAGCTGCTTTGGAAGATAGAAAAGCTAAAAAAGTCTCGTTTAAAGAAGATTCCAAGAAGAAAACCCCAAAGGACCCGTATGACATGGAAGGTTTACAAAAGGTCCTTAAAACATTGTCTAACTAAATGGTTGAGATAAAAAAGCAGGTGGCCGAAACCTCAAACAAAAGACCATTTAGAACTTATAAGAAAACTGAATCAAAGCCCCCCAATGTTATATCTAACGCAGATTCAGAGCAAGAAGAAGAGGAAGAGGAAACAACTTCACAAACCGATGATGAAGAAGAAGTAGCTGAATGCCACGGAATGTGGGATTTTATACTCCCAAACTCTGACACCGAGAATGAAGAAGAAGCCTTTCCGGTTACTACAAGAAGTAAAAGTACTTCTGAACCCGCCGAGGCAACTTCAAAGAAGAGGAGCTCAGGTGCTGCTACAGCAAAGGAAAAAGTCCCCCCAAAGAAACCACCTGTAGTAGTTCCCCAAAACCAGCCTTCAACTTCTAATTCTCCTTCAACATCCAAAACACTAGTGGTATCCGATTCAATGGAATATAATATTGTTGATGACATGAAGAAAACTAAGGCAAATATAGCCATGTTTGAACTTAGCAAATTAAAGCATCAACAAAAATTACTTCTTAAAGAATTAAATGTTGTTCCCTCTACTCCCCTTCCCAGTGCAAGAGCTGCCAACGATTCAGGCCAGCCTCCTGCAGGTATGGTTGAAATTACCGATTCAGTTCTAATTGGAGATAAATCAAATTCTCAAACTCCACCCTTCCTGCTGACTTATGAGATTTATAATAGAAACCTGCACAACTGTTTAATTGATTCAGGGGCCTCATCTAATATAATGCCAGCTTCAGTTTGCTCTAAACTGAACATTGAACCCCAGAAGTCTGCCATTCATATTGTACAGTTGGATAGGACTAAAGTGCAGGTTGTGGGAGAAATTAATTCTGTAACCATCAGGTTGTCTGCCGACCCCAGGATTGTACAGAGGATTGACATCTTGATTGCCGACATACCTGAATTTTATGGTTTAATTTTGAGCAGAGATTGGTCTGAAAAGCTGCATGGGTATATTTCCACAGATTGGTCACATATGTGGCTTCCCTACAAGGGAAAGCCGAATCAAATAAGGATCGATCGGGAGAAGCATATGACCCACACAGTTACTGAATTTGAGCAAGAAAACCAACCTGTGGCATTCAACAACAACATTTTGGGGAACTATTCGTCAAAATCATTCTTTGGCAACTTTGTTGCCCAACCATCTCCTTTTTCGGTCAATCATTTTACATCTCAGATTGAAAATTTTTTACAAACTGATAAGTCCAGATGTTTTAATGATGCTGAGAAAATTGTAGATATTTTTGTTAATACTCCGTTATTTTGGTCTTTATATTTTGATGGCTCTAAGTCCAGTGAAGGCTCAGGAGCAGGTTGCATTTTGGTTAGTCCGCAAGGAGAAAAGACAATGCTGTCTTGTAGGTTAGAATTTGAGTGCACTAATAACACAACCGAATATGAAGCTTTAGTCCAGGGATTATATAAAGCAATCGGCCTTGAAGTGCGATATCTAAAAGTATTCGGCGATTCAGAAATCATTGTCAAACAGGTTAGAAATGCAATTCATTGCCTTTCGACTCACCTTAAACATTATCAATCGCTAGTACAGGATCTTACCTCACACTTTTCAGCATTCAATATTTCTTCCATTCCACGATCTCAAAATTCGGCAGCAGACCTACTAGCCAATGTAGCTTCTAAGCTTCTGCCTTCTGAAGACTACAGCCTTGATAGATTTTCTGTAGAATTACTTTTTAGGCCTTCAATTCCTGACAATGTCACTAATTGGAGAGTATTTAACCATGACGACGATATTTTGCAGTTTCTAACTTCGGAAAAATCCTATAACAATCAAGTTATTGAGGAAGATGATCATGATCTACAGATGAAAGAAACGCCTCAAGAAAATTCGATCCCTAAACCAGTGGTAAAGCTTGAAGACCTTTATGATATCAAAGACAGGTTTAAACCTGTAATAAATTCAAAGCTTCAAAGTTCTACCCTTAGGTTTGAATTGATAAATCTAGGCACTAACGATGCTCCTCAAAACATCAACTTAGGAATAGGACTTTCCCAGGAAGAAAAGGAAGCATTTATTAAACTATTAAGAAAAAACAAACAGGTCTTTGCTTGGAAATATGACGACTTGAAGACATATGATACATCTATTATCCAGCATACCATTCCTATGCTTCCTGATCAGAAACCGATTCAGCAAAAGTTAAGAAAAATACATCCAAATTTGGAGAGCCAGATAAAGTCGGAGCTTAACAAGGTCTTGAAAGCCAAGATTATTTTTCCGGTCCGACATTCAAACTGGGTCTCTAATATGGTGCCAGTCAGAAAGAAAAATGGCGACATTCGAATTTGTATTGATTTCAGGAACTTGAATAAAGCAAGCTTAAAAGACAATTTCCCATTGCCTACTATGGAGCAAATTCTCCAGTCAGTAGCAGGCTCTGAATTGATGTCCTTTCTAGATGGTTTTTCAGGGTATAATCAAGTTCTGGTTCATCCTGACGACCAACTTAAAACCACATTCAGAACAAAATGTGGAACCTATGCATATCAGAAAATGCCTTTTGGACTAATAAATGCAGGAGCGACTTTCCAAAGAGCTATGGATACAACTTTTAGAGGGTTAATTAATAGAACAGTGGTGGTCTATCTAGACGACATAACTGTATTCTCTAAAGAGAGATCTAATCATTTGCACGATTTAAATTAAATCTTTCAGCGATGCAAAAGATATGGTATTTCTCTGAACCCAAAGAAGTCTTTCTTTGCTCTTGATCAAGGAAAACTCTTAGGCTTTATAGTATCCAAAGATGGCATTTATATTGATCCTGATCGGATTAAGGAAATTTCTGAAATCCCTTTCCCACACAATAAAAAATCGATGCAGTCATTTTTGGGTCAGATTAATTTTGTCAAACGATTTGTTCCAGATTTTTCTCAAATTGTATTACCACTTCAGTCAATGATCAAGAAGAATTCAGTCTTCAAGTGGGGATCAGAAGAAAAGCAAGCTTTTGATGATATCAAGCAATCAATAATCAATGCCCCAGCCTTGAATACTCCAAATTTTTCTAATCATTTTACATTGTATACTATCGCATCCAACTCTTCATATGCTGCTGTACTCACACAACCGAATGACAACAACTTAGAAGCACCCATTTCATTTTTTAGCTCAAACCTTCAGGGTGCCGAATTAAATTATTCCGACGTGGAGAAACAAGCCTTTGCTATATTCAAAGCAGTCAAGCATTACAGACCCTTCCTTTTGAAAACTCACACAAAAGTTATAGTCCCTTTCCCAGCGGTAAAGCAACTATTAATTCAAAAAGAACTGGGTGAAAAAAGAGCCAATTGGGTCACAGCGCTTCAAGAGTATGACTTAGAAATAAAGCCAGCAAAGATTGTTAGGGGCCAAGGTTTTTGCAGGATATTGGCAGGAGCATCAAACATTCCTGAATCAAGCGATATGGATCAGACTGAATCAATCAATCAGATAAGTGTCACTGATTCTGAATCTCAATATGCAGATTTAATATTTTATTTGAAGAACGGTTATGCTCCACCAAATTTATCTTACAAAAATAAAAGGGCCATTAGATTAAAAGCAAAGAATTTCACTCTTATTGATGATGTGCTTTTTAGACAAAATTATGATTCTATCCTGTTAAGATGTCTTGAGAAACCTGAAGCTCAAAAGGTTTTGCAGGAGCTACATGATGGACCAGCAGGAGGACATTTTGGAGCAGACACAACAGCTCACAAAGTTATTCATGCTGGATATTATTGGCCTACTCTTTTTAGAGATGCTCATGAATACGTAAGAAAATGTTTCAATTGCCAAACCTCAAGTGGAAGACAACGGAAATCAGCTTTCCCTCTGCAACCTGTCAACATTGAACAACCATTTGAACAATGGGGATTAGATATCATTGGGGAAATTACTCCACCATCCTCCAAACAACATAGGTATATCCTCACTGCTACTGATTATTTTACCAAATGGGTGGAGGCTATTCCGTTGAAGGCAGCAAATTCAGAGGCAATCATCGATTTCATAGACCAATTCATCATTACCAAGTTTGGTGTCCCAAACGCTCTTGTTTTTGATAATGCTTCCTATTTCTCAGGAAATGCTATATATGATTTCGCTATTAAAAGGGGATTTAAACTGAAATATTCTGCTAATTATTATCCCCGGGGAAATGGTTTAGCCGAATCTACTAATAAGAATCTCATCAAAATCATTAAGCGAACTGTTGAACAGAATCATAGAAACTGGCACAAATCTTTAGTGTTTGCATTATGGGCTGATAGAATAACACAAAAGGCTTCTATAGGTTCCTCCCCATTTAATCTGGTATATGGAAAAGAAGCAGTATTGCCTACGAATCTTGTTTTACCATCTTTAGCCCTAGTACAGTACATTGAAGAGACTTCTTCTTCTTCCATCCAATTTAGACATGACCAAATTCTTAAATTAGAAGAAGAAAGGGAAAAAGCCAGAATCACTCATGCCAAACATCAGCAAATCATCAAAGCATCCTTTGAATCAGCCTCATCTGGTTCCAAACAGTTTCAAGTTGGTGATTTAGTTCTCAAATGGGACAAGGCCCATGAAGATAAAGGTAAGCATGCCAAATTTCAGAAAATGTGGCTTGGACCATTTCAGATCTGTGAGAAGATAGGCCATTCAACTTTTATATTGCAAGACTTATCAGGGTTGAGAGATTCTCTCCCTGTTAATGGCCTGATCTTGAAGAAATTCTTTAATTGAGAAGGTAATCCCTTCTCCTCTTTGTAGATTTGCGTAGTTTGTAGGATCGGTAGGAAATAAAACTGTAGAGTATCCCCATTGACCTTTTGCTGTGTTTGAAGAAGCTGTCTCACAAAAAATAATAAGAATATTTGCTTTTAGATAGTAGAACCCTCAATCAAAAGGAATAATTTTTAGGAAATTAGATATCCTTGTGTTCTGAAATTACAATCTAACTTTTGAAGACTCTTCTCAAGATGTAAAAGTTCTGTGAATCATTTTCTGTTTTCAAAACTGGTCTCCAAAGGTTATCCATTTTAAGATAGAAACTAACCCATTTTCAACATCTTCAACTCTTCACCTGTCATCCATTTGCTCTTAAGGAGAAGATTGTTCACCCCATTCACTAAAGTTTACGGTTACTCAGAGTGTAATTCTAAAATATAAAAGATTAAAGATAAGAGGTCTTATTACAAGCCTGCTTACCATGTTCATAGGAAAATAGTTTGACTGACATTACCAATACTGCCTACCAAAACAGGGTAATGGCTTGAAATTTCAAGACAAGAGGTCTCATCATGAGCCAGCTTGTTCAGTTAAATTATTACCAGTGAATGGCATTGTCAATAGATGGCCACCAAACCAGGACAATGGCTTTTTATCTTATCAATGACAAAGAAGAAAAAACAGGTGAAAAATAAAATATGAGTACATGTTTCAGCTTCATTCTGTTAACTACACTCTTATGTGAATGGAAAAGTGAACAATACTATGGTTAAAAGGTATCCCTATCGAGACTATAAACGTTTGCTGGCAACAGAGGCTCTACCTATGACAGAGGAGTTAATTATAAAGCTGATTTGGGAAAGCTTTCTGTTTTATCATTATAAAACAATAAAGGCCTATTTTAAGAACTTAGAATGTATTTATTTTCTTGAAACCAAAAGGGAAGAAGTTAACAGAATAAGTTCACTTTGTTCAGAACGCATGAATATCTAGTTAAATTAGAAGTTTTCCCTTCTGATTGAGTTTCTATTTTCAAAAAGCTTAAGTGTTTGTATTAGTTTCAGAGATAACTGGTTCTTCCAGTGAATCGCCAATTGTTGTGCTCTACAACAACCCCCCATTTCATAACATTTTCATTCACAAAAAAAATTAATATATGGAATGGGTCCCTTTTAAATTTAATTGGCATCAATGCTTTTATGTTCAAAAAGGTATAATAACCAAATGAGTTTATGTATTTAAGCCTTTTTGAATAACAGTATTCCAATAATAAAGCAATCCTTTGTTACTGCAATAAAGCGATCGCAAGATTGCATATCGCAATGACATGAGAAACACATCAAAAACAGCACCTAGTTCTCCGCCGATGCGATATCGCTATCGGCTATCGGCGATCGGCGATATTCCATGCACACCTAATAAGGGCACATAACTCACGCCCCGACGCGACGCGATATCGGCGATCGGCTATCGGCACTCCCTCATGTGGGAAGAAACCCTTTAAGTTATACACCCGACCCGATGCGATATCGCTATCGGCCGTCAGCAAAATCCCATGCACTTTGATAAGGCGCTCGGGTCTTACCCCGATGCGATGCGATATCGTAATCGGAAATCGGCGAATCACTTTATATGCACTTTGTAATCTTTCCACGCGCTAGTCCGATGCGATGTCGCAATCGGCACTCGGCAGGATCTTTTCCTAATGATTGTGTAGCATCTATACCCCAATGCGATGCGATATCGCTCATCGGCGGTCGGCATTCTAAAAAACTCATCACTTGAATCTTTAAAGTTATATTGATATCCGGTTGATAAAGCGCAAATTTCGAAATACCGTTAAATGCAGGCATAAGGTAATGCATGTGTATTTAAAACTTTGCCCCTTCGATTAAAGAACACTTGCGTTTAACCGCCAAAATATCTGTTGCACGCTTAAGGGGGTCATTCAGCTGGATAACGGTGTGATACTCATTTAATGGGTAGCAGGCCTTAAATCACCATTAATGCATCTGCAATATCTTTCCAGTGATTGGATCCGCAGCCACTTTTGAGAATTAATCTCACCACGCTTCAAATGATATATCTTTCCCTTTATGGATTGTCATTGTTATTTCCTTGTTACGTTTTCTCTTGCATTTGTGTAGAATTCATCTGTTGAGAGAAGCCTGAGCATGATGGGGAAGAAATCCAAGAGGACCGCGGGCTCCGCTGCTGCATCTGTTGCAGGACAAGCTGCCGCGGATAAGAAGAAAGGCCTAATTTCAGACACTACGTGCACTGGTCTCACTAGGACTTCATGGCAAGGCACATATAATCTATTAGAGGCTGAGCAATCGAAAGTAATAGTGACAGAAGCTAGTGTGGATGTACTGAAGAAGTCTGATGCTACTCTCAAAGACTTGGCCGATTCCTTCCTACACAGGATAGCAGCCAGAGAACAGGTCCTTCCCTACACTGATGTAGTGCGCTGGGCAATCGAAGAAATTCCGATCATCGATAGAACGTTTCACACAAGGGATGGAAGGATTTTCGGGTCGTTCAAGCCAGAGCACCTAAGGCAAATGTATCATTTGCCCGAGCCAGAGAAAATCTATAACAAAGCCTTCGTGGAGAAATTTGCAGCCGAGAATGAAGTACAATCTGAACCCATCCGGGATTGGAGGCAGAATCCGGCCAAACACAAACACGAAAGCTCGGGTAAGTACTCCATCGATTCTTTGGCTTCTCCCTATTGCTATGCGGGGATTATGATGTGTAGGCTATGGGGGTTACATGACTCTGCTAATTTCGACATAGAAATGGTTCCCCTAATGGAAGCAGCTGTTAATAGTATAATCATGGATTGGGCCACCATTCTTTCTGATAAGTTGGCCGTAGCTGTTCGTGACTTTAGAGCCAAATCCAGAGTTACCGAAAGGAAAATCCCGCCATTTTATTATAGTGCTTACATTATGGATACTTTGTGTTTTAATTCTGAGTTTCCTATCCTCGGTTGGAGGTGGACCACCCAAGACCCCTCACCCATTCATTTGTACCATCAGAAATTGTGGAAGTCCTCTTACAAGGACCATTTGTATCAAATTTGCAATGGTTTTATGGTTCCCATTCATTATTCCATTTTTGATCGGCCTATTCCCTAAATCTCCTATCTAGCTTCCTTCGACTTACCAGCTGTAGCAGGTTGGTTTGGAGAAGAGCATTTTACCTATATTAGGGTTTATGGGAGCCAGGCCAAGCCGCATGTTCTCGCTTTATATGTTCCAGACAAATTGTTGGCCCGAGAAATCTCCTACCAGATTATGGCCAAGAGTGTCACACAAACTCTCAAGAAAGAAAAGAAGAGGGGCTGGCCCTCTTTTCCCTTGAGAATTGGTGTTTTTACTCTACATGATCTCAAGCATGCAGAAAAAGAGGCAACAAAGATGCAAGCTTTATCCCTGGCCACTATCCCAAGCAGACTCTATGATCCACATAAAACTGTCTATACTGCCCTAGAACAGGCCAAATTAACAAAAGTTGACCATTAAGAGGATACGTTTGATGACCTGTTCATCGCCGCCGATTCAATAGGCCAGACCAAAGAGCTAGCTAGAATGAGATATAATGATGAGACGTTAACTGAGTTCAATAAACTTAGAGAGCAGAGGTTGCAAACTCTGCCTCTAGATTTATTGACAACAACCCCAACGTCTTCCTCAAGCGAGCCTGGTCGGCAACAGACGAGCCAACCTCCTGTTACAACTAATGATCAAAAGAAACAACAGGAGGAAAGGCAAAAGAAGCTGCAGGCGGAAAAGCAAAGAAAAGAGCAAGCTGAGAGGCAGAAGAAGGAGCAGATAGAAAAACAACAAAAGGCGCAGAAGGATCAAGAACAGAGAAAGCAGAAAGAGATAGAGGAACAGAGGAAAAAAGAAGAAGAGGAGAAACAAAAGAAAGAACTGGCAGATAGGCAGAAAAAGGAATTGGCAGATAGGCAGAAAAGGGAGCAAGAAGAGAGACAAAGAAAAGAACTACAGGAGCAGCAGCGAAAAGAGTTAGAGGAGGAGCAGAGGTTAGAACAAGAAAAAGAGCGGAGCAAATCCCAGACAGAGCAACATAATCAGACCTCCATTGATCCTGAATTGCTCAAACAATGGAACCAATTCGATTCCATTATCAGTGGAAAGGAAGGCTCCAAAGATACAGACACCTCTAAGACAAGCGATGTACCAGATACCACTTCTTCTCAGGTTCTAAGCGGAACCAGCGGCCCACCCATTTCAAAGGATGTTGAGGTAATTACTATAGACCCTTCCGATCAAATTGTTCTCTAGGTGGAAGATATTCCTCCCTTGGATGTTTTCTATAGCCCAAAGTATAAAGCCGTTGTTAAGCGCTCAAGGAAAAGACGAAGGCTTGATCAACCTTCTATCTTTCCTGAGCAAACAATCACGTGCAATGTAGTCTGGAAGGAGGAATTGGATCCCTCTGATGATCTAACAAAGCTGTCGCAGTATGCGGGAGCTTATTCTGCAGCAACTATTGACAAAGCATCGGAGGTAAGTCTTCTATTGAAGACTAAGGACTAGGAAATTTGTACATTACAGGCAGAAGTAACCGAGGCGAAAAACAAGGCAGCGCAGGTAGAAGAGCAGTTGCTGGCACAACAACAAGAAAACAATATATTAACCCAGCAACTGCAGACTGAAAAACAGAGAATCGACCAGAGCGCAATCCAGAAGCAGAAAGAATTGTCGGAGGCATTGGCACAGTTGAAAGAGGCGAATGAGCTGATGATGAAATCAAAAGACGAGCAAATAGCTCGACTATTAGCACAGCTTGAAGACATCAAGGGCACCCAGAAAGTGGAGGATTTCAGAGCAGAAGCAGCTCAAATAAATGGCGCATTAATCTCTCAGATTAGACTCCTATGCCAGCAACTTACAGAGGCTGAGCCATTATGCGAAATATCCACAGCAATATGTCATCAGATAGAGAAAGCCAGAAATGAGCTAGATCAGGCCGAAGAAACCATAACCGGATATCTTGATTGGCAAGATACTGATGTGGGGAAGGCAGCGAACTTGCCTAGAATCTATGAGACATACAAAGACATACTCTTCACGGAGTGGAACACTCAAGTGATGAAAGCGGAAAGGGCAGCTTCAAGGTGTAAGATGATTGCCAGCAATATGATTGATTTAGTCAATAACACACTCTATTTGGCAAACATGATTTCCCAGTGCACACCTGGAAGCATAACAACAGCAAACATGATTGAACAAACAAGTTATCATGACTTGGAGGAAAGTGGAAGGTTAATCGCTGGAGTAATTACTTTAACCTCCGAGGCATATTGGCTCTTTCTAATCAAACCACACACTCAAAGTTTGGCCCTCAAACGTTTAACAGATGCTCTCGGATGCCTGATCCCTGACATTCAGGATGCCACATATGATGCCCAACTCACTTCGCGTCTCAACACTCCACCGGAAGTAGAGCCAATGCTGGCGATATGTCAGCTGAGGTTTAAAGGCAAAGAGCCCACCGAATGAAGCATTGCTGCCAACTGCCAGATCGCCAAGGAAGATGGAAAATATTTATTGATGCCAATTTAATAGCTTTTCAGTTTCTTAGATATTTAGATTAGCTTAGTATTTATAGACCCTTTCATTGTTTTGGAAAGTGTCGTAAAATTTTGTAATAGACTTAAAGGCTGAAGTTTGCACTATTGTGCTTCAGCCTGTATTCTTTTGTGAAACTCGACCAATAGTTCTTAATTTAACGAGAAGGCTGTTTTATACAATTGCGCACTATTGTCTCTTGTTTGGAATGCTTTCTGGTTTGAAGGAAGGACTGTGACATAGCGATTAATATATAGGATTGTTAAGCAGCTTACATGGTACTTTTATCTGCATCTGTCTTCTTTCCTCTTATATGAATTGCTGTGTTATTATTTTTGCTATTGTTGAATACATGTATGCGCTGTAACAGCAAATCTTCATTTCGTTCCACTATTGGATGTTTTGTGATATGTCCTCTCTTTTAATCATGCATGTAGCAATGATATGAATGACAAAGTGTAGTAATTCGCTATTATCGCTCTGCATAACTAATTATGCAGAGCAATCTTAAATGGTTTAAACATCTATGCTTTAGTGTTAGAGTCATCTATATGCCTGCTTTAAAGTACAGATTATCAAACGCTACGCTCTAAAAAATGATAAGTCCCGGGATTAGATTATAGTTAGTATATTTCGCCAATAGTTTTAGTTGTTCGCTTATCACCACCATATATCATAAGTCACTCATCCATCCCGTTTACTTATAATTCTTGGGAAACTGGTCCCATTATCCCCAGTCGGAGCCACTATTCCAAACGGAAAAGGAGCTGTACTAAGGTCCGGACCGGGTGGTTTCCCCAATGTTGTTGCAATGATTTTCGGGGCATCAACATTTTTGGCGCTAGAAGGAGGGCATCAACTATGAATGGCACATAAGTCCAAACCTATAAGCCATTCCAAGAGTATTTCCCCCTCCGAATCCCCTCGACCTTCCCATTTGCATACTGGTTCGCCGGTATCCAAACAAGGAGAAGGGGAATCAACTACCACTGCTCAAACCCATCATACCACAGAACAATTAGGTCTTGAATCACCTGAAGTTCAGTCTCTAATCCATAAACTTCAGAGCTTCTCGATTTCACCACAGAAATCTGAGGTATCAGAAAGCAGTGCGACTTCGCAATTCAACCTCACTCACCCTCTCACCAGACTTCAGAGCGAAAAACTCGGTATCGAACCCACTGAGTTCCCTTTACCTAAAAGGAAAAGGGCAAAGAAAATTACTGAAGGATCTGATAGTGAAGATCTTTCATCTACGTCCTCCATTGCATTTTCTCCTCTGCGAGGTCAACCATCCACTCCCTCATTGCAAATTGTCGTTCATCAGGGATCAGAAGCCTCAATATCCCAACCTATTCACTCCTCATCTTTGATCCCTTCCCATACATCTGGAATCCCAACAGTAGTGTCAACCACTGTCGCTATCATAATGGCAGACCCATGGACTAGGCCAGGAGCAGTCAACATGCCTGCACCATTGCATGATCTACCCGATGCTCCCGAAAAATGGCTGCCTAAATTCAATCCAGATGACGGGACCCAGGCGGAAGAACACATCAACATTTTTATGTTAGCAGTTAACTTAAAAGGAGTGACAGAGCAAGATGTTGTCGTAAGACTCTTCCCTTACACCTTACAAGGATCAGCAAGATCCTGGTATTTTTCCTTACCTTCTGGTTCAATTACCAGTTGGAACACATGCCAAGAGCAGTTTCTCACCAAATATGGAGATGATAGGTCCTTAGCTACTTTAATAAACGACCTCTCCAATATGAGAATAGAGCACAGGGAACCAATAAAGGAGTTTAATGCCAGATTTAATAAACTCCTGAATAAAATCCCTACCGCTTCTAAACCAAGTGAACAAATCCGAAGCGAATGGTATATTACAGCCCTACCTGCCAACATAGCCATTTTTGTAGACAGGGCTGGGAAACCTACCTTAGCTGAAAACATGAGAGAGGCACTTGCTGTTGAAAAGCGCATCAATGCTCTAGAAAAGAAAGCTGCTTTGGAAGATAGAAAACCTAAAAAGTCTCGTTTAAAGAAGATTCCAAGAAGAAAACCCCAAAGGACCCGTATGACATGGAAGGTTTACAAAAGGTCCTTAAAACATTGTCTAACGAAATGGTTGAGATAAAAAAGCAGGTGGCCGAAACCTCAAACAAAAGACCATTTAGAACTTATAAGAAAACTGAATCAAAGCCCCCCAATGTTATATCTAACGCAGATTCAGAGCAAGAAGAAGAGGAAGAGGAAACAACTTCACAAACCGATGATGAAGAAGAAGTAGCTGAATGCCACAGAATGTGGGATTTTATACTCCCAAACTCTGACACCGAGAATGAAGAAGAAGCCTTTCCGGTTACTACAAGAAGTAAAAGTACTTCTGAACCCGCCCAGGCAACTTCAAAGAAGAGGAGCGCAGGTGCTGCTACAGCAAAGGAAAAAGTCCCCCCAAAGAAGCCACCTGTAGTAGTTCCCCAAAACCAGCCTTCAACTTCTAATTCTCCTTCAACATCCAAAACACTAGTGGTATCCGATTCAATGGAATATAATATTGTTGATGACATGAAGAAAACTAAGGCAAATATAACCATGTTTGAACTTAGCAAATTAAAGCATCAACAAAAATTACTTCTTAAAGAATTAAATGCTGTTCCCTCTACTCCCCTTCCCAGTGCAAGAGCTGCCAACGATTCAGGCCAGCCTCCTGCAGGTATGGTTGAAATTACCGATTCAGTTCTAATTGGAGATAAATCAAATTCTCACACTCCACCCTTCCTGCTGACTTATGAGATTTATAATAGAAACCTGCACAACTGTTTAATTGATTCAGGGGCCTCATCTAATATAATGCTAGCTTCAGTTTGCTCTAAACTGAACATTGAACCCCAGAAGTCTGCCATTCATATTGTACAGTTGGATAGGACTAAAGTGCAGGTTGTGGGAGAAATTAATTCTGTAAACATTAGGCTGTCTGCCGACCCCAGGATTGTACAGAGGATTGACATCTTGATTGCGGACATACCTGAATTTTATGGTTTAATTTTGAGCAGAGATTGGTCTGAAAAGCTGCATGGGTATATTTCCACAGATTGGTCACATATGTGGCTTCCCTACAAGGGAAAGCCGAATCAAATAAGGATCGATCGGGAGAAGCATATGACCCACACAGTTACTGAATTTGAGCAAGAAAACCAACCTGTGGCATTCAACAACAACATTTTGGGGAACTATTCGTCAGAATCATTCTTTGGAAACTTTGTTGCCCAACCATCTCCTTTTTCGGTCAATCATTTTACATCTCAGATTGAAATTTTTTCACAAACTGATAAGTCCAGATGTTTTAATGATGCTGAGAAAATTGTAGATATTTTTGTTAATACTCCGTTATTTTGGTCTTTATATTTTGATGGCTCTAAGTCCAGTGAAGGCTCAGGAGCAGGTTGCATTTTGGTTAGTCCGCAAGGAGAAAAGACAATGCTGTCTTGTAGGTTAGAATTTGAGTGCACTAATAACACAGCCGAATATGAAGCTTTAGTCCAGGGATTATATAAAGCAATCGGCCTTGAAGTGCGATATCTAAAAGTATTCGGTGATTCAGAAATCATTGTCAAACAGGTTAGAAATGCAATTCATTGCCTTTCGACTCACCTTAAACATTATCAATCGCTAGTACAGGATCTTACCTCACACTTTTCAGCATTCAATATTTCTTCCATTCCACGATCTCAAAATTCGGCAGCAGACCTACTAGCCAATGTAGCTTCTAAGCTTCTGCCTTCTGAAGACTACAACCTTGATAGATTTTCTGTAGAATTACTTTTTAGGCCTTCAATTCCTGACAATGTCACTAATTGGAGAGTATTTAACCATGACTACGATATTTTGCAGTTTCTAACTTCGGAAAAATCCTATAACAATCAAGTTATTGAGGAAGATGATCATGATCTACAGATGAAAGAAACGCCTCAAGAAAATTCGATCCCTAAACCAGTGGTAAAGCTTGAAGACCTTTATGATATCAAAGACAGGTTTAAACCTGTAATAAATGCAAAGCTTCAAAGTTCTACCCTTAGGTTTGAATTGATAAATCTAGGCACTAACGATGCTCCTCAAAACATCAACTTAGGAATAGGACTTTCCCAGGAAGAAAAGGAGGCATTTATTAAACTATTAAGAAAAAACAAACAGGTCTTTGCTTGGAAATATGACGACTTGAAGACATATGATACATCTATTATCCAGCATACCATTCCTATGCTTCCTGATCAGAAACCGATTTAGCAAAAGTTAAGAAAAATACATCCAAATTTGGAGAGCCAGATAAAGTCGGAGCTTAACAAGCTCTTGAAAGCCAAGATTATTTTTCCGGTCCGACATTCAAACTGGGTCTCTAATATGGTGCCAGTCAGAAAGAAAAATGGCGACATTCGAATTTGTATTGATTTCAGGAACTTGAATAAAGAAAGCTTAAAAGACAATTTCCCATTGCCTACTATGGAACAAATTCTCCAGTCAGTAGCATGCTCTGAATTGATGTCCTTTCTAGATGGTTTTTCAGGGTATAATCAAGTTCTGGTTCATCCTGACGACCAACTTAAAACCACATTCAGAACAAAATGGGGAACCTATGCATATCAGAAAATGCCTTTTGGACTAATAAATGCAGGAGCGACTTTCCAAAGAGCTATGGATACAGCTTTTAGAGGGTTAATTAATAGAACAATGGTGGTCTATCTAGACGACATAACTGTATTCTCTAAAGAGAGATCTAATCATTTGCACGATTTAAATCAAATCTTTCAGCGATGCAAAAGATACGGTATTTCTCTGAACCCAAAGAAGTCTTTCTTTGCTCTTGATCAAGGAAAACTCTTAGGCTTTATAGTATCCAAAGATGGCATTTATATTGATCCTGATCGGATTAAGGAAATTTCTGAAATCCCTTTCCCACACAATAAAAAATCGATGCAGTCATTTTTGGGTCAGATTAATTTTGTCAAACGATTTGTTCCAGATTTTTCTCAAATTGTATTACCACTTCAGTCAATGATCAAGAAGAATTCAGTCTTCAAGTGGGGATCAGAAGAAAAGCAAGCTTTTGATGATATCAAGCAATCAATAATCAATGCCCCAGCCTTGAATACTCCAAATTTTTCTAATCATTTTACATTGTATACTATCGCATCCAACTCTTCATATGCTGCTGTACTCACACAACCGAATGACAACAACTTAGAAGCACCCATTTCATTTTTTAGCTCAAACCTTCAGGGTGCCGAATTAAATTATTCCGACGTGGAGAAACAAGCCTTTGCTGTATTCAAAGCAGTCAAGCATTACAGACCCTTCCTTTTGAAAACTCACACAAAAGTTATAGTCCCTTTCCCAGCGGTAAAGCAACTATTAATTCAAAAAGAACTGGGTGAAAAAAGAGCCAATTAGGTCACAGCGCTTCAAGAGTATGACTTAGAAATAAAGCCAGCAAAGATTGTTAGGGGCCAAGGTTTTTGCAGGATATTGGCAGGAGCATCAAACATTCCTGAATCAAGCGATATGGATCAGACTGAATCAATCAATCAGATAAGTGTCACTGATTCTGAATCTCAATATGCAGATTTAATATTTTATTTGAAGAACGGTTATGCTCCACCAAATTTATCTTACAAAAATAAAAGGGCCATTAGATTAAAAGCAAAGAATTTCAATCTTATTGATGATGTGCTTTTTAGACAAAATTATGATTCTATCCTGTTAAGATGTCTTGAGAAACCTGAAGCTCAAAAGGTTTTGCAGGAGCTACATGATGGACCAGCAGGAGGACATTTTGGAGCAGACACAACAGCTCACAAAGTTATTCATACTGGATATTATTGGCCTACTCTTTTTAGAGATGCTCATGAATACGTAAGAAAATGTTTCAATTGCCAAACCTCAAGTGGAAGACAACGGAAATCAGCTTTCCCTCTGCAACCTGTTAACATTGAACAGCCATTTGAACAATGGGGATTAGATATCATTGGGGAAATTACTCCACCATCCTCCAAACAACATAGGTATATCCTCACTTCTACCGATTATTTTACCAAATGGGTGGAGGCTATTCCGTTGAAGGCAGCAAATTCAGAGGCAATCATCGAGTTCATAGACCAATTCATCATTACCAGGTTTGGTGTCCCAAACGCTCTCGTTTTTGATAATGCTTCCTATTTCTCAGGAAATGCTATATATGATTTCACTATTAAAAGGGGATTTAAACTGAAATATTCTGCTAATTATTATCCCCAGGGAAATGGTTTAGCCGAATCTACTAATAAGAATCTCATCAAAATCATTAAGCGAACTATTGAACAGAATCATAGAAACTGGCACAAATCTTTAGTGTTTGCATTATGGGCTGATAGAATAACACAAAAGGCTTCTATAGGTTCCTCCCCATTTAATCTTGTATATGGAAAAGAAGCAGTATTGCCTACGAATCTTGTTTTACCATCTTTAGCCCTAGTACAGTACATTGAAGAGACTCCTTCTTCTTCCATCCAATTTAGACATGACCAAATTCTTAAATTAGAAGAAGAAAGGGAAAAAGCCAGAATCACTCATGCCAAACATCAGCAAATCATCAAAGCATCCTTTGACTCAGCCTCATCTGGTTCCAAACAGTTTCAAGTTGGTGATTTAGTTCTCAAATGGGACAAGGCCCATGAAGATAAAGGTAAGCATACCAAATTTCAGAAAATGTGGCTTGGACCATTTCAGATCTGTGAGAAGATAGGCCATTCAACTTTTATATTGCAAGACTTATCAGGGTTGAGAGATTCTCTCCCTGTTAATGGCCTGATCTTGAAGAAATTCTTTAATTGAGAAGGTAATCCCTTCTCCTCTTTGTAGATTTGCGTAGTTTGTAGGATCGGTAGGAAATAAAACTGTAGAGTATCCCCATTGACCTTTTGCTGTGTTTGAAGAAGCTGTCTCACAAAAAATAATAAGAATATTTGCTTTTAGATAGTAGAACCCTCAATCAAAAGGAATAATTTTTAGGAAATTAGATATCCTTGTGTTCTGAAATTACAATCTAACTTTTGAAGACTCTTCTCAAGATGTAAAAGTTCTGTGAATCATTTTCTGTTTTCAAAACTGGTCTCCAAAGGTTATCCATTTTAAGATAGAAACTAACCCATTTTCAGCATCTTCAACTCTTCACCTGTCATCCATTTGCTCTTAAGGAGAAGATTGTTCACCCCATTCACTAAAGTTTACGGTTACTCAGAGTGTAATTCTAAAATATAAAAGATTAAAGATAAGAGGTCTTATTACAAGCCTGCTTACCATGTTCATAGGAAAATAGTTTGACTGACATTACCAATACTGCCTACCAAAACAGGGTAATGGCTTGAAATTTCAAGACAAGAGGTCTCATCACGAGCCAGCTTGTTCAGTTAAATTATTACCAGTGAATGGCATTGTCAACAAATGGCCACCAAACCAGGACAATGGCTTTTTATCTTATCAATGACAAAGAAGAAAAAACAGGTGAAAAATAAAATATGAGTACATGTTTCAGCTTCATTCTGTTAACTACACTCTTATGTGAATGGAAAAGTGAACAATACTATGGTTAAAAGGTATCCTTGTCGAGACTATAAACGTTTGCTGGCAACAGAGGCTCTACCTATGACAGAGGAGTTAATTATAAAGCTGATTTGGGAAAGCTTTCTGTTTTATCATTATAAAACAATAAAGGCCTATTTTAAAAACTTAGAATGTATTTATTTTCTTGAAACCAAAAGGGAAGAAGTTAACAGAATAAGTTCACTTTGTTCAGAACGCATGAATATCTAGTTAAATTATAAGTTTTCCCTTCTGATTGAGTTTCTATTTTCAAAAAGCTTAAGTGTTTGTATTAGTTTCAGAGATAACCGGTTCTTCCAGCGAATCGCCAATTGTTGTGCTCTACAACAACCCCCCATTTCATAACATTTTCATTCACACAAAAAATTAATATATGGAATGGGTCCCTTTTAAATTTAATTGGCATCAATGCTTTTATGTTCAAAAAGGTTGTTTCATAGAACATAGAGAACATATGGTGAAATATAAAGGTTGATGGCTAGAGTATCTTATGATCTACAACCCTACACAATCAAATTCCTGAGAACAATCTCTAAGAGTTAGTTATTAAGCATCAACCATAGAAATTTGTTTGGTTCAACAGTTTTGTCCAACTCTAGAAACACATACAAGCTTAAAATAAATTGCATACCATGTTCTCATTATAAATCCAAATTCCAATCCTTGAAATCTATGGTCTGCTAAAGCAACAAAAAATAAATAATAGAGGAAACTTTACATGGAATCAAAGGTCTAAGAGTTAATTATCTTGTTTGCAATCATGGAAATACCTCAACAACAAAGCAAGCCCAGATCTTGTCAATGTGAGCTTTCATGACTCCCTTTAAAATCATAAGCCCCAAGCCTCAAATGATGTAAACTATTTCGAGGAAGAGCCCCTGCTCCTCATAAATCATCTACAGTATTGGTGAAATCCAATAGAAGATAACATGAGAATGTTAAACCATTTCTCAAAATAACAAAAATGAGTTATTGAGCGCAATATAAAAACCCATTTAATCTAAGAAATTAACTGACCTCTATAAGCAATTCTTAAGGCTGACTCATATTCTCCACTATGATAGGGCACCCCATAGTTTGAAGACCCAATTCCACTACCTAGCTTGCACCACTTTCTAGGTTACGTTTTGATAGAAATCCACCATCCTTATCAAGCACCTACATAGCTTCCATGGTGATAAACAATTATAATTCACGGACAAGTTTACAGAGATATTTTTCTTTTTTTAACTATTGGAAGAAGTAATTTATCAGTTGGAGCAAAATAATCAATGCATTGATGGACAATACATAAATAGGCACAAGAAGATCGGAATTGAAAATGTAAATCCCCAGTATATCATAATGGCAATGTAATATTTTAAAACGGCAGTAAACACCAAGAATGGAGATGAATACTAGTCAGTTTTATCTCAAGGACTAGTAGTAAAATGCAGAGTTATTAGATTATGTAGTCTCTTAAAGATAGAACCTTTATGAAATAAAACAAGAAATATTAAAATTGAAAGTAGATTATCCTACAACACTGTTGGCATAGAAACTAAGAAATGAGAATGACTCTTACGTTTTTGTAAATGTTCATCCTTGCTTTTTCCGACTTGCATGGAGGAAAATGCAGAATGATTTAGTGTGCACATTTTACTTAACTGAGCTTCCCGAGTCTAGTCCCCATTATGATTTTTCACCTTAAGGGAAAGTTATATTAGGCTCTTATCTTGCTTTACCATCACAGGCTACCCAAGGGGTACTTTCATGTACATGTAAGAAACTACTGTAATTCAATTTGCTATTGCAGAGTAACCTTTACTACATGAAATTTGTCATCAAGCATATAGCTTCTTAGAGATTTTATTTGATCATTTCAACTTGTGTATCATATTTTGTTTATTGGTTCAAACATGTGACAACTATAAAATCTAAAAAATCCTTGTAGTAGAACTGTCTAAAATTTAGTTGTCGACATCTTTACTTTTATGAAAACAAAGTTATGGATCAATGTAGAACGTAGATCCATGTGCATGCAATACTTTGTGCTATCATGAAATAGATATGAAGACATGTGCTTGACCTCCAGAATTGTTCATTATACCTTGTAGCTTTTACATGGAAAATAAAATCAATATTCTCTATGCCAATACAAGATGTAGGAAGAAAAAATCTTAATGAGGCTAGTAAACAAACCTTCTTATAGAATTATCTACAATAGGCATGTTTCACATTTTGGATAATCACTTGGGCAAGTTTATGTATTCCACAGGGAGAAGGAAATAATATCATAAGCGAGGCACACACTTCTTTGATTGCTGGACACTTTGGTGTAGGAAAGACAGTAACGAATCTTTAAAGGTAGTGTTATTGGCCACACATGTTGGATAATGTTTCTCGTTTCATAAGAGAATGTTCTTTATGTGCTACAAGTAAGCCTAGTAATAGGAGACTTAGTTTATACACTCCACTTCTGGTACCTTCACGTCCATGGGAGAGTATCTCAATGGAGTTTATAGGAGGTCTTGCTTTGTCAAGGAAAGGTCATGATTACATATATTTTAGTTGTAGACAGGTTTAGCAAACAACTTATCTTTTCTTCCAAAACATTTGGGTTCATTTTGCTCTCCCTACTTCTATTGTAAGTGATCGAGATTCTCGATTTCTTGGGAATTTTTGGTCGAATTTGTGGGACATGATGGACACAAAGTTGAATAAGAGTACAACCTTTCATCCACAAACATATGGACAAACTGAGGTGGTCAATCGAACAATTATTCATCTTCTTATAGGATATTGCAACAAACATCCCAAGTTGTGGGATGAACAGTTGATTTACATAAAGCATGCATACAATAGGGCAAAGCATTCTTCCACAAACACATCGCCACTTGAGGCCTGTTATGGGTACTTGCCAGGATCACCATTAGACTTCATCTTTGAGAAAGATGTCACCATCGATGGTCACAATTACATCAACAAGGTAAGGAAGTTCCTAGAGAAAATTCAGTTGATAAATCATACAATGCAAGAACAACTTGAGAAAAGTCAAAGCAGCTACAAGGCAAGGCATGACAAACACTAGGTTGATCATAAATTTCAAGTTGGCGACGAAGTTTGGTTATATATTAGCAAAGAGATAATTCAAGCGGAAGCTAAAAATCTTAAAGCAATCTATTATGGTCCTTTTAAAATTATGGAAAAGATTGGTAATAATGCTTTTAAGCTTGACTTGCCCCCTTACATGAAAATATACTTTGTTGTTAATGTTGAGAATTTGAGATTGTTTGAGCCTCCCTTGATTGATGATCAAGGAGAGCATGTTCAACTACCATTAATAGATTATTTCTGACTAGAGTATCTTGATGAACTTCAACAGGATCTCATACTTGATAGAATAATCAGAACTTCAAAGATAGGGGATGTTGAATAGCTTAGTGTGGGACTCAAGGGACAAAAGCCTTCTCAAGCCAAATCGTTGCAGATAGAAAAGGTTAGGGAGATGTACCCTCACTTGATTAACAATTGATAGTATATTCTGGGGTCCAAAAGGCTTCTAGTGGGGAGGAATGATCAGGTGCTCAATATTTAGCTCAAAAATCAAACTTCTCAGAATGGCTTGAAAACTAAATGACCGTGTCCGTCTCGGAAAAACAATCCTAACACAACTCATTTTGTCGAAACTGAGTTTGTATGAGAAATTTATTTTGTTCTGATTGCTTTGCTACAGATGCGAAATTTTAAAAACAAATGCCCAGTCACTGCATAGTCAGCAGTCTGTACTGCTGACATGGAAAGTGACTAGGCATGGTCAATGATGGTCAACAACAAATCACAGATGGACAAGTGGCATCATTTCATTGGGTTATACAGGTGGTGTGTTGGCGTGATCTTATTGGTTTATTTTTGTACCAATGGAGTACGTGGCAAGCCCAGAGGCTACCACATGGCACTTCCTAATGGCCTGGGCAGGACTCAACATAGTGGAGAAAAATTTTGGTTGGAGGTCGGGTCGAACCCACGACCTCCGGCTTACCATCCACAAGTCTTAACCAACTCTACTACCACCATGGTTCTTACCCCATATGCTTTCTGCATTCATTTAAAGTTTGACCATGTTGGAGCAGGCGGTTAGGAGGGCCAGCCCGCAGGCCAACCCTTCGCATGTGAGCACAACAACACAAACCACGTGGTCACCGTTTCAATTAACTCTGGCAGACATTTCCAAAAATGTTAGCATTTGTTGTTACCCCATGTGAACGCAATTCCCATAACCTCAAATGGTTAACCACTCCGACGGCTCTGGCTCCAGTGGTTAATGTGGTATTAATACCGCATGTGAACACTACATTAAAACGCCGAATGTTAAGGGTTCGGTTAACACTAATTGCGGGGTTATGTTAATTAATCCGGGTTTAAAGATAATAAGTGTAGTTAAACACTAGTTAAATCCGAGTTTAGTTTCGCGGAAGTTTTGCGGTGACCCCAATTTCGGGCCTACCTCCAGATTTAGCACACTAACTTAAGTCATTCCAGATTTAGTGGAACTTTTCTAGGAAAAGAATAACTAAGTCATAAAGAAGGCAGTTTTTGACCAAATTGAGATGAGGATGAGGTGTTCTTAGCTAATTTTGACATTATAAACACATTGGTGTAGGTATAAGGTGCCATAGAGATTTGTAAAACAACATTTTTCCATATTTAGCTAATATAGAGGTCCAAGCCATGGAAGCTGGACCAAGGAGATGTAGCCCACGATGGGTGAATGCCTTCATAAAAACATTTTTTTAAAGTGTCTCTTTGATGGTTTGTTGTACTTTGAATGTCTGTTGTTCACTATTTGTTTTTGAAGCTATTTTTCTCATGAATAGCATTTTAAACTTAAGGAAATTTACCTGATTACATCCAAAAACAGCTAATGAAACCTCAGTACAAGAAGCAATAAGTAAGCATATGTTTATAAATCTGTAATTGATATTAGCATAGTAAAAACTAATCATTCAAAAACAGATCAATGACAGGGGAGAGCAAGAGAAACTGAGAAAGTAGAGAGAAAAGGAAGCCAAAGGCAGAGTCAACCAGGCAGGAAATAAGTAGAATTGGCAGTCTGGGTGCGGATCATAGGATAAAAGGCAGAAGAAAGGATTGGAAAGGGTTGGTGATTACTAGATATTGATGAACCAAGCGAGCCAGGAATAAATGCAGCCTTCCTGAGTTGCGAAAGGTGGGTACACCCTTGTTTTGTTGGTATCTGATTTATGGGTTGGGTCATTCTTGTTGTTGATGATTAGGCTTCGAGCCTTCTGTAATTATTTATATATTTATTTCTATGAAGCATAATGAAAGAGACAGTTTGCACCTATGATGTATTGTTGAGTTCTATACTCTTTCTTTTAAATGTTTAAATATTTGTATAAATGCTATATGATTTCCTAAGTTAATGTGAGTAGAATAGTGTGGTTGGATTACAGTCAGTGCTTGATTGCTATGATTTAAGATCAGTTGTAGGTTATGGTTCTCTTGGTGTCTCATTCTACCCGCTCAAACTTCCTTCATTGCACGCCTCAGGTGAGACTCTTTACCCTCTCTGGGTAAGGTGAAAACGCTGACATTGTTCTAGACTACAATGAAGCCTTATTGGTCCCTTGTACCTAAACCCAGGGTGTCTTTCTTGTTCCCATTTTCATTCCAACACATCCCAAATCATGCCAAGTGCTAAGGCATGCCAAGATGTGCTAGGTATTAGGGTGTGGTGCCAACGCATGTTAGTGAGTGTTAGGGAGTTCCAGGAAACATAAGGGAGCACTAGTTTCAATTGCATGGAAATGAATGAATAAGAGTGTGTGATAGGGAGTGTTAGCGAGTTTCAAGTGTGCCAAGGAGGGAGTGACAAGGTATGCTAAGTAGTGCCAAGGGATGCTACAGTGCTAGGGAAGCATGCAAAGATGTACCAAGTTCCAAGGTGTGCCAATGCATGCTAAGGAGTGTTAGTGAGTGTTAGGGAAACACAAGGGAGCACTATGTCAAAATGCATGGAAATGAATGAATAAGAGTGTGTGACAGGGAGTGTAGTGAGTTCTAGGTGTGTTAAGGAGGGAGTGCCATGGTATGATAGGCAGTGCTAATGCATGATAGAGTGCGAGGGAAGCATCCAAGCAAGATGTGCCAGGTGTTAGGGTATGCCAACACGTGCTAGGAAGTGTTACAGAGTGCCATGGAAACACAAGGGACCACTAGGTCAAAATAATGCATGGAAATGAATGAATAAGATTTTGTGACAAGAAGTGTTAGTGAGTTTCAGGTGTGCTAAGGGAGTGACAAGATATTCTTTGCAGTGCTAAGGCATGCTAGAGGTCATGGCAATGATATGCCAAGATGTGCCAAGTGTTAGGGTGTGCCAATGCATGCTAGGGAGTGTTAGGGAGTGAAATGGAAACACAAGGGAGTGCTAGTTTCAAATGCATGTAAATGAATGAATAAGAGTATGTGACAGGGAGTGTCAATGAGTTCTAGGTGTGTTAAGGAGTGAGTGACAAGGTATGTTAGGTAGTTCTAAGGAATGCTAGAGTGGCAGCGCGACATGCCTAAATGTGCCATGTGTCAGGGAGTCCCATGGAAACACAAGGGAGAACTAGCTCAAAATTTATGGAAATGAAAGAATAAGAGTGTTTTATAGGGAGTTTGAGTGAGTTTCAGGTGTGTTAAGGAGGGAGTGACAGGGTTATATTCTAGGCAGTGCCAAGGCATGTTAGATTTCTAGGGCATGTGAGGGAGTGCTAGGGAGTGCCAAACCATGCCAAGGAATGTAGGGGGTGCTAACACGTGCCACATAGTGCCAAGTGATTGTTATATGTGCCAAGTTCTATGTCATGTCAATATGTAAACTATTTTCTCAGTTGTTTTATGGCCATGGTTGGATGTGAGCCTTCACATGGTAACTTGTAACTTTTTAAAGTTGGATAAGTTGAAATTATACATGAGTAGCCTAAGATGAGTTATAGTAAGTTATTAGGTCAACAAGGCATAGTCTAGTTGTAGTAACTGTAACTTGGTCAAGTTGTTGTACTTGAGGTAAGACTTGGTTGGGTTCCCAAGTCCCAAAAAAAGTAAGGGTAGTTGTGAGGGCATTATAGCTAAGGAGTGTCAGGGTGTTCCAAGGAATGAAAAGGCATGCTAACACATGTTGAACATTGTCAATGCATGTTGAGGAATGTTAGGGAGTGATAGGTCATCACAATGGAGAAGTAGGTCCAAAAACATGGAAATGAAGAAATAAGTGTGCGTGCCAAGGAGTGCCAATGAATTCCAAGTGTCTCAAGGACAAAGTGTGTTAGGAGAAGGTCATAATAGGAATTGTAGGAGGAAATCCTATGGTTTCAATTGTAAGGGGTTGGTTAAAGCCATTTAAGACAAAGGGAGACTTTGGGTTGGGCACAACATTGTTTTGTTAATGAGTTGGTTGGGTTCCCAAGTAGAAAAAATGGTAAAGCTATCTATGAGGGCATCATAATTAGGTAGTGCCAAGGTGTGATAGGGAATGCTAGGAAGTACTAACAATGCTAGATAATTCCAAGGCATCTTAGGCATGCTAAGACAAGCTAACTGCTAAGGCATTCCAAGATGTGTCAGGTGCCAGGGTGTGGCACGAATGCATGCTAGGGAGTGTTAGGGCCAAGTGCTGAGGAAACACAAGGCAACATTAGTTTCAAATGCATGGAAATGAAGTGTTAGTGAGTTTCAGGTGTGCTAGGGGGGGAGTGAAAATGTATGCTATGCAACACCAAGGCATGTTAGAGTGATAGGGAAACATACTAAGATGTGCCAAGCACCAAGGTGTGCCAATGCGTGCTAAGGAGTGTTAGGGAGTTCCAAGGAAACATAAGAGAGAACTAGATCAAGATGAATGGAAATGAATGAATAAGAATGTGTGACAGGGAGTGTTATCAAGTTCTAAGTGTGCTAAGGAGAGAGTGACATGGTATGCTAGGTTGTGCTAAGTCATTCTAGGAGAGAGTGATAGGGCATGCCAAGGAATTAAAAGGCATGCTAACACATGGAAGACAGTGTCAATGGATGTTGAGGAGTCTTAGGGAGTGCCAGGGGAACACAAGGGAGAACTAGGTCAAAGTTCTTGGAAATGAACAAATAAGAGTGTGTGTCAAGGAGTGTTAGTGAATTCCATGTGTCTTAAGGATGAAGTGTTTTAGGAGAAGTTTAGAATAAGACTTGCAAGAGGCAAGCCTATGGTTATGATAAAGCGTGAAAAAAGAAATTTTAGAGAAAGGGAGACTTTGGGTTGGGCACAATATTGTTTTTCTAATGAATTGGTTGGGTTCCCAAGTCACAAAAAAGTAAGGTTATCTGTGACGGCATGACAACTAGGGAGTGCCAAGGTGTTCTAGTGAATGTAAGGTCCCAAAGTCGTGGGAAAATGTAATGCTAGCTATGAGGGCATGACTACAAAGGTGTGTTAGGGAATGCTATGGCATGCTAAAATGTGCTAGATAATCGAAGGCATGTCAAACAAGCTAATATGTACCAAGTGCTAAGGCATGCCAAGATGTGAAAGGGTGTGTCAATTATGCATGCCAGGGATTGTCAAGGCAACAAAAGGGAGGAACAAGTTAAACTACAAGGAAATGAACACGTAATAGGTTAATAAGTCATCAATTTACCTTTTCCATGAGGGGCATGCTAAGCACACCAACTCTAGGTGCCAATAGGGGACAAGTGCAAAGTGTCAATGCATTCTAAGCACCAAAGATTACTGTGTTGCTTCTCATCTACTTTCCGATTATTGATCTCAAATAACTTTAATATTAAACCATGCCAATGCATACCAAGTCATCTCAACACATGCCAAACATGCTACAACTTGCCAAGTGCCAACACGTGCCAAGTGCCAATGTGTTTCAGGGAGTGTGATGTATGTTATGAAGTGGAAGAGCATGTCGAAGATTGATAAGTTGTGCTAGAGATTTCCAATGAATGTTTAGGAGTGTTAGGTAGTACTAGGACAACACATGGGAGGACTAGGTCAAAATTCATGGAAGTGAATGAATATGAGGGTGTGTTAGGGAGTGTCAATGAGTGCTAGTTGTCATGCCATGGAGGGAGTGACAAGGTATGCTAAGCACGGGCAAGGCATGCCAGGGAATATCAGGGCATGTCAAGAAGTTCTATAGTGTGCTAGGTAGTTACGGGGTGTGCTAACATGTGCCAAATAGTTCCAAGGCATGCCAGGTGCTAAGACATGCTAGGATGTGAAGGGTGCTAGACTATGCCAATATGCATCAAGGAGTTTCAAGGCAACAAAAGGAATAACCAAGATAAAATGTAAGGAAATGAAAACATAAGAGGGTTAATAAGTCGAGACTTTATATTTTTCAAAAGGGGCATGCTAGGCACACTAATAATATGTTTCAATACATTCCAAGTGCCAATGTGTGCCAAGTACTAATGTTTGTCAATGAAATATTATGCCAAGGTGTTCCAGGGCATGCTAGCAACTACAGGGCATGCCAACACATGCTATGGGAGTGTTATGCTATGATAGAGCATGCCAACATGTGCTTGGACTTCCTAGTCATTACAAGATGTTCAAGGTACAAAGATGTCCCAAGACATGCAGGTGCCAAGGAATGTTAGTGTACTATTGCAAAGCATGTTAAGGTGTTCCATGAGTGTTTAGGAGTGTTAGGTCTCTCTCATTAATAGAATTGACAGAGCTTGATTATGTATTAAATAATATGGTTCCTACATGCACTAGTGGAACTTTATCTAAAGGAAATTTGCTAGATAATAAACCTAATAGAGATGAATCATGTGTTGACTCATAGGGAAACTATATTCTTATGACTTGAGGGAAATGATACACACTAATTTCTTAACAAATTGACTGACTATAACCATTATGACCTTGGACACATAATGAAAAAGACTCTACAACAATGGTCTTAAATCGTTGTCTTTTGACAAAAAATATAGTAATAGGTACATAGTGTCATAAAAAAACTCATTGGAATGATCAATAATGACGAACATTTTTTTTCCATCACCAAAGTAACCAAAAAGAGCATTGCTGAGGGTCAATAAAAGATCATCACTAGAAGTGTCACCAAAGAGAGAATTAGTGATGGGCTTTTAACGACCCTCACCAAAAGTGTCACCAAATGGAGAATTATTGACGGGCCTTTAACGACACACACCAAAAGTGTCACCAAATGGAGAATTATTGACGGGCCTTTAACGACCCACACCAAAAGTGTAAATGAAAATGGCTTTGGTGACAAACCTTAAAGGACCATCACTATATACACTTACAACAACACTTTTTTAAGGACCGTCACCATATGCGACATTGGTGACAAACCTTAAAGGCCCGTCACGGGCATGATCCTCACCAGTGACATTTTTTCTTGTAGTGTTATCTTATTATACAAAAAAGGACTATGAACTTACCTCAACATGAACTTGTAAGTAATTTTAACAACCATTAATATTGCCTTCTCTATGTTAATTTTTCAGATTGTTCTATGATGTATCAATTACTTTAGCCCAATTCCAAACTTCAATTAGAAATATTTCCAATTACAATTAGTCTTTCCATTCATCAACATTAATTAAAGATAGAACAATATATGCAATGACAATTAAGACAATCAACACATCAACAAGAGACACCATATTTGGTCAAAGACAAGGGTAAAACCCCACCAGGGGGAAAAACCTTTGAAATTCTTCTTTTATTAGATTGTTAGAAAAAATTTAGCAAAGAGTACAATGAGCTCAATCGAATATGATCACTAATACAACCCAACAAATTTAGAAACTAGTTACAGTGGTAGAATATATCAGAGGCAACTTGATTTAGACTTCATAAAACTTCATAAAACTTTGGATGATGGTCAACTATAGTCAAACCCATGGACACTCCCTTCAGGTTAGTGTGCATGTGTTTCTAGCTTCTTGGACACTATATTGACCATAGCATGCATGCATCCAGAGAAATAATTTCCCAGTTCCATGCCAACGTCCTAAACAGAAACACTAATTTTTTGCGAGCTTCAGGTCTGAGACTTCAAACCTCCATACGACCTTTTCCTTCGCCAATGTGTTGAACCAAATCAAATAAAAGAGAAGAAGATGCTTGATGTTGTGATATCCAAATGAGCTTCTAGGTCACTTGTATTTATAGGTTTCTAGGGGTGTCCAATAGTGTCCATTTAAAGTTGAGGCTAACCTATCCAAGTGTGCATGAGAGTGAAGCTAACCTGATCTAATATCCATGAGTGGGTGCACAAAATCAAAAGCCAGCTTCTTCTTGTCCAAACGAGGAGATCTTTAGGTTGATTTTGGGCCTCTCGAAAAGAGGAACTCAATGGCATACTCATCTCCATCAAATGAGTAGTCCAAAGTGGAATTTGAATGTAGTTGTATATTTTCTACACTCCCTCTCAACTAGGGATAATTCCACCTGTAAAACCTGTCCATTGATCAATGTGTCATCCTGTCATCATGTGTAGAAATATGCTTAACTCTATTTGCTGAAACATTATCAAATCTAAATAATAAGAATTATGGGGAGAAAAATATACCACCCTATGTTCATTGGGATACAACCCGAAATCTATATCAGTGGGATATTACTCGGAATATCTATCAGCTGGCTACTACCCAAAAATATCTTTCATCGAGCTACTACCCATAAATATGTCACCAGACTACTACCCGAAAATATTATGGGGTATATACAAATCAACCCATATCGAGTAATATGTGATGTAGGAGAGCTACTACTCAACCCATCCTATTGCCCGTTGATCTTCTAAACAACGACCCTTAAGAGTCATGTGGTAAAACACCTACATCATAATGTTGGCTTGGGCAAGATACACAACTTACTAAAGGTAAGAATCTCACGCCCCCAAGCCTCATCGCCCGTCGGCCAGACGGGGAGGGATAATCTCAACAAGCCCAACTTGTGGGTATAATGCCAACTCGGGTATACTTTGCAAAGACCAAGATAGGGTGAGCTACTACTCCAACCATATGGGTAACCGATAAGGGTGATACCCTATTGTCTAGAATTCCATAAACCCTAGGAGCACTTTATCTCAATTCCTCATCCTAGGAGCTCATTTGGGGGGGAAGAGTATGGCTTAGTTTCCTCGATCAATGGTGCCCCTTATCAGGAGGGGTAACATCCATCAGTCCAAGCTTCCCTCTAAATACCAAGAACTTCCCTTTTGGTAAAGCCTTGGTGAGAATATCTACAATCTGCTCATCTATCGATATGTGATGGAGTCGAACGACTTCTCTTTGCACCATATCATGAATGAAGTGATATCAGATCTCTATGTGCTTTGACTTGTGATGAAACACAATATTCTCTACCAAAAATATCCCACTCTTATTGTAATGATTTATCACGGAAGTGTCTAGGACTTCCTCAAATAGCTCTCCAAAGAGATTCCTCAATAAAACTGCCTCCCAACTAGCCATGCTAGTGGCAATATACTCTGCCTCTATGGTACTCAATTCTACATACTTTTTCTTCCTGCTCATCCAAGATATCATGGAAGATCCAAGGCTAAAAATAACATCCTAACGTACTTTTTATGTCGAAAACATTTCCCTCCCAGTCAGCATCGGTGTTTCTGTGAAGTCGAACATCTCTGACAGAGTATCTCAGGCCACACGTAATCATTGCCTACAAATATCTCGAAGTGTGTTTGACAACAGTCCAATGTGCAGGAATATATATTGTAAATGTGAGGAACTCAAATACAATTATGAAGAGCGACACTAATTACATTATTCAACAAGTTTATCTACATTCAATAACTTATGTGGTGTTCTTGTCTTTATCAAGTCAGGTGGTTTGAGCATATTGATGCCATCCATCTAGATCCTCAATTGTTCAATGTGGCAAGAGGTCTAATGACACGCTCTTTCAAGAGAAATAGGCCCTAACTGCTGAAATATTGTGAAATAAAAGTTAAGATAATTCTCTCCATTTATAACATATTAGGCAGTGAGTATACACATTTACATTTCTATCTGGAATTACCTGTGGCTAATTTTGTTGATTATTTTATTTATATTCATATTCGTGTGCGTGTATGGAGATTCAACATAGCAATGACATGAACCAGATTATCTGTTCTCTAATGGATTTGTTTGCTTTAAGTGAAAGTGAAGGTTGTATTATTAATGAATAATGATTTTATTAATGGGAGGTCATTGTCAATTAATTTTTCAATGGAATGATAATATTAAATGAATTATTTTAAATTACTTCTATGATAAACTTCTACTTCTCAAGTGAAAATGCAACCACATGAATTTTTGTAGTGTAGTTGAATCCAACCACATGATATTTTTGTAGTGTAGATTTTCTAACCTTTTAGAATGGAACTTTCTCCAAACAAATAAATGTTTATATCCAATGGAATTATGTATTATTCTTATAAATTTCTCTTAGAAAAATTCCTACCATATTTTTTTCTTGGTAAGATAAATTATTATGGCCGCTCATATATAATATTTTTTTTGTTATTGTCTAGTAAAAAATTAGAAATATGTGCTAGAGTTTGAAAATACCTTTGTCAGCTTCAACTGTTTGTTGATTAGAATACCTCTTAATCTCTTCATTAGCATCTGCCACATGCATAACATGTAGCTGACATGCTTCAAGCTCTTCTAGTAGCCTTTGATATTCCTTCCACTCGTCGAATGTAGGTTTTTCTAGTAATTGAACTATCTGCTTCATCTGTTCCATCCATCTTAGTTTAGGCTTTGTTACCCTGGTTACAGGCATCCTAGGTTTCATTCTGGTTTCCTCCACTTGCTCAACATCTATCACCTATTTTCCTTTCTCGTGTGTAGTAGGTTTAGACGGCCTGTTAGACCTCTCCATTTGTTGAGCTTCTTGTGAGGCTATATTCCTGAGTTCCTTGTTCTGCCTCTTCAAGAAAGAAAGTTTAATATTTTATTTGGCAAGCTCATCCTTCGAATTATAAACCTCAGTATCTTCTTCTTCCATCTGGAAAGTTTGTGTTTCCTCTGTATCTCACGCTTGTCTGTCTTCTAGAATAACAACAACTTGTTGAGGAGTTGCCTCCTAAATGGCTTGCTTAGTCCTCAACCTAGTTCATGGTCTAATCGTAAACAGTGCCTCTTCCTCTATTGTCTGGACCTTCTCCTTTCCCTTTCTACTCACCCTCTTGATTTAAATCACTTCCTTTGTTGTTTTCTTGACCACTAGCTCAGTTTTTTGCTCTTATCTCTCTTTACAAGTATCCATAGGTGTGATGTATGCCTGAGGTAGCAAACCCACACTTGACAAGAAGCTATCCCACAACATTTTCCTCCTTTCAAGCTCATGCAACACTAACATTTTCATCAAGGAAAAATGAAACAAGTTGGGCATGTGATTATCTTTCTTTGCTTGCACTTTCTCAGCCATTCTACCTAGGCTTTTGAACAAATAATAGGGCAGATTCAAAATCTTTTTGGCAGTGAAGTGCATAACGAGTCTAATGTGATATTGGTAGACCTTGCTAAACCTGCCCTCATGGGTAAAATACCTCTGTATGACTTTGAGAAGCACGCAGTAATGGCTCTGAAGATAAGTGTTGGGAAAGGTTCTGGCAAACTTGTCTTTGAATTGTGGTTTCACAAACTCCTTGAAAAATGATACATCCAACTCTTCTCCCTTAAACCAATTTTCTCCTTTTGAAGGGATGGTTGTGGCATTAGAGATAAATTGTTATGAAATGAGAAACTTTGGGTTTCCTAACTTGGCCCTGCCCTCCTTGAAGTTCAATGCAAACAGGCTGGCAAGTTGTACATTGTGACCAATTTCTTGTATCTTCTCACAAAAGACAATACAACTAGTGTGCTTAAAAGTTTCTCTGATTGTTGGATTGGAGTTTATTAAGTCTACATTTTTGGGCTCAACACGTACTATATCCCCTCCTTTACTTTTACTATTTCTAGCAGTGGGATCCATCTATTTTCAAACACAATAGGACAAGTTCTAACACTCGTGGAAAGCTAATTGGATGGTAGAAAGACAACAAAAAACTATATGTACAGTGCACTGATCAAAGATAAGACCCAACAACTTGGTTTTTTAACACGTTGTGCATTGGAGGTAGAGAGTGTACTGAGGCATTCAAAAGGACTATTTATAATTAAAGGCTTACATGATTTTACCCAATTCCATTTAAACCTTGACAATGGTCAGGTTTAACCCTATAACTAGGTTTCAATCCCTAGGCTTAAGTAACCCTGAAACAGGGCTTACGCAATGCTTGGGTAGTGGTAGCTTAACATAATTCAATTAACCAGGAATTATACTTAAAAATAGAAATTGGGATTAGAAATGGAGATTCCTCCCTTAGACTCAAATGAAAGCAAATTTTTTGATTTTGTTGATGCTTTGCGAGGGATGGAGAAATGTTGAGTAGGGGTTGGACGACATTGTGCAACGTGAAAGCTGCGTAGCACTCGTGTGCAACATTCTTTGGACAATGAGGGTGAATTCAATTCTTTATCAATCAGCTGTTGGGAATCGATCTTTAGTCTCCTGTATTGCTCATGTGTCTAGTGATTAGCGCAAAATTAGCATGAGTGTACAGTGGCATGAAATTAAGGCAACATAGAAATTTGAATTACCCACTATCTTTTATCTTGTAGCACAACATTTCAATTAATTACCTTTAGCGCTCTTGAATTGGCATGAGTATAAAGGTATGGGGAATCATTAAAGTTTTAGAGGTATTGTAGGTTTTAACCCCGTACAAAAATTACCTGCATAAAAATTCTTAAACATAGAAAATAAAAAATGCGAGAGAATAACACATAAAACACATATACACAGATATTTTCCCCTGGATCCCAAAATCGGGACTACCATCTTGATTTTTCATTATGTTCCTTTCAATGTTACAATACATATTTATACATGCCGAAGCATCCAATACCATGGATTGAAAACCATTGCGTCAAAAACCATGGACCGAAAACCATCGTGTCCAAAACCATGTGCAAAAATAATGCACAAAACCATAGGTAGGTCCGCCCAACCTAACATAGGGTCCAAAACCAAAATTTTTCGGGGTTAGCTGCACCCCTCAAATCCCCTGTGACTGCCACCACTACGCAATCAATGCAACGAAGGGGTGGCTCCGCCCCCCTCCTAACCCCCGGGTTAACTACGTGGGCTAGTCATGGAAATAATATAACACAACCCAACATTCTCCCACTTGTTGTTTTATTTCCACAGGGGGCCACAAGAGAGCTTAGTCATTTATCCAAACCTACAATGCCCATTGTTTCTCTACACCAAGAGAACTTCTTAGAGCTCATAGATTTTGTCAATGCATCTACAGTATTCTTCAAAGTGTCCACCTTTACCAGCAACACCTTTTTGTCTTCTATCATTCCTTCACAAAGTGATACTGAACATCAATGTTCTTTGTCTTTGAGTGGTAAGTAGGGTTCTTTGCCAAGAAAATTTCACTTTGGAAGTCACAGTCTATCCTTATAGCTCCCTATACTAACCCCATACTTGAAAACAATATCTACAACCAAACTGCTTCCTTGCATGCATGAGTGGCTTCCATGTATTCTGCCTCTATAGTTGATAGTGCCACTACAGATTGTTTCTTACTCATCCAACTGACTGCACCTCCAAACAGGTTAAACACATACCCACTTGTAGATCTTCTATGATCCAGATCTCTAGCCTAGTCTGCATCAACAAAGCCACGAATATCCAACACTCTGTCCAATCCTGGTCTTCCCTGGTAGCACAAACCATAATCACTAGTGCCACGCAAATACCTGAAAACCTGCTTCACTGCTGTCCAGTGCTCCTTCCCTGGTTTTGACATAAACCTGCTCAATACTCCCACTACACGTGCAATGTCTGGTCTAGTATAAACCATCGCATACATCAAGCTACCGACTGCACTTGCATATGGAAAATGAGACATATCCTCTTCCTCTTCTTGTGTCTTGGGACACTGTTGAACAGATAACTTTACACCTATAGGAATAGGAACCTTCACCAGTTTACTATCCTGCATATTAAACCTCTGCAATATTGTCTCGACATACTTCCTCTGGTTTAACCAGAGCTTCCTCTTTGCCCAATTTCTTTTAATTTCCATGCCCAAAATATAGTTTGTAGCACCCAGATCTTTCATGTAGAATTTGGAGGACAATTGGGTCTTCAAATCCTGGATAATTTCTTTGTCATTTCCAACTAGCAACATATCATCCACATACAAGACCAGATAAATAACACGGTCACCAATTAATTTAAAATACACACAGTCATCTGATTTGGTTTTGGTGAAGCCAAGTCCCCGTATAAATGTATCAAATTTTTGATACCACATCCTTGGTGATTTTTTTAACCCATATAGAGACTTCTTCAACTTGCATACCAGTTCTTTCTTACCCTTCACTGCAAAGCCTTCAGGTTGCTTCATGTAGATCTCCTCTTCTAGGTCCCCGTGAAGAAATGTTGTCTTCACATCCATCTGTTCTACCTCATAATAAACAGCAACAACAACAGATAAAAGTAATCTAATACAAGTTACCTTGGCAACAGGAGAAAAAATATAACCAAAATCAATTCCCGGCACCTAGGAATAACCTTTTGCTACCAACCGAGCTTTGTATTTCTCCACCTTTCCTTCTGCATTTATCTTCTTCTTGAACACCCATTTGCTGCCAATGGGTTTCCTTCCAGCCGACAACTCCACCAGATCCCAAGCCTCATTTTTGTGCAAAGATGCCATTTCATCAACCATGGCCTCTTTCCAGAGTTTTCCATCCTCTGAATCTACTGCTTCCTTCATAGTTCTGGGAACATCATCAGTAATAGATAAAGAAAAATTGTACAAAAAGAAGATGGACTATACCTTTCTGCCTACCTTCTATCTCAAACTGATCTTCTCACACCTAGATTTTGTGGCTCTTCATCTTCTGATTCCTCCTCTGCTGTAGAGTCTGATTCTTCCTCCTTTAGCTCAAACTCTATCTTCTCAGGTTCCTTTGGTTGGACTTCATGTTTAATAACATCTTTTACCTCTCTAAACACCACATCTCGGTTGTACACAACCTTCCTTGTTACTGGGTTCCAAAGCTTATAACCCTTTAAACCATCCTTATACCAAATAAATATGCACTTTTCAGATTTACTATCCAACTTGGTTCATTTCTCCTTTGGAACATGTACATATGCATCACATCCAAATACCCTCAGATGTGAAAGAGAGGGTTTCTTCCCAGTCCATACCTCTTGTGGAGTCTTATCCTCCAATGTTGATGAAGGTGATCTGTTGACCAGGTAAGATTTTGTCTTGATCGACTCTACCCAGAATTCTTGTCCTAACCCGACACCACTAAGCATGCTTCTTTCCTTTTCCATCAACGTGTTGTTCATTCTTTCTGCAACTCCATTTTGCTGAGGTGTATATGGAGTAGTCTTCTCCCATTCTATACCACACTTCTTATAGAATTATTCAAATTCCTAACTGCAAAACTCTCCACCATTATCTGTCCTCAGCACCTTTATCTTCTTCTCTATCTAGTTTTCCACCAGAGCCTTAAATTCTTTAAACCTATCAAAGATTCCAGATTTCTTCTTAAGGAAATATATCCATGTATTCTTTGAGAAGTCATCTATAAATGATACATAGTACATAGACTTACCTAGTGATGGAGCCTTCACAGGTCCAAACACATCACTATGCACAAGCCCTAATATCTGTTTCACCCTCTTACCACTAGAGGGGAAACTCACCTGATTTTGTTTCCCATATACACAATTTTCATATAAATGAAAATCCGGAGAGCTATTACTCATACCTTCTACCATACCTTTACCATGAAGTATTCGAAGGCCCTTCTCTCCAATATGTCCAAGCCTTTGATGCCATAGCATGGTCTTCTCTCCAGAGACCACTAGATTTTCTGCTCTACTTTCAGGAATCACATAACTGTTGCACCCATCAACAACAGTGCTACCTTGCAGCTTGTATAGAGTTCCAGTCCGAACTCCCCACATCAATAACAGTGCTCCCCAAACCATCTTGTAGGTATCCTTCTCGAACACTGTTTTTACACCTACATCATCCATCTTTCTTATAGAAATCTGATTTCTAGCTAATGCAGGAATATGCAGAACACCAGAAAGTGTTCTAACCCTTCTACCTTGCAACTTCAACTTTAGTTTTCCACAACCAACGATTATATCCTTCCTATCATCCCCTAAGAGGACATCACCACCATCGTATTTATCATAATCACAGAACCACTCTCTATGGGGAGTGAAGTTAAAGGATGCACATGAGTCAATCAACCATGCGTCATGATCTGCATGTGTACTTGAAGAAGCCAAGTACACATCCCCGCCTTCATCTGAGGTGGTTTTCGCCTTTGCAGAAGAAGCATCATCAAATCCCTTTCCTTTGTCAGGAGCTTTAGATTTACAGTCCCTTTTGTAGTGCCCTTCCTTTCTACATTTCCAGCGCACCACCTTTACAGGTTTTCCTGGAGATTTAGATCTCCTTCTAGATTTAGATCTCCCACTCGATGACTTATTTTTGTTTTTGTTCTGGGACCATCCTCGTATAGACAAGGCATCACCATTCTGACTCTCCATATTTTTCTGTCTCATCTCCTCCGTTAGTAAGGATGAGACTATTTCATCAAACTGCAAGGCAGTTGCATTGCTACCTATTGCAATAACTATACTATCCCACGAATTTGGTAGAGAACACAACAAACTAATGCACTTATCTTCATCTAAAATTTTGATATCAACAGACGATAACTGACTTACCACAATATTAAACGCATTGAGATGTTTTGTCACTGAGTCTCCATCTTTCATCCTCAGGTTATACAGCTTTTTCCACAGGAACAATTTATTCACCAGAGACTTAGATTGGTACAAAATCCCTAACTTGTCCCACAAATCCTTCGCCATAGCTTCCCCTAATACATTCAACAATACTGAATCTGAGACACACAATCGTATTGTGCTCTTTTCCTTCCGATCCAAATTCTTCCATTCTTCATCAATCACTCCCGTTGGTTTAGTACCCGGATCTACCGCAATCCACTAATCTTCATCCACCAACAAATCCTCCATATTGATTTTCCACAACTCAAAACTCTGACCATTAAATTTCTCGATCTCTATCTTTCCACTGCTCGCCATCTTCTTTTACCACTAGAATCAATCTCGCAGATCTCACGCTGAATAGGGTTTGCCACAGGCCCGAGTAAAACCCCTCAGCGACAAAGGCGTCCCCTTGAAGCCAAAACAACTCTGATAAGAAATGTAGGTTTTAACCCCGTATAGAAATTACCTGCATACGAATTCTAAAACATAGAAAATAAACAATGCGAGAGCATAACACATAAAACACATATACACAGAGATTTTCCTCTGGATCCCAAAATTGGGACTACCAGCTTGATTTTTCATTATGTTCCTTCCAATGTTACAATACGTATTTATACATGCTGACACATCCAGTACCATGGACTGAAAACCATCGCATCCAAAATCATGGACCGAAAACCATCGTGTCCAAAATCATGTGCAAAAATCATTCACAAAACCATAGGTAGGTCCGCCCAACCTAACATAGGGTCCAAAACCAAAATTTTCCGAGGTGCCGTCCCTAACCCCATAGAGTGGGGTTCCCTGCACCCCTCAAACCCCATGTGACTCCCTCCGCTATCCAATCAGCGCAACAAAGGGGGGGCAACCCCATAGAGTGGGGTTCCCTGCACCCCTCAAACCCCATGTGACTCCCTCCGCTATCCAATCAGCGCAACAAAGGGGGGGCTCCGCCCCCCTCCTAACCCCCTGGTTAACTACGTGGGTTAGTTGTGGAAATAATATAACACAACCCAACAGGTATGATGTTTCTTAGGTATGGGGTTTGTGTATTATGTATGAGGGTTGTACATGTGATGAGTATAGGGAAGTGGTAGTGGTGTTATGGGGATAGGTTTAGAATGAAGAGGGGGGAAAGGAAATGTAATGTGAATAAGATGTAAATGATATGTGAAAAGGGGATAAGATGTAGATGATATATGAAGGTATGTATAAAGGGAAATGGATAAACATGGTAGGAAATAGGGAAGCATGGGGTAGATAGGAATAGGGAATAAGAATTTAAAATATATTTAATGACTAAACCTCATGACCATCAGAACTTTATACTGACACAACTACATTTCGAATGGTTATGATCAACGAATGACTGACGCAGAACCCCTTTTGCCTTGATTGATTTTATAAAAATGTGACCTCAGCACACCCACTAACTGAGACTTTAATACTATGACAACAACAATATTCATAGGTTAAATTGACACTAAAAAAAACTGAAAATGAATGAATACAACAAATACAATTGGCGTAAAAAATCCTAGGACACTAACATTGGTTCCGATGGGGATGGCCATCTCCCCGTGAGGTGCCAATAATAAAACCGCAGACTAGTAGCCTAACCAGACCATTAGGCAATGGAGTCAAACATAAACACTAGAAATGTAACTCACTGACTGAAAATTAACTAACTGATTGAACTTACATATGGCAGCAGATCACCAAAATGTCATGGCCTTCTCCTCGGGTTTCAAATTCCAATGATAACTTCCCACACCTGCTGAAGATATATATGCACTCATGTGAAATGGTCCCACCAATGTATCCAATCAAGAAAATGACTGCTTACTTGAATTCTACTCACACCTTCCTTGATCAGGCATAAAAATTTACGAAAAGGCAACTCAAAATCGAGTTGATGCCAAATCCCATGGTCCATTGACCACACAAAATCTGCTTGCACTGATGCTTCCAATAAACGGGAAAAATAATCTTCAAGAACAAAAAAAACTATATTTTCTTGATAACTCAAAAGAAAATTACATTCTTCATTTCGAACTGCTTCGTGTTTTATGTTCTGAAATTCAGCACCATTCTCAAATGAAGAAACAATAGTTTGTTCACTCCTCCTACCATCCTTACAAGAAATAAGATTTTTATGGATTTGAAAATATTCAATTGAAATAAGCTCTCATATACTTCAACAAGAGTGTTATTTTCACCTTTAAAGATTTTTGAACTTGTTAATTCTAAAGATGAAAAATCATGAATATTTTCTGCATCATTCAAGGGATCTAAAACAATTTACTCTTCATTATCCTCTTGTAACTATGGAGTATAGTTGTCATTTTTTAGCTTGCTGCTTTCATGGATGTCACCTTCATCTTCATCTAAAGTGAGCTCAATATTTTGAATTTCAGAACTCAAAATTTAATAAGATGATGAAAATTTTGATTGTTTCTCATGTTCCTTCCCATGGTCACTTAATATCTGACAAGACTACTGCAAATTCCCTTAAATTTCAGAAGACAAATCATAACTTTCTACATCATGATGTTGATCTATTTCATTTTCAGGCAAGGGAGAAGTTACTATTTCTTCTTGGTGATGAAAAGGGTTCTCGTGCAAAGCTTCTAGGATTTCTTCATCCATGAACTCTTCATCCCCATAAAAAAAGTCCATATTTTGAATGAAACTCTCAACATGGTTGCATCAATTCTGATCCAAAGACAAAAAAGTATGAGATTCTTTGTTTTCCTAAAAAAATACTAAATGAAAATCCTTAAGTGAATACAAGCTACCACGTAGCAAACCTTCATACCAAGATCTCACTTTTCCTTCAAGAGTAGCAATGAACATCTTCATGAGACAATCTTTAGGGAATTGAACCCTCAACTTGCGTACATGTATATGAAATTTAACCAAATAGAGAGAAATATCATCTCTATCCCCAACTTTAAATTATGGTAAATAAGTCTTCCAATCTACATAAGCCATGGAGCTTGGAAAACTTGGAATATGAGCACGATTCATAGGCACATACCGCACAGCTCAATTCATCTTGAAAACATGGAGACACTAGTGGAAGTTGAAAATCTAGGTTCTTCTTGATTGGAGTCACGAAGTGAAAGGTTCAACCTTCTAATATCTAACTATTGTTCACCATCAATAATTAGATGTGATCCTTGTCGTTCACACCCAGGGAAAATGTGACCTTTCACTCCCCAGCTATGACACCAATATGTTAGCACTAAATTTCTCCAGGTTGTAGAGATAATTCCTAGAGGTAACCACAAACCTCTTTGGGTTAGAAAAAATGGTTCTTTATAACTGGAGGGGGCACCCTCACTAGTAAATATCTAAGGATGATTAACCTGAAGCTCAATGACCACAGAGACGAGATCTAGAAGAATCATGGAATTGATTAAAATTGTTGGGAGATTTAAGAAAAGGTCATGGAGGAATGAAAACCATTAGCATATTTCAAATTTATGTATTTAGGATTTTGTGATCCATAATGAATTAAGCAAAGTCTTTCGGTAGAAATCACATAAGAGAAATTTTTGGCCAACGCATTTTGAACCAACAAGTGTAGTTCATGATTGGGACCAAATGAAGAGGCAGACCATGGCAAAGGCTTAAATAGAGAGCAATGTAGAAACAATAATTTCAATTAACGACTATATTTGAGCAATAATATTTAAATTATGATATTAATTTATTATTATATTAAAAATAAATATTATTAAGTAACGACTATATTAAACCCTAGTTTTTGAAAAATAATATTTAAATTGTGATATTACTTTATTAATTTATTAAAAACAAATATTTATAAGTAACGCCTATATTAAACGACCAATTTTTGAAAAACTATCTGTTTAATATAGTCATTACTTATTAATATTTGTTTTTAATAAATTAATAATCTAAAATCATAATTTAAATATTATTTTTCAAAAACTAGGGTTTAATATCTAGTCGTTACTTAATAATACTTATTTTTAACATGTCAATAAATTAATATCATAATTTAAATATTATTGTTCAAATATATAAATTAATTGAAATTATGGTCTTCTACATTTCTCTCTATTTAAGCTTTGCCATGGTCTACCTCTTCATCTGGTCCTAATGATGAACCACACTTGTTGGTTCAAAAAGCATTGCCTGAAAATTTCTCTTATGTGATTTCTACCAAAGGAAATTTCTTAATATTTCAAATTCTCAAACCTATAACATCTATGCATACATGAGTCACCAATAAAGACAGAGGCAAGGTAGGTACATGCTTCAAGTAGACATCAATTGTAGTATAGTGGAAAGAAAGAAACACATAAAAACATTCAATCAAATGTAACAGAGAAAAATATTAATTCTATCACATACTTTTTGATCAAATATTTAGAACAATAGGATTAAAAGAGAAAAACTGAATTTCAGCGTGTATGAGGATCAACAGTCAACCAGAGAACTGAAAGGTGAATTCTAGAAATTGCTTCAGCAATACACTTCAGAGTGAAACATTTAAACGGGACAACAATAAAACGTGGCAATTAAAGATTTTCACGGAATAAATACAATTACTTGAAAGGGACATACCACATGAATCTCTACAACTAGTGACAAAATCTACACTTAAGAATTTATTCAATAACTAGAAATTCACACACAGGACCTATTTATTGATACCAACCAACCCTTTCTTCATAGATTTTCTGGCCTTAAATACATTTTGAACAGAACAAGCCCATATGACTAGGCACATTGCATCAGTTATCCACTGAGTGGATTGAAAAAAACTAAGATCATGAACATACTTTTTTTGAAACAAAAGTAAATAAAGCTAGGCATAAAAAAACTACAACATTTTCTTTTTAGAAAAAGTATAAAGCACTATATTCTATCCAACTGACTCTATCTAGATAATGACCCTATCTATATAATATCCTTATCCACTAAGATCCTTCTCGATCATAATAATGTAGTTCTAGATCCAAGATAAAAGTAGAAACAACAATGAGCTTGTGTTGCACAACAACTTCATGTTGACATGCTCCCCTGTATGCTGGAGGACAATTGGCTGATGACAGGGTGATGAGTAGGCATCTGAGATGGAAATGAACTATTCCACACACTCTTTGACACTTGGCATCTTCAAAACACTCCATTTCACCTGTGTGCAACACATGCGCAGCCGTTGCGCAACATATACGCAATAGTTGTGCAACAGAAATTCAAAACTATGGTTGCACTATACCTTCCCACCCAAATCAAACAAAATAGTTACAACCAATTATTTGAGGCTCTTTTATATTCCAACAACCTCCAAAATTTAGAAAACCTCCATGCTGCATCCACAATACCATAAAAGAGCCCTGTTGCGCAATGATGAAAACTTTAGATAAAATAAAAACTCTAGAAGTTCACAGTCTAGAACATCACATCCTTCTTCTCTTACTGACTAAGGGTTTGCTAGATGATGCCTTGGTGTCCTTGCAGGAGGTTTCAGATTCTTTGACCAATGGTGGTCGGGTTTGTGGTGTTGAATGTGGCTTAGACCGTGGTTTAGGCACACTTCTAGATCCAAACACTCCAACGATTTGTCTATATTTTTTTCACCAAGCTCTAGTAGATTTCGACAATTTCTATTTCATAAATCTAAGCCTCCTCCTTAAGATCAAGTTCCTGATGTAATATTTTTTAGCCATCTTCTTGTAGGAAGGGACCATTTGAGGAACACCTTTTCTCTCTCAAGTGCCTCACTAGCTTCAATTATACCTTTGTCAGCTTCCATTATTAGGTGATTAATAGACCTCTCAAGACTATTCATTATCATTTGCCACCTACATATCCTGTAGCCGGCATGATTTAAGCTCTTCCAATAATCTTTGATATTCCTTCCATTGGTCGAATGCAAGTTTTTCTGGTAATTCAACTATTTGCTTGATATGTTCCATCCATCCAAGTTTAGTCTTTGTTGCCCTAGTCACAAGCGTCCTAGGTTTCATTCTAGTTTCCTCCACTTGCTCAACATCTATCACATGTTTTCCTTTCTCTTGTGCAGTAAGTTTAGAAGGCTCTTTAGACCTCTCCATTTGTTGAGCTACTTGTGAGGCTATATGCCTGAGTTCCTTGTTCTTCCTTTTCAAGAAAGAAATTTTAATATGTGCCTTGGCAAGCTCATCCTTCAATCTAGAAACCTCAGTATCTTCTTCTTCCATATGGAAAATTTTTGTTTCCTCTATATCTCCCTCTTGTCTGTCTTATGGAATAACAACAACTTCCTGAGGATTTTCCTACTCAATGGATTGCTTAGTCCTCAACCTTGTTCTTGGTCTAATCATAAACCATGTCTCTTCCTCTACTTTCTGGACCTTCTCCTTTCCCTTTCTACTCATCCTCTTGCTCTGAATCAATTCCTTTGTTGTTGTCTTGATCACTAGCTCAGTTTTGGGCTCTTCCTTCTCTTCACAAGTATCCATAGGTGAGATGTATGCCTGAGGTAGAAGACCCACACTTGACAAGAAACTCTCCCATGACATTTTCCTCCTTTCAAGCTCATGCAACGCTAACATTTTGATCAAGGAAAAATGAAACAAGTTGAGCATGTGATTGTCTTTCATTTCTTTCACTTTCTCAGAAATTCTACCGGGGCTTTTGAACAAATAATAGGGAATATTCAAAGACTTTTTGGAAGTGAAGTGCATAAGGAGTCTAATGTGGTATTGGTAGACCTTGCTAAACCTGCCCTCACAGGTAAAATACCTCTGGATGACTTTGAGTAGTTGACTGTAATGGATCTGAAGGTAAGCGCTATTAGCCTCCTGTAGCAACAGGTATTCATCTCTCATGATCGACATTTTTACATGCCAAATATGTCATACTTTGCATGCTGCAATGTTCCATATTTCCTTAAGAGGCCAAAGAAGAGGCCATGAGAGTGTGCTGGTCTAAATTCCACTGTTGTATTCCAAATTTTGATGAGTTAATGCATTTTGATGAGATTTCAGTTAAGGGAAGTCCAAACAGCTTAATCTTGGCCTCCCTAGGTTTCAATTTCTTGTTGTAGAATATAGAGAATGAATATCTGTCCAAACAGCTTAGTCTTGGAAGATTTGTAAATAGGTAGACAATCTTGGGTGCTCAACAGCCTAATCTAAGCCCCGGAAGAAATAAGGATCGATTTAGATAGGAGGATAGCCAAAAGAAAAGTTGAAAAGCTGGGTATGCTAGTTCAAGTGCACCCAAACCAAAAAGAAGAGAAAATGCTAGGTGAGTAGGCCGGGTAGGTAGCTTTGTGGTTGCAAAATCATGGCTTGTGACCCATTTCACATTTTCAAGTGTCATATCTATTCACATCTCAAGCATGAGGCAGTTTTCCATTTGAAGGAGCTCAAGCGAGGCATGTCTAACTTCCCCTTCTTCCTCTTCCCCAAATCACTCACTAACTTCCCCTAAAGAGGTCAAGATCTGCTTGATATCTCTTAGTCTCATCATTTTCATATCAGTTGCCTTGGTAAAGATCTGCTTTACTCAAGGAATGTCCATACTTCCTCTATGAGTCATTTTCCCCCTTAATAGCCTAAGATCTCATACTTAGTGCTTTTTCTTATCATTATCATGTTAACTACTAACTTTACTATGTAACTCCCTATCTATCTCCCCTCCCCTTACTATAACAATGTTAATAACTCCCCTATATACTTATCCCCTCCCCCTGGTTGAAAAATAACCATAAGTGTGCCTGGGAATTGCTAAGTTTACCTGAAACTTAGTAAGAACCCTCTTTTCCTCCTCAAACCATCTTCCGAATGCTTTGGACCCCTTCCAAATGCATAATACTCCTTTATCATTTCATAAAACCCCCTTTTCATACTTTTGGACCCCTTCCAAAAGCATTACCAATCCTCCTTTTTATACATAAAACACCTCCGATGCATTAAAAACCCTTTTTATACACAAAAACCCTTCTCCAATCACAAAAACATGCCTCCGATCCACATCCCCCTCCCTCCGACGCGATATCGCTGTCGGAGGTCGCAGCGATCAAGTGTTGCCCCTTTATGTTTCGCCTCGATCCATTCCCCGCCGATGCGATTTCGCAATTGGCATATCGCAATCATATGTGCCCATATACATGCCCTCGACTCCCTCCGCCGATGCGATATCGGCGATCGCCATATCGCATCGCGCATATATCATATCGCATGTATTATCGCCCGCCGATCGCCGATGCGGGGATTAAATCGTGGCCGTCGGATCGGGCTCTCGGATCCAACAGTCCAGATCTAATCTGCGCTACAGTACTCATTTTGAGCCCAATTTTCATGGAAATTCATGTTTAATAGGCATTTTTCCTTTTATAAAGGAAAGGGCTGTTTTCGCATATATTACCTTGGCGCTCGCGTGTGCTCCAAAGCAATGGAAATTGGTCATTCCTCGGCCATTCATCATCGCTCCAAGCCCGATTGACTCCCAAATAGCAGGTATTTGCCTCGGCAAGCCATCAGCACCCGGTCCCCACCATTTTTGCAGTGTTTTCATCATTTTTTGATCAGATATTAATCGGCAATTGCCGATAGCATTCCCAAGGCTCGCAGAAAGCCTCGCAGGAGTTCTTTTGGCCGAAAAGCGACCATAAGTGAGGCGATTTCATAGTTTAATGAGTATCAGAAGCCGAGAAGGAGCCCAGGTTCAGTGAAAGAGTATCAGTGTTGCGGCAAAGTGTATCAGTTAATGTTTTTTGGTGGAAATCTTTAATTCCGAAGCGGATAAGCTTTAAAGGACCCTCCAACAAGTCAACAAACAACAAAAAGGCAGCTCAGAGCCATCAAAGCCCACTAGATCACAGTTATGGGCATTAAAGCCACTTAGCAGCAGCAGAACCGCCTAAAAGAGGCAGTTCAAGTGAACCAGGCCCAAATTTTGCAGAAACTGTGTATGAAGACACATATGAGCAGTGCTGCAAGTCCCAAAGCACAGTTATGGCTAAAATGCCAGTGCATTGCAGCAAAGGACCATATTAATTCATTCTTGAGGCTGTTGCCCCAGCGCAGCTGTTAGATAGATATTTTTACATTTATTTTCGATAGATGTTAGGTTAGAAGCATTCATTTCTTCAAATCTGTCTCAGATCTGCTGTTGTAGATATTTTTTAGATATTTTCTGTATAAATACCTCCCTCTGTATTGTGGAAAGGGTTGGTTGGTTGTATTTCTCATTCTAGACTTGCGTTGTAAGCTTAAGAACTTCTGTAATCAAAGATTGCTGGAATATTTGCATCTGAACTGGCTGGTTGTGCCTTCAATGGCTGAAGAGCTTGATATGGAATTCTCGTGCTTGCTCATGGTCCAATAAGTCTTTCCTCTTTCTGTTTATCAGTTTATATGTATCAGTATCATCTATATATCATAATCTAAGTTGCAGGAAGAAGGAATAGTTCAGAACTGGCTTTCATGCCCTCTGTGCTCAATTCTTGTAACTTTTCTATGTTTTCCTCTGAATTAGTGATGGATATGCATACTTAATTGATCATGTTTAAGCTATTTCTCATTTCTGAATGCTGTTTAGGAATCCTTCATTGCTCCTACATAGTCTTCATTCACTTTCCCTCTTTGGCTGGATGAGAGATCCTTAATTACCTCTCATCCCCTAACCTCCATTTCATCCTTGTTCCAGCATTAATCATTGTGCCATGTGTAGCTATCCTGCTCCATATTCCCCTCTTCTACCAAGGAAAACACACCCTTCGGTTCACATTCATGGACTCCATGCCCAATGGTTTGAACTTCTTATACTTTGCATGCCAACTCTACTTGAATAGATCAACCATCCCACCAAACTCAAACAAAACCCATGTGCATCATATCTAGCCTAAAATCACCCCTTAAACAAAGCTAAATCCTAAAGAGAGAGCCCTCTCTGACTGCTGGTAGGCTAGGACCTGCAGTCCAAAGATTGGTTTGTGGTTACCTCGGCCATATTCCCTTAGGAGTCAAAGGGAACAACCTGAGTATTAACAAGCGCCAAGAAATGTTATGTCAAACTGGTCTTTGAAATGTGGTTTCACAAACTCCTTGAAAAATGATACATCCAACTCTTCTCCCTTAAACCAATTTTCTCCTTTTGAAGGGATGGTTGTGGCATCAGAGGTAAATTGTTTTGAAATGACAAACTCCAGGTTTCCTAACTTGACCCCACCCTCCTTGAAGTTCAATGAAAACAGGCTGGAAAGTTGTACATGGTGACCAATTTCTTGTATCTTCTCACAAAATACAATAGAACAAATGTGCTCAAAATTTGTTGTTATTTCCAGATTGGAGTTTATTAGGTCTACTTTTTTGGGCTCAACACATAGTATATCCCCTCCTTTACTTTTACTATTTGTAGTAGCGGGAGACATTTTTTTTCAGGAAAACTAGGATAATTTCTATCACTCTTGGCAAACTGAATGGATGGTAGAAAGACAACAACAAACTATATGCACAACGCACTGGTCAAAGATAAGACCCAACAACTTGGTTTTTTAACACCCTCTGCGATGGAGGTAGAGAGTGTACTGAGGCATTCACAAGGATTGTTTGCAATTAAAGGCTTATAGGATTTTACCCAAATCCATTCAAACCTTGACAATGCTCAGGTTTAACCCTACAACTAGGTTTCAATCCCTAGGCTTAAGTAAGCCTAAAACAAGGATTACACAACTCTTGGGTAGCAGTGGCTTAACACAATTCAATTAACCACGAATTATGCTTAAAAATAGAAATTGAGATTAGGAATGGAGACTCCTATCTCAGATTGAAATGAAAGAGATTTTTTTTACTATGTTGATACTTTGCAGGGGCTGGAGAAATGTTGTGCAACATTATGCAACGTGCAAGCTGGGTAGCACTAGTGCGCAACAGAATTTTCCCAGTGAGGAAAAATTCAGTTCTTTATCAATCAGTTGTTGGGAATTTACCTATGGTCTCCTATATTGCTAGTGTGTCCAATGATTAGCGTAAAATTAGCATGAGTGTTAGTGGCATGAAATTAAGGCAGTATAAGAATTTGAATTACCCCCTGTCTTTTGTCCTATAGCACAACATTTGAATTAATTACTTTTAGCGCTCTTGACTTGGCATGAGTATAAATATATGGGGAATCATTAAAATTTTAGGGGTATGATATTTCTTAGGTACGGGGGTTGTGTATTATATATGAGGGTTGTACATGGGATGAGTATAGGGAAGTGGTAGTGGTGTTATGGCAATAGGTTTAGAATGAAGATGGGGGAAAGGAAATGTAATGTGAATAAGACGTAAATGATATGTGAAAAGGGGATAGGATGTAGATGATATATGAAGGTATGTATAAATGGAAATGGGGAAATAGGGTAGGAAATAGGGAAGCATGGGGTAGATAGGAATAGGGGATAAAATTTTAAAACATATTTAATAATTAAAAATCATGACCATCAGAACTTTAGACTGACATAAATTCATTTTGAATGGTTCTGATTGACGAATCGCTAACACATAACCCCTTTTTCCTCGATTGACTTTATAAACATGTGACCTCATAACACCCACTGATTGAGACTTTTCACAACTCCAATGATGTTGAATAATGACTTTGAGACCATGACAACAACAATAGTCATAGGCTAAACTACTGCTAAAAAAACTGAAAATGAATGAATAAGGAAAATGCATTTGATGTCAAAAATCCTAGGACCCTAACAACAAGGACATCAAGAATAAACACATTTCATTAAATTTGTAATTATGCAGAGGATCTAGAATTTAGAACGTTAATTAGATTAAGATTGAAAATAGGTTAGTTCACTACTTTGAATATATCTATTCATGAAAAACTATAAAAAACAAATTTATATAAACTTGTAGAAGCAAGTTTTGCAATAAAATTACAATGAAAAACTATATAAAACAAATTTATATAAACTTATACGCAAATATTTGATGTCTTAATATTGTGCTTGTTACATTATTTCTTCTAATATTATTTATTTTTCCTATTAAAAAGTTGATTAATATTATTTGATGACAAGAATATTATGTATATTAGTGCTATTAACCAATTTAGTTATATTTTGATATAGTAAATATCACACTGTCTATGTTGAGTTATTATTCTAATATAAGGTTGGAACAATTTTAAAGTGTCCATAAAATTTACTTAATATAGAATTATACCCATAAGTTTGTTACCATAACAATTTTAATTTCAAGAAATATTATTTATTTTGTTTGATGAATTTTTATTGTATTAGGAATTTGATGAATTTTTATAATAAAAAAGAGAAAATATTATATAAGATGCATATTATGCTTAAATATATTATTTTAGAAAACAAAACAATTTTAAAATCAAAATTATAGCAACATTAAATATGGAAACAATTTATTACAAGGACTTCATAAACATTAATTATTTTGTAAATCAAGCTATATCCATCTTCAATACATATATTTGCCACGCATCGGGATAGATCAAGTCTAGTGTTAAGATGGATCTATGATGATACTCAATACTCTAGCATTCCATGATATATTTCCTCAAGCCTTTAAATAGGTTTAATTATAACAGATACCATGGGATATGCAATACAATGACTTGTAAACCACCAAAAGTAAACTTATCAAATGACTAACTCAAATGTATCTTAACTATTCAATGACCTAAACATTTAATGGGGACCTCCTCTTATCCTAGTAAGCATTGACATTTACAGGTGTAAATGTTTATGCAGGTTCCTACCATACCTATCTATATAGCTCCTCTTGGCTCAACACCATATTAACTTATGATAAGATAAGATAAAAATATTTCTAGTAATTTAAAACTAATTAGTGACCATGAATATGTCAAACATGAGACTGCTAGGCATAAAAATATCAATACCTAGTTGGGCTATGAAAGAAGCTCTTAGTAGGAATCAATTAAATCATATTAGTATGTCTAACATCAAAGCAAGATATTATATTTATGGATAATAGACCATATACATTGATGTTTAATTTTTGTGCCTATTGACTCACCCCCAAGTTTCCCATAACCCAAGGGGGTCAGTGGTTGATCAAAATATGATGGTGTTGCGAGGATCTCAATGTAAGACTTGGCAAGGAGTGACTCTGTTGCAAAATTTTCATTGAAACTAGTTTATTAGAAAGTTTCTAAGTAAAATATGTTTTTATGCTAAATTCTCCACCCCTTTGTGCATTTAGAAAGAACCAAGAGGAGGTTCAGACCGCTTAGAAATAATTATCAAATAATGATAATTTGTTTAAATACCATCTAGGATTCATTATCAATTAATTCTAATTTGTACAAAAAATGTCATAATAATGGTGCAAAAAGTCCAAAGACATCCATTTATTGTCATTTTGTTGAATGATCCTAGAAATTTCAGTTAACACTCATTATCACTTGAGTATTCCATGTTTTATTAGGAAAAGTATTTTGTTTTACATGGAGTTTTATTTCAAAAACAACAATGTCACATTTATACACTCATATTAAACCACATGATAGGAAAAAAGTCAATAAATGACTTATGACTTATTGACTTATATGAAATGATTGCAAATATGAGTTATTGATTTAAGAATACATAGAAAAAGTTATCGATTAAATATTAAAATAGACCATTTAGAATGCGTTATCATTTAATTCTAAATTATTTGTTTTGTGAAATTTGTATCTTTATTTACATTAAGAGCTTTATTTCAATAATAATACATTTATAAACATGTATTATGGAAGCATATAAATAAATAGAATTCAATAAATAACACCGATGTCTTATTGGTTTCTACGAGATTATATGAACTACAAATAATATATTTGAAATTTGAAATTTACAAAATGCTAATATGGATGGGGAAATCAAATGTCATATTGTGGTGCAAAAATATTAAAGACATTCATTTATGGCTCATCTCTTGAATGAGCCTAAATAGCACACTTAACACTCATTATCAATTAATTATTCCATCTTTTATTAAGGAAAAGTATTTGCTTTTACATGGAGTTTTATTTAGGAAAAAAATGTCACATTTATACATTGATACGAAACCACATTATAGGAATATAAAAGTCAATAAATGGATTCCTAACTTATTGACTTATATGAGATGATTGCATATATAAGTAATTGATTGATGAATACATAGATATACAACGTTAAGGGTTGAAAATTCAAATAGACCACATAGAACTCATTATCAACTAATTCTAGCTTGTTTTGTAAAAATTATATATTTACTTACATTAAGATATTAAATAATTTCAAAAGTGAAATACACTTATAAACATGTATAAATACATATAACTAAATATAATTCAATAAATAGGTTAATGTGTTATATACCAAGTCTCTTCTAGATAAATCACAAAGAAATTTTCTGGAAGAGATGTGGTATATGATCATGAACCATAAAAGCCTACATTGAGAGGTTAATGTGTTGTTGTCTTCTATCACATTATTTCTATTATAAATAATTAATTTAAAAGTTGAACCGTAAAAATTGTTAATGTGGGTGGGAAATCAAATGTCATATGATGGAATTAATTTAAAAAAATCCAATTACAAGCCATCTCTTGAATAACCATGTATAATCCACCTAACATTCATTATCACTTAATTATTCCATGTTTTATTATCCATTTTTTTTTTTACAAGGACCTTGATTTCAAAAACAACGATATCATGCTTATACACTATTATTAAACCAAATGATAAGAAAATCAAAGTCAATAAATGGCTTCCTAATTTACTATCTCGTATGAGATGATTGCATAAAAAAAAGTGATTTAATAACACATCTAAGTTAGAAAGAATTACAGAGGGTGCTTAGATCAATGGAGCAACATGGTTATAGGGTTGACATCTTGGAAGTTGATGTGGCCTAGAGGGTTCTTGGAGCCCTGGAGCAACATGGTTATGGGTTGGCACCTTAGCAGTTAGCCTGGAGGGTGCCTGGAGCCCTGAACAACATGACCATTGGGTTGGTACCTTAGCCATAGATGCATGATAATTTTCAATTACTATTTCCAGTGGAGTTGGAGCCCCAACTTGTGGTTGAAATTTTAGAACCCCGTGGTCTATGAGATCATTGCTAGTTGATATTTTATACATATACGAATTTTGGTCATTGTTGTGTATATTTATGGAATAATATTTGTTGGGCGCGGGATCCCCTAAGGATAGTTTTGTGGCTAAAAGCCCATATTTTGAGCAACTTTTGTAATCCAAGTGTAAAGACTTTGCATTTTGTGGTCGCAGAGAGCGTAGATGTTATAGAGTCATATGGTTTTTTGCCCTTATTTTGAAATGTAATGTTGATTGTAAAAGATCCACCCATGGTCCTTGGACCATGGAAATTGTAAAAATAGAGCGAAGCTCTAAGTAGTTTAAAAAAGGAGAGACGCCAAACATGTAAGAAAGTCATAGATTAGAATAGGAAGTCTAAGTCTTGGGTCCTAGCATAGGTAGAGGCTCTACAACTGAGTGCACAAAGGCCTAGAGTTGAAGTCTGCAGCTGAGTGTGTATACCCTTGCAGTTGAGTCTGCAGGGTGGGTCGATTCTGTAATTATCCAGAATTATCAATAAAGAGAAGTATTCTACAATTTCTGTGTCTTTACTTCCTATTTATGCATCTTGTTATATTGGGTATGAAATTCACTTATAATGCTTATATGATGCATGAATATATGTAAATATGTTGGTTAAGTAAACACAAGAAAGAACATATGTTTACACGAAGCTAACTAATATAGGTTAATAAGATAAGTGAAACACTTAGGATAATTAGGGAATATGTGTGAATCGCTACCATAACATCACGAAAATACCTAAGCCCCAGAATAGGGCTGCGCGAAGGTTGATCATATACTTTCATGAAGGTATTAAAGGCTGGAATAGAGGGTTTGTCCTACAAGCCCCAGAGCAAGATCACTTGCACAAAGGTAAGGATAGAAGAGATCAACAACATCAAAACCATCTCAAGGGTGTGGAAACTTGGTTCCAATATCCCCCATACTGCTTCGGGTGAGACTTCAGTCCCCGCTCCTCTGGCTAATGCCCAAAGGGCTAGTAGTGTAGGGATTTGTTTGGATAATTAACGTTGAACTTGGGTCAGGCCCCTTCAAGCCAACAAATGGTTTTGTTTCCAGGACCAGAATCTGCATAAGAGATGTGTGATGTCGTATCACTGGAATCTAACTAAGAAATAAATCGAAGGCTAGTTGAACAATAGGATCCACGAGTTCGCGACGCAAGAAAACAAAAATCCACAAATAACAAAAGAACAGTGGTTAGACAGGCACCTGTATACGGAGATCCACAAAATGTTTTTCACCTCCTTTCTTGCTAAGCTATATGAGTGGATCGAAAAGCTAGCAGATAGCCAACGGAGGTGGAAACTAGATGGTCCTATTGTGTGGACCCCATATCTAGTGCGAAGGTTGGAAGCATCATATGATAAGAGCACACGCGCTGTTAATCATTGGCTCGATCGTGTCATAGGAGGATTTGTAACTGAATTTGCGGTTGACACCTCAGTCGGCTATAGCGAGGCAGAGTGATGCATTTTCAAAGGACAGCGAGGCAAGTATGTAAAATCTTTGAATACTTGGATTAAAATGTTGTGCAAAAAACGGGTTATGCAACTACCTTGATGTTCGGGACTACGCGAAGCGGAAAAATTTATAGAAATAAAGGAAATAAGGGTCCAGATTATAGCCCCTTTATTTCACCCCCACGAAGGGATGAAGAAGAGATAGCAAAGGTCTCTCCACAAAGTGCTATTCATTTAATAAGAAAAGGATTCCTGGGAATACCACCTCTGCCCACTCTACCTCTGACTTCACGGCCATCACCTTCAAATTCACGTGTACCACCTCCACCTCCACCGTGGTTCAATATGGAAAATACAGTGAAGTTTCCTTTATTTAAAGGCTTGGGAAATGAGGACCCGGACCAATTCTGGTTCGCTATGAGGGCTCTATGGTAAGCTCAAGGTGTTACAGATGACCTCATAAAGAAGGCAACATTGGTTAGTTCTTTGCAAGATCGTGCACTAACCTGGTATATTGAGTACTTTAACGATAACCCAAATGCTTGAGTAGCAGACATCTAGACAACACTAAATAAGGAACTTAGAAGGTCTAAATCTAAGGCATAGTCGATTGTGGGATTCAAAGAGATCACGATGCGACCAAGCGAGACACCTTGGTAATTGGATCAAAGATTGAAGTGTCAAATCTGCGAAGCCAATATGAACTTGACAGATGGACAACATTGCGAGTGGTTTGTGGCTTTGCTACTACCCCACTTAAGGAGTTCACTATTGCAGCAAAAGATGACAACTCGGGACAAGGCCTTAGATATTTCCATGAGACTACATGAGTCTCTGATGCAAGATCCTAATCTAGGAGTTCAACATATCCATGCAAAGCTATAGAATCTGTGCCTAGAGATGCAAAGTCTAAAGCAAAATAGGACAGTTCGACCAGAGGTATGCGAGGAGGTATGGTGCTTGAAATGCAAGAGTCAGGGTCATGACAAAGACCATTGCCCGATCTTTGTGAATTACCTTACAGCGGGAGGACCGATGGCTTTAAGGTCGGAAGCTCAAGCAGGACCTAGCGCTGGGCCTACATTATGGTGTGCTATTTGTCAGGTAGCTGAAAAACATGCCACTGATAACTGTCACTTGCTACAGAAGTATGTACAAGCACCACAACAGCTGTTCTGCAACTTTTGTAGGTGAGTAGGACATGATGAGCGTACTTGTAGGAGGTATGAATTAATGATGGATAGAACTCCCACCTAATGGCTAAGAAGCACAAAGAAGAGGAAGTAGAGGCTAAGGCCCAGGCAGCGCGTGATGCTACAAAACTGGCAGAACAACAGAAAATAGGACGAGAAGAGCATGAAGGACATAAGTCACCTTTGCCTGGGACTAAAGCAGAAACAGTGAAGCCAATAGAACAAGGTGGCACGGACCCGCAGATGATGTCCACCCAACTCAAGCGTCAGCACCCACAAGAAAAGACAGTGTCACGGAAGAAAACCAAGGCTTCAAAGACATCCTTTGACTCAATCACGCTCACCGAGGGGGATTTGCATGACATTGGAGAAATAGTGATGGATGTCACCACGGATGCCTTCCAATAGTTCGAAGAGCAGTAGCAACTCATATTAGGGGCTCTTCGGATAGAGCTTCAGGAGTTGCACGGTCGCACTCCACAGGCTGGCACAATGTCCACCAGCCTTGTGATCGGCACTTTAGCTACTAAAAGATGTTGTGTACAAAGGTGACCAACATGATAATGCTACCAGATGGGGCACTTACTATAGAGAATTAGGCCGACATGCCCATGGTCAGTAGTCTAAAAGGGGTGGGATTGAATATGGCCACGCTCCCTCGAGAGACATTCCACCTCTTGTAGGATGGAGTCACTGTGGAACCTAGAGCCCAGGAGAATCACACTCTGTAGGTGATGAGCGAGAAGTGCATCAACATCAAGCAGTTGGGCCTATAGCGCAATGAGGCAATGGAGCAGCAAAAGAAAATCATGTAGGTGGTGGAGGAATCCTGTTGAATGGTCCTGGAGTTAGACATTCAGGCAGAAGAACTAGTCGAGGCGCGTGTCCACAATTTGGCCATAGGGGTGTGCGACGCTCGAGCAGATATGGAAAAGATGCAACTGGAGCTGAATCTGCAGATCGCAAAATTGTAGTTGAGGGATCAACCTTCAACCCTGCTGGAAGTCAGGGAACAACGTGCCACCACTGTTGCAACAACAATAACGACGGTTGAAAGTGCAGTAGTAGACTGCATGCAACTTTTTGAATAGTCATTCAAGGTCTTGACCACCCTATAGGAGGACCCAAATGTGGAACGTCTGGAAGCAGAGGTGTGCGAGCTACAACAAAGGTATGACAAGGTCAAAGGGACTGCGCAGATGGTTGCCCTTACAGAGAGGCTCGCATGGATGCAGGAAGGAAATCCGCTTAAGGAATAGGTGGATGCCGCTCGGCACAAAGAAGCAGTCTTAAAAGCATGCCTATAGCCATGGATAGACGAGGCATATAGGATCACAACCTCCATTGGAGGAAAGCTCGTGACACTATAGGCAATGCAGTGGCAGATTCAGGGTTGTAGTTTAGTGGCAGTCACCGAGCAGAGAGTGGAAGAAGTCCAGTAGGTGGTCGCTCAGTTCACTGCTGAGGTTGCGGCCATCCAAATGGAGTTGGGAGTTCTTCACACTAAGATCTTCGCGCCTACAGAGTGACTCGAGGGCGAGTCACGATGTTTGTGTTGGGGGCCTGTTGGGTGTAGGATCCCCCAAGGATAGTTTTCGGGCTAAAAGCCCATATTTTGAGCAAATTTTGTAATGCAAGTGTAAAGACTCCACAATTTGTGGTTGCAGAGTGCGTAGATGTTACAGAGTTGTAGGTTTGTCTGCCCTTATTTTGAAATGTAATGTCGGCTGTAAATGATTTATCCATGGTCCGCGGACCATGGGAATTGTATAAATAGAGTGAAGCTCTAAGTAGTTTAAAGAAGGAGAAATATTTAACATGTAAGAAGGTCATAGCTTAGGGCAGGAAGTCTAAGTCTTAGGTCATAGAGTAGGTAGAGGCTTTGCAGCTGAATGCGGAGAGGCCTATAGTAGAAGTCCACAGCTAAGTGTGCGGATGCCTGCAGTTGAGTGTGCAGGATGGGTCGAATCTATAATTATCCAGAATTACCAATAAAGAGAAGTATTTTATAATTCATGTGTCTTTACTTCCTGTTTATGCATCTTGTTATATTGGGTATGAAATTGACTTATAATTCTTATATGATGCACGAATATATGTAAATATGTTGGTTAAGTAAACGCAAGTAAGAACATCTATTTACATGAAGCTAACTAAGATAAGCTAATAAGATAAGTGAAACACTTAGGATAATTAAGGAATCTGTGCAACTCGTTGCCATAGTAGTGTGAAAGTACATAAGCCCCAGATTAGAGCTGCGCGAAGGTTGATCGTATACTTTCACGAAGGTATTAAAGGCCGGAATAGAGGGTTTGTCCTACAAGGCCTAGAGAGAGATCACCTGCGTGAAGGCAGGAATAGAAGACATCAACAACATTAAAACCATCTCAAGGGTGCGGAAATTGGTTCCAGCATCCCCCCATATTTCTTCAGGTGAGACATCAGTCCGCGCTCCGCGTGTTGATGCCAAAAGGGCCAGTAGTGTAGGGATTTGTTTGGCTAATTAATGCTAAACCTGGGTCAGGCCCCCTCAAGCCAACAATATTCAAAGCCCTAGATTTAAGGGTTCTATGCTTAAATATTTGCAATTATTGTGTATTTTGTAGTGTCATATTTCTATGTGCCAAATTTAATAATAATAGGTATTTTATTATATTTTCACTATGCATTTATGTGGATGGAATTATATGTTCCCTAAATCAGACACTGGTAGTTATATGTATAAATAACTTTAATATGTTTCTTTTAAACCCTAGATATGCGTAAATTATAATGGGTAAAGTACTATGTAATTTACTCATTAATCATACATGATTTAATGAAATTCAAGCCAAGTTTTGTATGTGTGAATATTGTCAGTCTCCATATTAATGCCACGATGCACTACAAATATATGCTACCTTATGATTGTTAAATTCGCTGTTAGATTTCATACCCAACTGAATTATAGGGACTCGCAAAGTAAGCTAGAGTTTAATATTGGAAGTCACAACTTCAGTATGCTTCTGCAGGAATGTTGATAAATTAATTGGTGAAATATGAGTTGTGGTTACGTAGTGTTGCCCGTCTGGAGGCCAAGGATGTTACAAGGTGGTGAAGCCTTCTAATATATTTGTCATATATGCAAGGTGCTCCTTCGAACATTGGTTTATACCAAACAGAATAACAAAAACTCCAATTTCCATATAGGAAGCTAGCAAAGTTATTTTGGAGTGGCGTGGCACTATTTTCGAGAACAAAGTGAACACATTTCAGAGAGCCTATTTGAAAGCATATATTTCAGATCCAATTGGTAAGAATTCTTCAAAACATTTGTTTTAGAGTCTGTTTCATGAAAATATGTAATAAATATTTAAATACACATCAACCACTATTGAATGTGCATAATACACACCAATTTATATGGAATAGATTGTGAAAATTGTAGAAATAAAGCTACAGAAGAAATTCTGATGATTGTAACTTCTTCGTTAAAATATCATCCAGATATATCATATAATCTCTTTTATAGTATTGCGAGAAAAATCATCTCAATTTTTCAAACTTTGTACATATTTCTTAGAAACCCATTTCAAAACGCCTATTTTAGAGCAAATTGCTAAAAAGGATTTAAAAAATTTACTTGTCGTATGAATGCATTGACAATGCGTGTTTTGTTTCAAAATTAAAACCTAAAACATCACTATTTGCCTTTTAATGCAAAGATGTAATGAACATTTCAATGCATAGTTTTCATGCAAAGATGTAATGAACATCTAAATGAACAATAACCACTATTAAATGTGCACAATACACATCAATTTACATTCACTAGATGGTGAAACTTGCATAAATAAAACTATTTTAGCACGTATAATGATTGTAACATCTCCCTTAAAATATCACACGGAGAATAACATACAATCTTTTTTTAAGCTATTGCCAAAAAAAACTTCTCAGATTTTCAAACTCTAGCACATATTTGTAATTTCTTACTGGACGATAAAAAAATTTATATTTATTATATATGAGCAGCCATGATAATTTATCTTACCAAGAGAAAAAAAATATGGTAGCAATTTTTCTAAAAGAAATTTATAAGAATCGTACATAATTCCATTGGATAGAAACATTTATTTGTTGGTAGAAAGTGCCATTCTAAAAGGTTATCAAATCTACACTACAAAACTTCATGTGGTTGGATTCAACTACACTACAAAAATTCATGTTGTTGCATTTTCACTTGAGAAGTAGAAGTTTATCATAAAAGTAATTTAAAATAATTCAATTAATATTATCATTCCATTGAAAAATTAATTTACAACAACCTCCCATTATTATAATCATTATTCATTAATAATACAACCTTCACTTTTACTTAAAGCAAACAAATCTATTAGAGAAAAAATAATTTGGTTCATGTCATTGCTATGTTGAATCTACAGACATGCACGCGAATATGAATATACATAAAATAATCAAAAAAATTAGCCACGGGTAATTCCAAATAGGAATGTAAATGTGTATACTTACTGCCTAATATGTTATAAATGGAGAGAATTATCTTAACTTTTATTTCAGAATATTTTAGTAGTTAGGGCCTATTTTTCTTGAAAGTGGCTATCATTAGACCTCTTTCCACATTGAACAATAGGGGATCTAGATGGATGGAATTAATATGCTCAAAGCATTTGAGTTGATAAAGACAAGAACACTGTACAAGTTATTGAATGTAGATAAACATGTTGAAGAATGTAACTAGTGCTGCTCTTCATAATTGTATTTGAGTCCCTCGCATATAGAATATATATTCCTGCACATTGGATCGTTGCCAAACACATTTTGAGCTATTTGAAGGGAATGATAACACTTGTTCTGAGAAACCTTCCTTTGACCAATAATATATATTCTAAAGGATTTAGTATTTTTGCAATATCCAACAAACGTATCTTTTCTTCCTGTAGAATTGAATTTGTTCCTTTTGTCCTTGGACACATGAAAATATACTGGACATCCGAATATGCAGAGATGACTAATGTCGAGCTTCACTGATCTAGGACGATCTCGTTAGATCAGTTGCACAGGTTCATCGTCAGTGTGCAGTGTCATCGTCAGCAATTCAGTCCGGTGTCGTTCAGTTTCGACAGTGTTGTTTATGATTGAGGTTATTCAGGTGATGTCTATGGTTTTTTATGGTGTTCAGTTGATATGGTTTTCGACGTGGGTTTGTCATCCCTTTTGCAAGGTTTGGTCATCGACATGTGTTTTCATCCGCCTCATAGGATTTGGGTTGTTGATGGGTTGTCATCATGTGATGTTGTTACAAATGTCACTTTGTGATGAAGAGATGTACATGGGTTTTCTTGTATCTAAAACCTAAGACATTATGCATTAAAATCCAAGTCCTAGCTCTAAACCTATGGTACAAACCTAATGATAAACCATAACACTTAAAACTACACCTAAAACCATACATTAAAACAAATTAAACCTAAGTCTAAACCTATTCGAACCTTATAACATTACTAACCATATAAAAACATTGCAAAAACATAAAATAGGTACTTAATCGCAACAGATAGCCGCATCGGAACTATGTCATGTGAGTGGATAAGGGAGTAGCAGCTACGGTAAGAGGTGGTTGGAGGTTATAGTTAACTGCAACATCAACAGAGAGAGGAACTGTAACCATGTGAATGAATATGCAAACCATGGTGGGGACACTGTGTCAGAACCGCCAGACTATCCGCCAACCGTCACCGCGCATGAGAACAGTCAGGGTGAGTCACCAAAACCACTGGCCTGGAGGTTACCATAAACAACCTATCAACTGATCACATGCACTATCCACCCTTCCTCTGCCCGGTTAGCTAACCGCTAACAGATTCAGGCATATCCAAATTCATTTTTGGTTTTTTGTAATTAAAGTTTTTGTTATTTTAATACAAGGACCTTGTAACGAATGCCTAAGGTGGCTTTATGTCTTAAGACCAAACCATAATTTAAGTGTTCATGCCAATCTTGGCTTTGGAGGCGTTGAATGTACCTACAGCCTTACAAGAACATTAGTTTTCTCATGTAAGAGAGGAGAGTGGTTTTGGATTTTGTATGCAGGTTCTGGAGGTCATAGTCGTTTTTGTTTTCAGTGTAACAGGAGCATCGAGAGTCAGAATTGGGAACCGTGATAAGTGTTGGAAAGCTGGTTCAGAGAGATTCCTTATGATAATGATCAAAAGTGCCTGTGGGCACATTTAGTCTAGTCAATTCTTTGTGTAATCGACCTCCTTGGTCTCAATCCTAATAATGTGGTCGCCCTTCTTGAAAGCGGACTTGGAGACGTAGTCCATCAGGGACAAACTCCATAATCAATTTCTTTGTCTAGTGTCACTTTGTTTATGTTAGTTTCACTTACATTTGCATCGTACTTATGTTTTATCAACTGTCGTAAAGTATTTTCCTCAATCAATTCTCACGATTTTCAGCACTTTCAGCTAATATTCTATTCATTAATGGCTAATCAACTCTACATCAATTTTAACATATGATCATTTTAGATCATATAATTTGGTATCAGAACAGGTTGCATTTGCATATTTTTCCATTGAATGTTAACCAGGTAAAATTTGTAACATAGAGAAGGAATCCTTGAGTAGATTGATCCAGAGATTGGAAAGCAACGAGTTGTTCATAAGTTGACCATAACTGGACTTGGTGCGGGTGAAAATACTGAAACTAAGATGAGTGATGAATAGTTTCAGCAAGCATTATTGACTATGCAATAGATATTGGGAGAACTGTACGAAGAGAAAAAGGTGAGAGATGCAGCTGCTTCTTCAAAGACAATGAAGAAGGACAAAGGTAAAGGCAAGGCTGATAAACCACCTTCACCTCCATCATCTCCATCATCATCATCATCATCATCATCTTCTTCTTCTTCTTCTTCCAGTGCAGAATCTGAAACAGAAAATAAACGTAAGAAAACATCTCTTTTCAAACTTGATGTAAAGTTTGAGTTACCTATTTATGATGGTGAAATGAAGCCTGAAAAGTTAGATAACTAGATTAAGCAGTTAGAAGTGTATTTTCGTATTCAGAAAATTTCTGATAATAAAATCAAAATTCAGTTAGCTACACTTAGAATGGGGGGAACAACTTTAATCTGGTGGGAAAGTAAAACTCAGATAGATGTAAAGCGGAAAGGTAAAGTCATCTCTTCATGGTCTAGGTTCTTAAAAGATCTTAGGAAACAATTCTATCCTTTAGGATACGTGCAACAAGTTGTTATTGATTGGCAACATCTGAGATAAGGAAAATGGTAGAGTGTTTAGGAGTTTACTTAGGAGTTCAGAAAGAAATTATTGGCGCTTGGTATTTCACTAGATACACGTGAAACTTTATCAAAATACATCAGTAGTTTACATTCATATTTGCAGCATACATTATTGATGTTTAATCCTAATGATTTTGATGAAGTGTGTGTTGAGGCCATACAAATTGAATCAGGTGGTAGACCATTAAATTTTTCATCGTAATCATCCAAAGAGTTGGAAATCAAAGATTCCAATGACAGTAGAACAATTTGAAGAGAAAGAAATCAGCGATAGCTCAGAAGGTAGTACCTACTTGTTCTCATTTCCAGAGAATCGGTCATGATGAATCTAAGTGTTGGAAACTTCATCCAAAATTTAAGCCCAAAAAGTTCCTTAAGGAGAAGGATGGAAAGAATGCAATTGCAGCACTCCAGCAAGATCTAGGTTCAGATTTACGTGATGATAGCAGGATAACTGCTATGGTTACGATAGGTAAAACTTCTGAAACTAGTTCAAGATCAAAAACTATTGCAGCTTCATCAAACATAAATCCTTCAAATGAGGATTAAAGAGTTGAATTGTTTAACACAAGGATAAATTCTAAGCACACAACGATAGATACAATGTTTGACAGTGGATCAGAGGCAAATTTAATATCTAAATATTTAATTAAGAATCTGGGTTTGTAGGCACGGAATCATCCAAGACCTTACCCATTAGGATGGCTAGATAAATCAACTCAGATAAAAGTCACCAAACAATGTCGATTAAGATTTTCCATTACAGCTAATAACATTGATGAAGTGGAATTAGATGTGGTTCTAGTAGACATATGTGGAGTTGTCTTAGGAAGTCCTTATCTTTATGATCATGATGCAGTATTTTATAGGAGAGAGCATAAATATCACCTTAAGAAAGATGGGGTTGAATTTATTGTCAGGGCAAATCAAAATAAAAATCACTTGAATTTAGTTGTTTCTAATCAGATGAAGCGATTAATAAGTTAAAATAAAAGATTTGTAATCATATGTGTAAAGGAACAACATAAAAATCGATAGGATGTTTGTTCAGGTTATGAGACTCAAATTAAAGATAGTTTGATCGAAGAAGTAGAAACTATTCTAGTTCTATTTAAAGAAACCAAACATATTACTCATAAGCAGGGAATACAACATGAATTATAGTTTGTTTCTAAAGTTCCTCTTCCTAATGTCAGAATGAATCAATTCAGTCCAAGTTTTGAAATTAATAATTACAGGGATACAAGTCAGTACTGGGGAAAGTCAGTGTTAAATTTATCTTATATTGTGTCACCATTTCATGTTTTAAATATTTTCGAAGCCTCTTTCAAGTGTAGAGGAAGCCCATTTTTCTCATGTCAAAGCCTTTTCTAAAGCAGTGTCAAAGTATTTAAGGGAAACTTATGCATCTGGGGAAAGTGCTAATCAACGGAAACATCATTTAATGAATAAGGGAAAAGTGATTTAAACAAATCAACAACTAATTCAATACTTTCAAAGACAAGCTAAGTTGCAGCAGTTTTCAAATTACAGTTTGATGGGTTGAATGCAACAAGTTCACTTAGTAATCAGGAAGCAGGAAAGTATGTCAACTCAAGTAGCTGGTTCGAAGTCAAAAATGTATTTTATTGTCTCTATCATTCTACAATATAGATTGTTAATACATGTCAATGGTATTGAACAATATCCTATAGAGACTGTTTTCAAAGATGTATATGAATCACTAACTCATGGTATTTCGTGGAAAGAAATCAATTGTCATGTTTATAACAGGTTGTTTGACCATCATCGCAAGATGTACATATTGCAGATGGAGGAAATAGGTCACCGATTCAAAATGTGCCATGGTTAGCATCATCAGGGTCATCACTTGCAGGTGATTGATCGAATGTATTGGTACATCATCAGGACAAGGTGGAAAGTGAGGGAGCTCTACCCTCATCGACTACTTGTTTAGTCAAAATTTTGTGGTCCAAAAGCTTTCAAGTGGAGAGGATCTCGTCAGATCAGTTTCACAGGTTCATCGTCAGTGTGCAGTGTCGTCATCAACAACTAAGTCCGGTGTCATTAAGTTTCGACAGTGTTTTTTATGGTTCAGGTTGTTCACGTGATGTCTATGGTTTTTCGTGGTGTTCAGTTGATATGGTTTTCAACGTGGGTTTGTCATCCATTTTGCAAGGTTTGGTCATCGACATGTGTTGTCATCCACCTTGCAGGATTTGGGTTGTCGATGGGTTGTCCTCATGTCATGTTGTTACAAATGTCACTTTGTGACGAAGAGATGTACATGCGTTTTTTTATATCTAAAACCTAAGACATTATGCATTAAAATCCAAGTCCTAGCTCTAAATCTATTGTACAAAGCTAATGATAAACCATAATACTTAAAACTACACCTAAAACCATACACTAAAACAAATTAAACCTAAGTCTAAACCTATTCGAACCTTATAACATTACTAACCATATAAAAACATTGCGAAAACATAAAACAGGTCCGTAACCACAGCAGATAGCCGTGTCAAAACCGTGTCATGTGAGTGGATAAGGGAGTAATAACTATGGTAAGAGGTGGTTGGAGGTTATAGTTAACCACAACATCAACAGATAGTGGAACCGTAACCATGTGAACGACTATGCAAACCACGGTGGGGAGACCGCGTCGGAAGCACCTGACTATCGCCAACCATCACCACACATGAGAACAGTCAGGGTGAGTCATCGAAACTGCCAGCTTGGTGGTTAGCACAAACAACCTATCACTTGATCACATGCACTATTTGTGCTTCCTCTGCCTGGTTAGCTAACCGCTAATAGATTCGGGCATATCCAAAATAATTTTTGGGTTTTTGTAATTAAGGCTTTTGTTATTATAATACAAGGACCTTGTAAAGAATGCCTAAGGTGGCTTTATGTCATAAAACCGAACCCTACTTTCAGTGTTCATGCCAACCTTAGCTTGGGAGGCTTCGAATGTACCTGCAGCCTTGTAAGAACATTAGTTTTCTCATGTAAGAGAGGAGAGTGGTTTTGGATTTTGTATGCAGGTTCTGGAGGTCATAGTCGTTTTTGTTTTTAGTGTAACAAGCATCGAGAGTCAGAATTGAGAACCGTGATAGGCATTGGAAAGCTGGTTCAAAGAGCTTCCTTATGACAGTGATAAGAAGAGATTGTGTGCACATTCAGCCTAGTTAACTATCTATGTAATCAGCCTCCTTGGTTTCAATCCTAATAAAGTGGTCTCCCATCTTGAAAACGGACCCAGAGACGTAGTCCATTAGGGGAGAACTCCGTAATTAACTTCTCTATCTGGTCTCATTGTGTTTATGTTGTTTTCTTTTTTTTGTAAATCAGCTGGTATATATTAGATCACAAAATTACATAGAGTTACAAAATGGGTCTGCCATTTCTGAAAGATTAGAGAAATGCAGGCTAGTCAGAACATAAACTACATACAAGGCCTTAAGGAGCTCGAGGCCTGCCACTTTTGAACTAAAACTACCCAAACAGAGCTTGGATCAAACAAAGATTGACATGAGTAATGGCCAACCACACAGGGCTGCTAGACAAAACTAGAGTCAAAACTAACATAGAGGGCTTCTGAATGGCCCATCATATTACATTAACAACAGACACTGGAAAGAAAATGAAACAACAGAGGGAAGACTGTAACCCTTTATCGAAACTCGCCTCCCAGGTGCTCACTAGTCAATTTCTACATCGTCATGAGGAACATCAGCACTTGGTCCAGCTTCCTCACCTTCCTTGAGAGAATACTGGGACTTGTGGCGTTTGACAATGGTAGTTTTCAGATCGTCCTTCTAGATATCCATAGCAACATTAGTCCCCTGGCTGATTGAGATGTTAAAGAGCCTAATGAAGGCTCCCAGCCTTTGAGATAGCATGCTCACTTCCTAAATGAGTGCTTTCATGTTGATTTCCAGTTTGTCTAACCTCGCAGAATTCTTGGCTGAGGTGAGAGAGGTTGCATAGTAGGCATCTTTCATGGCAGCTCCTTGCATGCTCAATGCTTTGGCAGGCATGGTTTTCATTCGCGAGGCCTCACTCTAAGTTCTTAGGAATTGAGTGGCCCTGGTGGCAGGAGTGCCCGAGTCCTCAAGCCAATCAACTTCCTCACCGATAATATTGATGTTCAGACCTTCCTGGGCTTCATTCACCTTAACTTGTAGTTCTTCAATGTCCTTTTTTCCCTTTGTGGAGACCGAGGCTTCATACATCTCCCAGGCTCGTTTCACATCCCTGGTCACTCTAGCACTTCTATTGACTCTGTTTGCCATAATGTTAATGCAGATACCAGCGATTGATAAATAGGTTCCTATATACCACACAGTGTGCACCGGGCTTAGCTTTGAGAGATATCTAGGGCAAGTGAAAATAATTCCGGAGGTCTATGTATTTATAATTGAAAGTGCAATGTGAGGGTTCTCAACCCCAGGTGGAGCCTCCTTAATTCCTTTATTCCTGACAGCTATGTTCCCCATCAGTTTACTGATTGCCTTTTCCATGATCACAGTCAATTATAATCATATTGCTGCACTTATTCCTGCCAATACTAGGCCAAGTGTCCTCTGATACGCAATGTGTGATTTGACCTACATCCTTGTGATGGATCTTCCCCCCCTCTCGATATGAACCATAGGTCTCCAATTTGCAGTGCCATATTTAGGCATTATGAATTCGGGTATGGAAAATTATGACTAGCTTAATAAATTAATGATGAGCCATTCCATGGATGTCGTTACACTCTCCTGTCATGCCAGTAAAGTCTTGCCTGAAGAGTTGTAAACATTTGTCCCAAAGATCCTCACATGCGACATCCTGCCAACAGGTGTCCAATTTATCATTTCAAGGGCCGGTTCCGTGGCTTGCAAGACAATCCACCATGGCATTTGCATTTCACCTGACAGCCTGCAGAACCACCCTATCGAGAACTAAAAGATGTTCAGCTATGAGTTATGTTACTTTAGCTAATATCCCGTGCTTCATGACCTTTTTAGGCCATGTTCCAGTTTGTAATTTCCTTCCTACGTTGATAGCTAGGAGTGAATCTCCTTCCACCACTGTATCCCCTTTCCCCAAGTGAATAAGGATTTGTAAACCTTGCTCTGATGCCACGAATTCGGCCTCATTGTTGGTAGCTTCCCCCATATATTGACTGAAGATGTGAATAATTTTGCCATTGTTGTTTTGTATTAAACCTCCTAGGCCTGCAAGTCCTGGGTTGCCTCGAGAGGCACCATCAAAATTTAACTTGTAAAATCCTGGTTGAGGAGGTTTCCAGGAGACTAGGGAGGAAATGGGAATATTTCTCTACACCTGAGAAATGGTGGCAATGGTAGCAATTATCCCAAAAAACTGCAGAATTTTCCTATAATTTGCGGATGGCTCAAGCTTCTGTTCCACTTTACACCTAGTAAGGGTTGTCTCATGCATGTTTTGCATGATACTCGTTTTAATGATTTCTAGTGGCCTGGATTCTTTTTGAAAAATTCTTCTATTCCTTTCTTTCCAAGTAGACCAGACAATGAAACCAGGGCTTAGTTTCCATAGGATGTTTACTATGTCACAACTGGAATAATTGGTTCTCCAATTTTCTATGTTGTCATGTATAGATTCTCTTATTCTATTTGTCTGTTTAAAGATTTCCTCCATCCAAATCCAGAGTTGATTGGTCCATTCACAGTTGTTGAGGAGGTGATTCATCGTTTCCTCTTCTCTCTCACAGAGGGGGCATTGGGATGGACCCTTGAAACCTTTTTTGCATAGGTTCTCCCAAGTAAGGATCCTGTGGTGCATTAAGAGCCATAGGAAGGTTTTAATCTTCGGCCAGATCGTTGAGTCCCATACATTGTTGTGCCAATTCACTTTCCTTTCCTGATCCCTGTCTTCTAAATACAGTCTGGCTTCCTTCAGGGTGAAGGTGCCCCCATCAAGTTTGCCCCATCTCAGTTGATCTTTATCCTGAGAGTAACGGATCTTCCTTTTATCCAGACAAGATTGCAGGGATAAGAGAATGTTATTCATTCCATCTTCCTGTGGGTTATTGTTTATGTCCCAATGTCTCCAGTTCTGGTCCACATTATTGTCTTTCCAATACTGGTTCACCGTGAATTTTCCTTGATCCTGGTACCTTTGCTGCAGGGGAAGATAGTTAGGACTCTCAAGCTTGGGGAGTTGCTGCCAAGCATCCTCCCAAAAGAGAGCAGTGGTACCATTACATATTTCCTAGAAATAGTGCTACTGAATAATGTTTCGATTAGCCTTAGCTAGGTTCCAAATGGGAGAGCCTGCTGGAGGGTTGGTTAATTGAATTATATCGTGAGGGTTCCAGTTTCCAGCATACTTGGCTTTTCATAGCCTGGCCCAAGGTGTGTGTGGTTCTTTAACCCACCTCCACCAGAGTTTGGCTCCACATGCTTTGTTAACCGTATCCGGGTCTAGAAGTCCCAAACCACCCAGAATCCTGGGTTTACAGAGTTTCTCCCACGCTACTAGGGCCCATTTCTGTTTATCAGAGTTTCCCGACCATAGGAAGGTTCTTTGAATTTTTCTGATCTTTTGGAGAACTCCTTTGGGGGCCGGAAGAATGGAAAGCATATACTGAGGGATGGCTTGTAGGACAGCCTTAGTTAGGACAAGCCGGCCAGCGAAGTTAAGGACTCTATTAGTCCAGTGTTTGCTTCGGTTTTCGAGGTTAGAAAGCAGCTTCTCCCAATGGATCTTTTGCCAAGGTTTATCGGTTAGAGGGATTCCTAGATACTTAGAAGGAAGGTTTTGCCTTTTGAACCTGAGGATAGTGGTGAGATTTTTCTGGATCGCTAAGTGAGTATTGAAGAAGAAGATGGAGGATTTGTCCATATTAAGGTCCATACCCATAGCTTTACTGAAGAGATTGAGAATGGTTTTGAAACCTAGAGCCTCCTGAATTTTTGGGGATCCATGGAGCATGGTGTCATCCACAAACTACTGGTGAGTGGTGGCTGGGCAAGATGGCTCAGGTTGGAGGCCATGTATTGAGTTTTCCTCCTTCGCATTTTTGATGATGCAACTCAGGCCTTCCATTAGGATGACAAAAATAAAAGTATAAATAGGATCTCCTTGACGAATACCTCTGGAGGGAGCAAAGGGGATGGTGGGAGCTCCATTGACTAGGATAGAAAATCTTGGGGATTCGATTAGGGATAGAATCCTATTGATCCAGCATTGAGCAACCGAAGGCTTCCAAGATGGCTTCTAGATACCTCTAACTGACTTTATCATAAGCTTTTGAGAGGTCCATCTGTATGATCATACCTGATTTTTTCCGAGATTGAAGAGTGTGAACCATTTCCTGAGCTAGCAGGACATTGTCCATGATTTGTCTTCCCTCTACATAGCCAGATTTCTCCTCTGAGATTATCCAAGGAAGAATAGGCTTCAGTCTATTGGCCATTACTTTGGAGATAATCTTATAGAGAACATTGCACAAAGTGATTGGTCGAAACTTTGAAGGGGTACTTGCTGCCTCCTCTTTGGGAATAAGGGCTATGAAGGTAGAGTTGAGGGATTTGAGTATGGAAGAAGATTTCTGGGAATCTTCCACCACCTCCCACACTTCCAGATGCACAATATCCCAACAGGCTTTGTAAAAATCAATAGTGAAGCCATCCGGTCCTGGCGCCTTTCCACTGGGCATTTCTTTCATTGCTTCTTCCACCTCTTCCATGGTTACAGGGCAGTCTAAAGATTTATTTTGATCTTCAGTTATTAACCTTGGAATGGAGGACATGACCTCCCTAATAGCTTCTTCCTTGTTTGTATCTGGTTCCGTTGCTATCTGGCTAAAGTGATCAGTGAGGAGGGAGGAGATTTCCTGATGAGATTGGAGGGAAGTGCCTTGTTCATCCTTCAGCCGAGTGATTTTGTTGGCACACCTGTAATCTATAGCCGAGCGATGGAAGAACTTGGTATTTTTTTCCCCTTCTTTGAGCCATTGAATGCGAGATTTTTGTCTCCAAAGTATCTCTTCCTACTAGCATCTATCATTCCACTTCTGCATAAGTGTTTGCTCTGTGTGAATGGCCTCCTGGGTGATGTCCCCTTGGAGCCAGTTTGTGTGGATTTGAGCCAACTGTTCCTCCAGGGCTTGCTTATCTTTGAAGATGTCACCGAAGACCTCTTTGTTCCAGGACCTTAGATGAGCTTTGAGGTGTTTTAGTTTGGCTTGGAACCTGTACATTTTAGTGCCTCTGATGTCCAGCGGCTCATGCCACCAGTGTTTAATTTTAGAAGTGAAATCCAGATGACTTAACCAGAATTTCTCAAACCTGAAGGGTCTATTTTTCAGGGTGCCGAGGATGGCTGCGTCCATGGTGATGGGCCAATGATCAGAGCCTCCACAAGGTATAATGTTTGATTCTACTGTTACCCCTGCTAGGAGGATGGCTTCTATAATAAGAAAGTGGTCAAGTCTGGAGGCAATCTGCTTGTCTCCTCCTCTTTTGTTATTCCAGGTGTATAAACCATTTTTGGGGTAAAGATCGACAAGATTTGTTGTTCTGATGAAGCTATTGAAGGCCTTTGCATCTCGATTTAGCATTCTAACCCCTCCTTTCTTTTCTGTTAGTGAGGTTATCATGTTAAAATCTCCACCATAGATTGCTTTAGTTGTGGGATATCTATGTTGCATTTTGGAGAGGTGATCTAGCATCACCAGTTTGTCTTCTAGTCTTTGGGGACTGTAAATGTTAGTTCACAAGTATGTTTCGGTATCCCCTATGATTTGCATTTCCTGGGAGATGAACGAACTAGAAGCCTCTGCTATGATGAGATGGAGGATATGAGGATTTCAGAGAGTAGCTAGGCCTCCCTCCATTCCATTCCCTTCCACTTCTATGTATTCCATTCTTTTGCCTAAAGTTTTGCTTATCCCTTTCATTTTCTAATTGGAGCATTTTGTTTCTTGCAAAAAAAACATGTCAATTTTTTCATTTGTGACTTTCTTTCTTAGAAGGATTTGTTTTCTTTGGCTATTTAGCCCTCTAGCATTCCATGAGAGTATCTTCATGATTAACAGAGTTTTTTAAGAGAGAAGCATGAAAGCCTCAAGGGCTTTCATCTTACCTGAGTTTAGGAGCATCTGACCTAGCTCTTGAAGTGCCTCATTGTTCGTGCGTCGACCTCTCTTTTTCCTATGTTTAGGATTGATATGATTTTGATGCAATCCTAGGGTTTTAACTCCCAAACCCTTAGATGGGCCAAGGCCTTGTTTCTGCATGTTCAGCTCTGCATCCTACCTTGCTAGGAATAGAGAGTTCACTCTGGCTCTGCATCTTGCCTTTCTAGGAATAGAGAGTTCACTTTGTCTACTTCCTCCTCTGGGATGTGTTCCATTCCTTTTTTCTTCCATTGCTCTACCATGGTTAGATGATCCATGCCTTCTCTTTCTAGAATGTCAATTAGATCCATATCCTCTGTCCCTATTTCGCTGACTATCATTTCCGCGTCTTCCTCTACTTCTACTATGAGCGCTTGAAATAGTGGGGTGTTGTTTGTCTGACCTGGAATAGTATCTGGGGTTTTCTATGCAGTATCATCCTTGTTATCCTGCAATAGTTTTTTTGCCTAGGGGGATTTAGCTGCCTCCGTATCTGATCCCAGAACTTCAAAGGCATTGACTGTGCTTTTGATGGAGGTGTTTGTTTTCGGTTAATATTTCCTATTGGCTCTATGCCTACCCATAGGTCAAGTAAAACCTTCCTGAAACTTACCTGAGTTTTCTTTGGGTTTCTTGATTGACTTGTTCATTGCGAATTCCCTAAATAAGTGTCTGTGTTCATGACATTTCTAGCACGAAAATGGGATTTTCTCATAATCTATAGCTTGAAAGAAAACTTTGTCTCTGAATTCTAACCATAGACCTTCATGAAGGGCACCTGAGACATCCATCTCAACACAAATTCTAGCAAAAGAAGTGTACCTTTTTTGCAGGGTTGCTTTTGAGGCTTTGATGAAGGTACCCAACTTGTTGCCTATTTTCTTCAGTACTGCAGGTCTCCAGTAATCAATGGGGAGGGAGAATAGGCGAATCCAAACAGGTACATGTGTGAAAGTCTCCCGTTCTAGTGAAAATTTTGGCTTCCATGGTATCATATATAGGCCCTCTGAAGCATAAAAGTAAGGTCCTCCATCGAAGATGCGATCCCTGTCTTCCAGGTTCATGAAAACTACAGTGAAGAAACCTTTGGCTCCCAGGTGTAGCCTGACATCCGCTTTTGGCTTACAATGTTGTTTGATCAACAGGCGGAGGGCTCTTTCTATAGGCCAGAAGCCCATGAACTTACAGATCATCACATGTACTGACATGTGGTCTCTGTAAGCCTGCATTTCCGGGTCAGTTATAATCACACGCAGGCTTTTCGTTGTTTTGGGCTTGCAGTGTCCCGGGTCCTTTTGTTTTCTGGTTTTTGCGGCCGATCCTTCCAGATCTGTTTCGTACTGGGGTAGAGCTTCCGTGTCCACAGATTTTTTATTTCTTCCTCCTTCTGCTTGTTGTGCCAGCTCCGGATTGGGTTTTCTTTGTCTTTTCCTTCTGAAATCCTGATGTCATCAGTTCATTTTTGGTTCTGGGTTTCCATGGTTTGCCCACCCATTTTTTCCTTCTTGCTTAGCCCATCCTTTCCTGCATTCTTAGAGCCTGATATCTGCACCCCTTCTAGTGGGGCCTTTCCTTTAGTCATCATTGCCTGCTTGTATGATGGGGCCCCATTGGACCCCGCTCTCCTCATTTGTTGGGCCAAGGCCTGCCCGCGCCTACAAAGCTCTGCTAACTGGGCTCTGCCCTCCACCAGAGTTTGTGACATAGGTTAAAAAGCTTTGAACCGTAGCTCAAAAAATAACCATAGCCCGTGTTTATGTTTTTTTCACTTCTGTTTGCATCGTACTTATGTTTTATCAACTGTCATAAAGTCTTTTCCTCAAACAGTTCTCACGGTTTTCAGCACTTTTAGTTAACATTCTATTCATTAATGGCTAATCAATTCTACATCAGTTTTAACATATCATAATTTCAAATCATTCACACCTATAAATATTTCTTCAAGCATCTTGTTTTCCAAATCTTCATGTGACACCCTGTTTTGAACAACTTCGACCTGTTGTAACATAAATAGTTTTGTAATTTAGAGATTTATAAAAGAGGGTATAAAGGAAATGAAAAATAGAAAATATAATAAATGAATGAATATATGAAAAGACTTGAAAAAAGTTAAAAGAATCCCCATCAAAAGAAAAATAAGTGCACAAGTGAGCAAGCTTAAATGCCACTTGAAATAAATCTTGTTTGAATCATGTAGTAAAATCATGATGGAACATGTTTAAATTTGTGTTTTAGGATTAGAAAATAATTCAACCAAACTGTTTAATTTTGGTTGACATTAGAAGATAGGAGAGATTAGAGGAAAAATTGACCTAGGCATTTAATCTTGGTCAATTGTATATTTGTAATAGAATAGGGTTAGGATTTTCTTTTGGAAATAAAAGGCATGCTTAATCAAATGTTCCTTTAGAATTATAATTATGCTTTGATAGATTTATTTTAGTTAGAGTTATAATTATGTCATTAAACATGATTGATGCCATGTAATAAGCTTTAAACTTGAGTTTTATTTTACGTCAGGAAATGATTTGATGTCTTGTCATTTTGCAATATCCAAAGCACACTTATTGACGACCATGATTCTCCCCTCCCAAATCAATGGCTGGGAAACCTATTCTCACCTGCCCGTTCCATTTCACACTAATGTCAAGGGCGGGGGGGTCCTAAAAGTGGTATTTCTTTTCACAGGCCCCACACAACATGGCACTCTCTCATGATTTCACAAACGCATCATCCTAAACCGCTTACCATTGCCACCCCTCTGAAATCTGCTATCACTCCTCCACTCCCACCAATGGTTAGTACATCACCTCTAATGCATTTCTCTTCACCTATCATATTCCATCACTTGTCCATCTATTACTCGTTGCTACATTCCTGTTATCATTTTCCCATTACACTCCTACCTATTACCATGATCTCATTATCCATTAAAAACACTTTGAGTCATTTCGCGCAGCTCCCCTAGCTACTTTGATCATTGTTATAAATTGTAGGTATTGTTCAAAGTTTCCATGCTCCTACTATCAGCACCTATCAAATTTTGGCAATTCAGAGCCGAGATACCTTCGACATAGACTTATTTGTTTATCCAGGTACCTGTTAAATCCAAATTATGTCCTTTGATATTATTTCTCTTTGAAATCCACAGTCATGGCAGCAAAGGGAAAGGCCCAGTATTCTAACAGTAAATCAAAAACTGATGACAACCCTAAGACTTCTGCTACCCTAGACCTAGATCATATGTCATTAGCTAATCAATAATTTAAGATTTCTGACACTGAGTGTGAATTCGACTTGTTCGAATTACATCACTCTTTAAAGAAAAAACATCTTGATCATCAGGATGACATTAACCTTTGGGAATCATTATTTCCTATGTTTATCTTTCCTCAGACCCACTATTTCCTCGATATGGTCATAGAGACGAAGCACAAACAATGCCATAAGTGGTATGACCTTTTCCTATTCCTAATCCTACTTCTAAAATGAAATGTTGTAGTATTAGACAGAAAACAATCTTAAAGACAATCTAAACCAAAGCAATTCTAGTGCTGGAATGTAAAATAATAATTTGCGAGGAAATTAAGTAAAGGAACTTTCACACAATTGGAAGCAATATTAAATGCTTAAATGAAATACTATGTTTATCTTCAGCATAGATGGCTAACAGTTTAACAAGTGGGCCCTTGCAAAGATCTATTTCCCAATTGATCTTCCTTCTACACCAGGCAACCTGTTCTTGTGCTATTGCAATCTGCTTGCACTAGTGCAGGTACAGTACTTATGTCAAAAAGTATATTTTACCTTCTTTACTGAAGACTTATGTGTCTATGGAGGTTCTCTAATCCTCAAGGCTTAGAGAACTTTGTTCATGTGAGAAGAGACCAGTTCTTGCAGCACGACAAAGCTTCCTTCACCAAAGTTTCAAATTTAATTTCGAAAGAATTAAAAGACGTGTTGAAAAGAATTGAAATTGCAAGCTAGACTCTGAGATAAATTACACATGAAAAAGAATGCTTTAATTAACTGAATTTTGCAATGAAAGTAAACTTCATAAAGAAAAAACAATTTGGAATAATCAAGCAACAGTCAAAGTAATTTGCATGCATCAAATAACTTTTGGCAATTCACTTATAACGTTTATGTTCCTTTTTCTTAAGTCATAAAATGCAAGTGTAAAGTATGGTGTTTGTAATAACGTCCTTCCTTAATTCATGTAAACATTCTTAGATCCTTCAGAAGTATAACTCTTAACATTGAGAATGATTACTTGAATTAACAATATGTTTGCTTGCAGGAATAAATGAAATTATAAGTAGGAAAAGGAACATAAGACTTGCTGTAAAGTAAATGAATAAATCGGAGTGCAAGAAACTACATGCACTGGTACAGGAAGAATCTTCCTGCACGACCCGAGTGGAAGCAAACTAAGACAAAAATTGCAGGAAAATAATTGGAGGAAGGAAATTGCAAGAAAGTAATTACAAGAAATAAATTGCAAGAAAGAAATAAACTTAATTAAACTTCCAAAGTACGGATCCGTTCACGCTTGACTATGAAATGAATTTAACTCGGAACTTCTAAAATTAACATAAGAGAAATCCAACCCACACAACTGAAAATGAATAAATGTTCACACAAACTTTTTAAATGGCGAAAGCACAAGGGTAAATGAGTTGGGTTGGCTGGGCACTAGCCAACCAACTCGTTTCACATTTAGGAAATGAAATGGTTCAACATTTAATCACACATGAAATAAAAATTACACTCAGCGTGAAGAAAACATGGTGTGTTCCTTGTATTAACTTGATTAGCAAATATACATGATAATGCGACTCCAGCCCAGAACTGAGGGCGATACAAAATTACAAAGTAAATAAAATTACAACTCAGAGATCACTAGCTTGGCTCTACCTATGGTCTACATTATATACAGTTTCTCAACCTTAGCCATATTCTGTTAATTACAGTCATTTCCTATTCAAGCCTTTCAGCCGAATGGACTAACAAACAACATTGCAAAACCGGCTAATGGTTATAATAAAGCACAAACTTTGCTGGCCATAGACCATATTCTTGGCAAGTATCCCTGATTATACACTGCCAATGTCCATCCTCAGATGGTTCGCAACCGAACTAGGAGTCATGGATCAAAAACGCCCGCGTGGAAGTATTTGAACTATGGTGGAGATCACGGAGCAACATCATTGGCTGTGCAGGAATCTGCCTACACTAATCACACTAAATAACGATTAACACTTAGTTATTCAATTACTTTTAGGAAATTTAAACATAAGTTACAAGACATAATAAAAGGTATGAAATCTATGTAAAGTAATTAATAAAGCACTTAATAAATATTAATTATGAAATATGAAGTATATGTAGGAATAGATGATTATCTTGGACTAGTGCAAGAATGAGAGGGTTAAATAGAGATAAAACAGAGGTTAAGGCTTATGGGAATAGGGTAAAAATAGAGCAATTTGGGACACCAACATCCTCCCATCCCTAAGCTATTGTGTGTCCTCACACAACATTTTACCTTCTGCAAAAAATCTTCAAAAATGGGTGGCCAACTCTCAATCCTGTACTTCAATACTTATCCCTGCTTTCACTACCTTTGGCTTTTTACCTTGGGCTCCTTTTAGCTAATTATTCACCTTCTTGTGGTGTTTGTAACACTTGGAAGCCCAATACTTCCATACTCTCACTTGTTGTTTCTGCTTCTTGAATTCTACGAGCATCTCTACCTTGCCTTGTTTTTGCCAATCTTTCTTCTTCATGACCTGGTTCAAAGCCTCCAAGTCATGAACTTTTTGCTCCAATTCGACTATTTAGTTGTTGAGGTAGAGGATAGAGGGCTCTGTGCTCAGATCCTCTGGTGTAAATACCTTCTCTGCAACGGACTCAAAGCAATTTGTTTCATTGTCGAGATTAAGGTCATCCAGCATTTGCATTATGACTTCGCCAAAAGTTTATGTGCCTGTGGTTTCCTTATCACTAAGGGTTTTGGTGCCCTCCACAGCCTTTGTGCCAAGGGTTTTAGTACCTTGCGCACTTAACTCCACAAGGTTTTTAATTCCTTGTTGTTCCAATTCTTCAGGGTATTCAGTACCCTATTCATTTAAACTAGCAGGGTCTTCACTACTCTGTTCATAAAAAATGTTGAGGGTTTCAATCTCCTGTTCATCAAAATTGTTGAGGGCCTCCATGTGTTGTGCCTCATCATCCTTGTGACCCTCTTCTTGAACTTCTCCTGCACTCAGTGTCATCTTCTTCTTTCTTAATCTGTGAACAAGGGTAGACAACAATATGTCGTCTTCCTTTTCCACGTTTTCTTCGTTTACCACAATGTGGGCCATTGCATCTACAAGCACTGAAAGGTTATGGTCTTTAGGGTGAAACCTGAGGTGATTCATCAATCACAATCAGAGAGCTTGACCGATACTGATTCATCCCTGGAGAGATAGTCTTCTTCCTTGTCGAGGTTCTGATTTTTCTTTTCTTTGCTGAGGGCAGAGTGTCTTCGACAGACTTCTTTTCCACTTGCACCAGTGTGCTTTTACCCTTTTTCTTGGCAGGGGACGGTGTCTCTGCCTTCCTTTTCTTGCTTGCACTCGTGCCAGTAGAATTTCGCTCCTCGCCTGAAACTCCTTCAGGAATTCCTTCCAGGTCACTCCCTTCTCTTCCAACACTTTCTTGATGAGGATTGTGATAAGCCCATGATGATATAGCTTATATGTGACTTGGCTTATGTCCCCACTCTACACACCTTTCGCCATTTTCTCGAGACTTTGGAGCAGGTAGTAAGGAAAATTAATAAGTTTCCTTGACTCAAAGTGCAACAATAATCTAGTACACGAATGCTAATGTGTAATGTCCATCGCAGGCTAAAAATTTTTGTAGTTTGTACAGGAGGTTTGGCCATTTTCCAATCATGGCGCTTTGTGGAAGCCCTTTCTTCCAGTCAACATTGAGCTTTCTGTCACTCATAAACAGACACCATCATTTCTTTTCAAGCTGCTCCTTTTTGAACCATTTCTCCCCTATTGCTCACGCAATGGACTCCTTTGTGACTTCAAATTCCAATGAGTTGACCCTAGCTCGACCTCCTTCAAATGACTTCACAAACTCCAGTAGCACGGCCATGTTGAAGCCATCAAACTTCTGCAAAAATGGAAGGAATACGGATTCTTGCAATAGTATAAGACTGTTCCAGTATTCCACAGTCTGTTCTATCTCCTTCAAGGATGATGGCTCATTCCTTACGGGTGCCATGTTCGAATTTTCCACAATTCCCTGTCACAACCTCAAAAGGATTTTAGTGAGCGATACCAACGGTTGCTGAGAATTTTATGCTAGAGGTCCATCCATCCTTCGTCTTTTCAGTCCCATCCAACCGATCATGTTTAATGATAAAAGAATGACTCCTCGAATTAGATGCAAATATGTATCATCCTGCTACGGGTGAGCAATAATGATTGGATGTGGCAGAGGCTAATGTGGCATCGGTGTAATGGTCATAATGATTGGGTTGGGAGGTAAGACAATGATGAACAAGTGATGGGAGATTGTTTCCAAGGGAGTGAGTTATGAGTTTTCAGACAACCTGTACTATCCCATGGTCTACCTCATAATTCAATTAAGACATATTTCAGTACCCATTAAAAAAAATAGATTTTAGAACCCAATATATCTTGTACTTTAAAAAATTTCCTAAGTCAGTAAATGATAAAACAAAGTATTAATTAAAATATATAATGCTATGATCTATCAGTGAAAGAATCACTCATGTGCAGAGTAATAAAATTCCATAAACATTCTTCATAAGATGCTCCAGTAGTGTGTGAAATTTGTTTTTCACTTGCTTCCACATTCAGTCGTGCTCCTGTACTGATCCTGCTTACACTGACTGCTTGTACTACGCATCTTGCACCAGGGATTTTAACAAAATAACAATTCTGATAGAACACAATTCTGTAGCTGTACTTTTTTTTAATTTTTAAATTGTCTCAATATACAAGAAAATTCTTATTCACCATCCTTTTGTGTTTCATGAGCATGCCTTCTGGATTAACTGCATCAAATTCTACAATCAATTTATGAGGTAATAAAGAAGTGGGAAAGGGGTGATTTTCAGAATGGGAAGGAACATTACTGCAGGAATTCCAAGAACAATATCACCAAGGGGGATAAACAAGAATGGGATGTGGAAAAACATTCAGGGGAAACAAAGGGATTTTACGAGATCGGGTAAGGGTAGTTTTCTTAGAAGAAAGAGGAGGGTAATTCATTGGGGATTTAGAAAAATAAAAATAGTGGGAATTACGAAACGGGAAAATAGAAGAAAGGAAGAATTTTATCTTCAAGGTCTGCCTGCACTAGTGTCAGAAAAAGTAATTGCAGCGGGAATTAAGCGTTTACTTGGATAAAAATTTCCATGCTAGTTACCCCAAACTTGGGTAAGGGTTGGGTTCCTTGAACCTGCCTCTTCTTGGTGATAGCCAACATATATAAAAAATCAAGTAACATTCCATTTTTATTGAAATTTCGATCTTTCGGCCAGCATGCTTGTTTTCAATTTGATCCTTCTGCAATCATTTTAGTCAACTAATTTTCATAATTATAGGAATTTTTTTTGGTCATTTTTTCTTTTTATTTATTTATTTATTTATTTTTTTAATGAGGAAAAGAAAAAAACAAATATTCAATAGGTTTTTGTTAGCACCTACCAACTCCTTTTCAGATTGCTGTTGGACTTGCTACATAAAATCCCCTTTAGTAAGGGGTTGAAAATATACCTTCAATCTATGCCCGTTTACTAGGAACACAGAATTTTGTCCATCAATAGTTTCAATCTCTACCGCTCCATTTTCAAACACTTTGACCACCTCATAGGGTCCCATCCATCGTGTATGGAATTTCCCTTTAAAATATTTGAATCTAGAATCGTAAAGGAGCACGCAATCACCTGGTTGGAATTTCTTCTTCTGGATGGACTTGTCATGCCACTTCTTGTGCTATTGTTGAAAAAAGATGTTCTATTGAACAACATCCCTTCAGAATTCATCTAACTCATTCAACTGTAGAAGACGCTGCTCTTGTGCTTTAGAGATATCTAGCCCCAATTGGATAGCAGTCCTAAAATTCTTGATCTAGAATTCTATTGGCAAGAGGACTTGTTTCCCGTACACCAACTCGTATGGTGCGTGTCCTGTGCTATTCCTCCAAGTGGTTTGGTATGCCCATAATGCTTCCCGTAATTTGTCATCCCAATCCTTTCTATGAATATTTACTGTCTTTGTGAGGATGGACTCAATCACCTTGTTTGTGGACTCCACCTGACCATTTGCTTGCGCGTAATACGGTGTAGATTTCTTGTGCCATATTTTGTACTGCTCCATCACACCCTGTACCAGATTATAAATAAACTATGGTTGATTGTCAGAAACAATTTCTTGAGGCACACCAAATCTAGTAAATATTTCAGCAAAAAGAAAATCAACAACAACTCTTTCAGTAGAAAAAGAAACAACTTTAGCTTCTACCCATTTTGTAATGAAATCTATAGAAACCAAAATATTCTTTTTATTTAATCATGTTGGATTTATTGGTCCTACAAAATCAATGGCCCATTTTTCAAAAGGCTTAATCATAACCTGAGGACATAAAGGCATTTCATTGGTTTGATTAGGTTGGCCAATTCACTGACAGTGGTCACATCACATGACGTATTGTTTGACATCCTTAAGAAAGGAGGGACAAAAATAGCCAGCTCGTAACACTTTGTATGTAGTCCGCTTATTGGCGAAGTGACCACTGCAAGGTTCATCATGGGCAAGTTTTAAAATATCAAACACTTCTTCCTCTCTTACACATCTACGAATTATGAGATTTGCTTTGGTGTAGAAGAGGTCTCCTTGAATTTAGGAATATGCAGTGCTTTTCTGTATGATATTCTGCTTTTCACGAGCAGATAAATGAGGTGGTAATTTTCTAGTGACTAAATAGTTAGCTATGTTAGAAAACCATGGGGATTTTGTTGACACAACAAAAAATTGTTCGTTAGGAAAATCATCATCAATAGGAATTGCTTCACCAGGATTATTTAATCTTGAAAGATAGTTTGCTACTACATTAGATTTTCCTGGTCTATCAATAATGGTAATATTAAATTCTTGTAACAATAATAAACACCTACTCACTCTACCACTAGTTAATGGTTTATTCATCAAATATCTTATTGCGGAATGGTCAGTATACACAAATACTTCATATCCTGTAATCTAATGTCTGAATTTATTAATGGAAAAGATTATAGCTAAAATCTTTTTCTCAGTAACCGTATAATTTAGTGTTAAAATTGGAAACCAGGGCAAAACTTCATGTGGGTCATCTTATTCATGGCTAATAATATTTTTATTAGATTCCTCTCATCGAGAGGTGTAGGATTGATATAAAGATCATCCAATTCCGATAAGTATTCATGGAGATATGAATTTATTTTGATTATGGAATTATTATCAAGCCGACCTACAACTCATGTAGGCTCAGAAGCCCAACAGTCGCATCTATTCACCCACCAACATTGTGTATAAATATAAGAGGAATTTTCTTCATTTGGACTCACTCATCTCATCACATCTCTCTCTCTCTACTGCGCAGATATGAGTCTCTTCTCTACTGCGCTGAAATGGGTCTCTCTCTCTCACACATGTGAAGCCGGAAGCTGTTGAATTTGAAGCTGCAACTGCAGAAGTAAAGATTGACTTGCGTGGCCTAGAAGATATCCTCTTTGGAACTGTGCTGTAGGTTCATCTGAACCTCCTTTGAAAGCCTCAACTTTTGGTGGTGGAATGAAGTCAATCCGACGAACAGTTTGCAAGATATCGACTGCCCTAGTTTGAAGCCGGAAACTGCTAAATTTGAAGCTGCAACTACAGAAGTAAAGATTGACTTGCGTGGCCTAGAAGATCTCCTCTTTGGAACTGTGCTATAGGTTCATCTAAACCTCCTTTGAAAGCCGCAACTTTTGGTGGTGGAATGAAGTCAATCTGACGAACAGTTTGCAAGATATCGACTGCCCTAGTTTGAAGCCAGAAACTGCTGAAACTGAAGCTGCAACTGCAGAAGTAAAGATTGACTTGTGTGGCCTAGAAGATCAAATCATCTAAACTACGCTGTAGGTTCATCTGAACCTCCTCTGGAAGCCAAAACTTTTGGTGGTGGAATGAAGTCAATCCGACTGTCGGTTTGTGAGATATGGTCTGCCCTAGTTTGATAATGAAGCCGCTAATGCTGATGCTACTGATCTAGGGTTTGCTACTGCTGATATGAATTAGATTTATTGTACTATTTCTCTCTGCTGAATTATTGAAGATAAAAGAAGATTTGATCAAAGGGTTTCCCCACACATTGTGGGGTTTGTCCCTGGCTAGCCGCCACATCTTGTGTCTCTTGTCTTGGATTGTTTTCTGTCGATTGTTTAATGTTCTATCTGCACTTTACTTTATGTACATGTGATTGCTAATCGGTGGAATATAATAAGAAAAAGCAGTAAATTGTTATAAGCATAGAACGTACCATAACTTAACATGGTATCGGAGCTGAGGTGAAGACAAAGCTCGAGCAAGAGCAAGAGCAATCATTGAAGAGAAGATTGGCAAGGTTATCCTAAAAGAACTATGGGGTCCTCAACACTCTTTCGTGCTGAAGACAAGCTCCGTGAGAAAGCTGACTATCACGGATGGAAGATGTCTATCGATCTAACCCTTGAAGATCAAGGAGTGCTGGACCATGTAAGAGGCAATATTGTTGAGCCTTCATCAAATGCATCTACTGCTGCCCGGAACAAATGGAAAAATGGAGAAGTCAAAACAAAGAAGATCATCCGGGACTCTATCGACAAGTGCTTGGTGGCCTACATCTCTGATCTAGACACCTCCAAGGAAATCTACGATAGACTAGTGAGTTTATTTAAAGTTAATGATGCAAATCAAGTTTTGTTTCTTAGAAATAAGTTGAGGGAAATCAAGAAGGGTAAAGATGAAAGTATGCAAGCATACTTCTTAAGAATCACCGAGATCAAGAACGATCTCCTATCTATTGGGGAAACCATTACTGACAGAGAAATGGCACTCACAACTCTCGGAGGATTACCATCTGAATGGTATGTGTTCAGGACTACTCTTCTGAACAATAATGTAATTCCTAGTTTCGAGGAATTAATGGCTAGATGCATTCAAGAACAAACAAGGGTAGAAGAGCAGGAAATGCCCTTGCCTAAAGGTCCTCCTGCTGCTTTTTCTTCTCATGCTAAGAAAAGAAATAATTCTGGGTCTAAATCGAAAAGAAAGGCTGGATTTAAGGGTGGAAGAAAAGGACGATGTTTCATTTGCAATAAAGCAGGTCACTATGCAAGGGAATGCCCTGATAGAAAGGACTCTCACCGTGACGATGATCAAAATCCCTTTCATGGTAATCGAAGGAATGGAAAATTCAACAGCAAAGGTAAGAGGAGAGTTGGGAATCAAGGAAGAGGACAAGCATTCAAGAAGGCTAGAAATTATAGGATGTATTAAATGCACCTGACCTCAAAAGGGACCTAGTGTCCATCTTGGAAATGGAAGATAGAGGCTACAAGGTAACCTTCAGCAATGGCAAGGTATGTATATGGAAAAATAATGTTAAAGATGCCTTTACTCTTGGGTTTAGTGTTGATTCATTATATCAGGTCGATGGAAGTCCGCTAGGTGTCATGTCTTGTGACACAACTCTTTAGTCCGAACTTTGGCATCGAAGGTTTGCCCACCTTCATTACAAAGCTCTACCCGATGTAAGACAAATGGTAACAGGGATGCCCGAATTCCAAGTAGATAAAGAAGGTGTATGTCCAGGATCTGCCAAAGGAAAGCTCAAAAGGGGACCATTCCCCTCAAGCCAAAGCAGGACCTCTGATATATTACAATTGGTTTACTCAGGCATACCTGAGGTTGGCATTAAGAGGGAGACTACTACACCATATACTCCTGAACAAAATGGTGTGGCAGAAAGGAAGAACCGCACAATTATGGAAGTTCTCCGGGCCATGCTACATGATCAAAGTCTTCCTAAGTTTCTATGGGCTGAAGCTACAAACATTGCCATATATGTACAAAATCGATGCCCTCATCAAGCATTGGGTTCCAAGACTCCTGAAGAAAAATTCACCGGTAAGAAACCTGATGTTTCTCATTTTAAAATTTTTGGAAGCCCTGTATACTTTCATGTGCAGAAAGAGAAAAGAAATAAATTGGGAGCATGTGGAAAGAAGGGAATTTTCATGGGCTATGGTGAAAATACTAAAGGCTATAGAATCTATGTAGCCGGTCAAAGGGAAGTCATAATTAGTCATGATGTCACCTTTGACGAAGATATGGCTCTTAGCAAGGTGATCAATCTTCTGACTTTGAGGAGCTCTCAAGAAGCCGACACCAGGGAACCGAAAGAAAAGGATGATGAATCAATGCCTGATGTAGAAGAACCCATGGATCCGATTGATCCTCCTCCATATGAGCCTTCCTCTTCTAGGAAGAGGCCTTGATGGCTTAAGGAGTTACTTGATGATGCTGAAGGACATGCTGCACCCCGAGGAACCTTTCGTGAAAGTAAGAAACCTAATAGGTATCAAGGATACCTGACCATCATGAGCACGATCATACAAAATGAGCCTTCGTCATTCTCAGATGCCATCAAGCATCGAGTATGGAAGGATGCTATGACTGAAGAATATGAGTCTATCATAAAGAATGATGTTTGAGAAGTAGTTCCCAGACCCCAGGACAAGACTGTTGTTACTTCTAAATGGATTTACAAGATAAAGCATGCAGCAGATGGAAGCACGGAAAAGTATAAGGCTCGTTTTGTTGCTCGAGGTTTCTCCCAAAAGCAAGGTATAGACTATGATGAGATATTTGCACATGTTGCCAGATATACGACCATCCGCTCGATCATAGCCCTTGCCGCTTCACAAGGATGGAACCTACATCATATGGATGTCAAGACTGCGTTCTTGCATGGCTCGATCAAAGAATAGGTCTACATGGAGCAACCCAAAGGATTTGAGATTTATGATCGAAAATCTCATGTATGCAGGTTGAAGAAAGCTCTCTATGGGCTGAAGCAAGCACCCCGAGCATGGTATGAGAGGATCGATAGCTACTTGATGAAGCTGGGATTCACTAGGAGTGAAGCCGATCCTAACCTTTACTTTAAGGTTGAAGATGAAAAGCCTCTCATACTGGTGTTGTTTGTGGATGACCTCTTTCTAACAGGTGCAGACCCTCTCATTCACAAATGTAAGAGGGAGCTGGCCTTTGAATTTGAAATGAAAGACCTAGGACTGATGCACTACTTCCTAGGACTTGAAGTGTGGCAAAAGCCAGGAGAAATTTTCCTATCTCAAGGAAAATATGTGGTGAAGATATTGGAAAGATTCGGAATGGTGGACTGCAAGCCTGTAACTACTCCGATGGAGCTTGACTTCAAGAAGTTAAGTGGTAGTGCTGCTGGACCTGTTTTACGAAATGCTACCGAGTATCGGCAACTCGTCGGAGCATTAATGTTCTTAGTGAACTCCCGTCCAGATATATGCTTTGCAGTCAACACGTTGAGCCAGCATATGGTTGAACCCCACCACATACACTGGATTGGTGCCAAGAATCTGTTGAGATATCTTTGTGGCGCTATCACTTATGGGTTAAGATACATTGCCAGAGATGTGAAACTATTTGGATACACAGATGCTGACTGGGTAGGCAATGTGGAGGACCGTAAGAGCACTTCCGGGTGTTGTTTCTCCTTGGGATCTGCTTCGATATCCTAGATGAGTAGGAAACAAAAGTCGGTGGCTTTGAGCACCGCTGAAGCAGAGTATATTGCTGCTAGCATGGCTTCTTGTGAGGCAGTTTGGTTGTGAAAGCTCTTCAGTGAGTTGTTTGGATTTACATTGGATACCACTGTGATTCTCTGTAACAACCAGAGGTGGGATTCGATTATTGAGGAATCCCGTATTTGTCAATTGCTCTAGCAGATAGACATCATCTGGGATATGGTAAGTCGATGAGCAAGGAAGCTCCATCACGTTAAGATGATGTACAGGTTGATACACCTTGTCAAAGCCCCGAGGAAAGATCTAATATGTGATTTTCCCAAACGACTTGGAGTCGGCAAGAAACCCTTGTACAAGGGTCCTGCATGTTGCATACATTGAGCTCTGGGTGCTCTGAGGGCTTGCGGTTCCTACTGGAGCAACATATGACCACAGGGTGACTCACCCTCCCCTGGTGGTGCACACTAGAACAAGATGATTCGCTCTCCTGTGGGACAAGATGATTCGCTCTCTTGTGGAATAGGATGATTCGCTCTCCTGTATAGCAGGATGATTAGTTGTCCTGTGAGGCCTGGATTGATGTGTTCTCCATGGCAGCCTGGATTGATGTGTTCTCCATGGCAATTGTAGCAGGATTGATGTGTTCTCCTGTGAGGCCTAGATTGATGTGTTCTCCATGGAAATTGTAGCAGGATTGATGTGTTCTCCTGTGAGGCCTGGATTGATGTGTTCTCTTGTGAGAACAGGATTGATTAGTTCTCCTGTCGAGGCATCCTACCCATGCAGTCTGGGACTCATGGGAAGTACCTCTCATCTGATCAATGAGCAGGGAAATGAAGTTAGGGACCATAGTAGTACCGATGGACGCATCGTTGTAACTACCGTACTCCCTACGCTAGGATGACCTCCATTGATCTGGGATCAATGATACTGGTCTGGGACCAGTGGTAGGAGTTGTACCATACTATGACGCTGACTTCGGGTCGGTTGAGACTGGTCTGGGATCAGTGGTACATACTCTGAGACTGACTTTGAGTCAGTGGAGGATGATATTGGTCTGGGACCATTGGAGTTGTACTCACTATGACGCTAACTTTGGGTTGGTTGAGACTGGTCTGGGACCAGTGGTACATACTCTGAGACTGACTTTGAGTCAGTATGATACATCCTCGATCATTTCTTCTTCTTCATAATTTGGACAAAAGCAGAGTAGAACAGAACAGTGCAAGAGCAGAGCAGAACAAAACAAAACAATACAGATCAGTGCAGGGCAGAACAAGACAAAGCAGAACAGGAAAAATAGAGCAGAGCAGGGCAATGGTCAGGTTGTACAAGGCAGTGCATTTGATGGATGAATAGTAATGACCGATAGACAGATTGCAGATGAAGTTCTCCATGGTTGAGAGGGAGTGTTAAAATTGGCAACCAGGGAAAAACTTCATGTGGGTCATCTTATTCATGGCTAATAATATTTTTATTAGATTCCTCTCGTCGAGAGGTGTAGGATTGATATAAAGATCATCCAATTCCAATAAGTATTCATGGAGATATGAATTTATTTTGATTATGGAATTATTATCAAGCTGACCTACAACTCATGTAGGCTCAGAAGCCCAACAGTCGCATTTATTCACCCACCAACGTTGTGTATAAATATAAGAGGACATTTCCTCATTTTGACTCACTCATCTCATCACATCTCTCTCTCTCTACTGCGTAGATATGAGTCTCTTCTCTACTGCGCTGAAATGGGTCTCTCTCTCTCACACATGTGAAGCCGGAAGCTGTTGAATTTGAAGCTGCAACTGCAGAAGTAAAGATTGACTTGCGTGGCCTAGAAGATCTCCTCTTTGGAAGTGCGTTGTAGGTTCATCTGAACCTCTTTTAAAAGCCGCAACTTTTGGTGGTGGAATGAAGTCAATCCGACGAATGGTTTGCAAGATATCGACTGCCCTAGTTTGAAGCCGGAAACTGCTGAATTTGAAGCTGCAACTACAGAAGTAAAGATTGACTTGCGTGGCCTAGAAGATCTCCTCTTTGGAAGTGCGCTGTAGGTTCATCTGAACCTCCTTTGAAAGTCGCAACTTTTGGTGGTGGAATGAAGTCAATCTGATGAACGGTTTGCAAGGTATCGACCGCCCTAGTTTGAAGCCGGAAACTACTGAAACTGAAGCTGCAACTGCAGAAGTAAATATTGACTTGCATTGCCTAGAAGATCTCCTCATATAAACTGCGTTGTAGGTTCATCTGAACCTCCTCTGGAAGCCGAAATTTTTGGTGGTGGAATGAAGTCAATCCGACTGTCAGTTTGTGAGATATGGTCTGCCCTAGTTTGATAATGAAGCCGCTAATGCTGATGCTACTGATCTAGGGTTTGCTACTGCTGATATGAATCAGATTTATTGTACTATTTCTCTCTGCTGAATTATTGAAGATAAAAGAAGATTTGATCAAAGGGTTTCCCCACACATTGTGGGGTTTGTCCCTGGCTAGCCGCCACATCTTGTGTCTCTTGTCTTGGCTTGTTTTCTGTCGATTGTTTAATGTTCTATCTGCACTTTACTTTATGTACATGTGATTGCTAATCGATGGAATATAATAAGAAAAGGAAGTAAACTGTTATAAGCATAGAACATACCATAACTTAACATTTAGTTCCTCAGGTGACAAGTTTTTACTAATGAAATAAATAGCATAAGATTGTTTGTCTTCTTCTTGTCCTAAAGCTACTCCAATAGCAGTATCTGAGGCATCAGAGGAAATATGAAATGGCAGGGACCAGTTTGGTCCTCTCAAAACTGGTGTCTGGGCTAGTTTTTCCTTCAATGAATCAAAGGACTGTTGGTAAGCTGTGGACCAAGAAAAATCACTATCTTTAGCCAAAACTCGAAAAAGGTGGGTAGCTATCCTTGAGAAATTCTCAATGAATCTCCTATAGTAACCCGCATGTCCTAGAAAACCTCTCACTTCCCTTTGAGTTTTGGGTATTGGAAGACTCAAAATAATTTCTATTTTTCTAGGGTCAACCTGGATACCTTTGTTAGAAATAAGATGGCCAAGAACCACCCCTACCTTGCACATTGATCTACATTTTTCTATCACTCAAGGTGAGATGAGCTTCTTGGAAGTGAAGAAGCACCTTTTATAGATTCTTGAGGGGTTCCTGAAATGAATCACCAAACACATAAAAGTCATCCATATAGATTTCCACACACTCAAGGTCAGCAAAAATGGCCAAGACTGCCCTTTGAAAGGTAGCCGGGGCATTACATAGCCCAAAGGGAAGCACTCGGTAAGAAAATGTACCCCATGGACATGTAAAAGTGGTTTTTTCTTGATCCTTAGGTGCAATTTGTATCTGGTTATACCCACTAAAGCCATCTAGAAAAGAAAAGTACTTCTTACCAGCAAGGGTATCAAGTACCTGATCGATGAAAGGAAGGGGGAAGTAATCTTTGAGAGTGGCTTTGTTCAATTCTCTATAGTCAATACAAATGCACCATCTCCCATCTTTTTTGGGACTAAGACCAATGGAGAGACCCACTGGCTGTCAGAAATAGGATAGATAAAATCAACATCTAAGAGTTTTTGCAATTCTTCCTTTACAACATCTCTTAGAGTTGGGTTCATTCACCTTTGGGGTTGTCGGACAGGTTGGGCTCCATCCTGAAAATACATATGGTGGGTATAAGTTTCAGGAGCAATGCCTTTCATATCTTCATAGCCCCATGCAAAGGCATCAAGATGGTTTCGCAACAAATTCACAAGCTGCTCTTGCTGGGAAGAATCCAAGTCTGAACTGATATGCAAGGATTTACCTGGACTAATCTCAACAAGAGTGGTATCAGGCTCAAGAGTACACAGAGGTGTCACTAGATATGGTGGTGAGGGATGTAGAGAGTCATATTTTTGCTGAAAATCTAGACTAAAAATCTAACTCAATGACTCAAAATTGGACATGGTGTCTAGATTGTTCAAGAGGTCTTGAATCTCACCCTCTTGCGAGAACTCAACATTCTGATGTATCATGGAAACAGGATGAGTCTCCTCATTGCTACTATCATCTAACCATAAAGTGTCTCGGAGCTTCTGAATGGATATAACGGGTGGATACAAGGTGACCTTTGTTGGGTGATAATAGGTGGCTCTTAAAACTCCTAATTATCCTCACATTAGTTATCAACCCATGCAAGTCTTCTTATTTCAAGAGTGTACACAGTATGTGGCTACTATTTAATTCAGAGAGTAATGTTTCCTAATTTGCAGTATATATATTTAAATACAAGAGTAAACGGATGCATCTAATAAATTCCAACAACAATCATTAAAGGGAATATAACAACTGAACTTCAAGACTTAAAATCCTACCGAAATTGTAATCAATCCTGACTCAAAAAATTCGAAATGGCATCAGTCGAGAGACCAGTAGCAATAACTCATCCCTTTTTAACTGATTTAATCTAAATCAAACAACAATGAAATCAATCTAAGAGTCCAACAACGATAGTTAAACTCTTTACAGTTGATTAAATCAAGTTGAATATTTATCTAAGTAACTCAATCTGAGATGAAGGTGAACTGAATTAAACAATAATGTTGTAAATTGTATAAAGAAGAGATTTCTATCAACACAAGAAAATAATAAACAACGAAGGAAATAAAATCACAGAAAGCAAGAATACTATCAAACCACCACACATGCAAGAATTGGAAATGTGTGACACAAAGAAAGTAGTTGAATCTACCAGAGGTGAGGCCCTTATCCGTCAGCGAACACTGCTAAGTTACTTTAGATAACGCAAGGGAACAACAACTTCACTTATGTATTAATCATTGAATGTAAGTAGCATTACAATATAACCGTGTTCTCTCAACAGCGAGAGTCTGTAATTAAAATTACAAATTAAATAATAATTGATATTTCTCCTTCCTTACTGATTTACTATCATCTCCTTTTATAACCAGAAAGGGTAAAAGGTAAATGGTAAATGCGATCCCTCAGGTTCTCCCGATCCTGAGGGATTCGCAACCAATTTCCAACTTCAGACATCCTTTCCTTTCTCGTGTTGATTCTCCTGATTCGTCTTTAGCCTTGACCGTAACCGCTGTGTTCCTTCCTTGGTGTGTTGATTTTTGTTGTTCCTTCATTAGGGAACAACATTTGTCCTTTTTGTTTTTTTCCTACATAAAGAAGGGTAATAATTAGCTAAGTTGTAACTGCAAATAATTCCTTCATTTCTTACCATAATTCTTTAATATATTAACGCATTAGGATATAGAAAAGATAATAATAAAGGAAAAGAATGATGAGATCAATAGTAATTACATACCCATTTCATGACTCAACATACTCCCATGCTTACCCTATTTCGTGTCCTCATGAAAAGCAAGTAATTTGTATGCAGAGCAGTTAAAGAATAATATGGAGAAGGAATGTCATAAAGTGGTCTAAAAGCATGGTTCTTGGCCAAGAGCTCAAAGATGGGCCCTGTCTATCCTTCATGCAATTTGTATATAGCTCGATAACCTTCATGAGGATACCAAATGATAGGGCTACGGAACCGAAATCCTAGCCAATAAGGACCTTCTCTCAAAATGAGATTGCTATATGTAACAAAACGGTCTACAACTAGCTTAAAATTTTTATAATTAAATGGCTCTCTATTTTGTACATTACTAGTGGAGACTGTCCACCTGAGCTTGGCTGTGGCCAAGGAGCATTCCTGAATGGAGAGAAAGTATTCTACTCCCTTCTGTATAATCTCTTTCTGAATAGGCCCCAAAATTTTGATCACTCCTTCCCTTGTCATTAGACTCTTGTGATTGGCGAGCATTTGTAAAGGGTGCTTGGGTTCACTTTCAACCCAAAGATCCAACCCATGCTCTTGTCTTTGGAACGTGTTATGAGCCTTGAACCACTTTAGTTGATTGACAACAAATGAGATAAAGGCTTGGAATTGAACATCCCCTACAAAACGGTTTGGGTTCTTTTCCACCTCTTCCTCTAATACAAAATTGTGTAAGTAAAATTCAGAAAGCAACCTTTGAACTTTTACCCCATGATGTTTACAACAATTTATAAAATCCTCAATTGTTTTTAATTCGATGGGTTTTCTAGCTCTCACGGCTTTAATTTTTAATAGCAAATATCGTTCTAACAAAAATAAGGCATAATTATTGGCATGTGATCTGCATGCCAAAACATCAGTGTATAATGAGTAGATAGTGTCTGTTTGACTCATGACATTCTCTAACCTGAGCTTCATTTTCTCAACTTTCTCTTCTACTTTTCGGTATTTGTCGAAGGTCCCGCTCTCTCATGTATTCATTTCTGGAAGCTTCCTCTATAATTCTTGGTATTTTTGCTAGGAGACAGTTTCTTGTTCAAGCTATTTTACAACAAGTCGAGCCTATGCTAAATCTTCTTGAAGATTCAATATACTGGGGTCATTGCTTGTCATGATACCTTTGGCTTGAATGGTTGTCTGAGTACTTCTACTATGAGAAGGAATGCCTACTGTTTGTGTTTCTTTATTATGGGAGGTCCAAACCTCCATCTGGGTGGCCATGTTGCTGGAGGGTACCATCTCCATCTGAATAGCTATGTTATAAGAAGGTACAACCTCTGTTTCAGTAGCTACTTCTGCAAGAATTGTATGTTGTTCCTTAACAAGTTGAGTGAGTATGGGCTCTGTTTGAGTCCCTGTAGCTCTTCTTTCGTATAACTCAGTTTGAACTGCCACATTTACTATCTCCAGGGTTTTGTCTAGAAGCTTCCCTGCTGATATTTCTTTTATCTTTCTCTTGAGATTTTTTACCATTTTCCGAAGCCTCTGTTGTGCCTTCCTGAGATTTTTCATTTTGGTTCTATACTTTTTCAGAGGAGCAACTATTCTATTAATAGTTTCTACTCTTAACAAACCCAGTTTCTCATCCTGGCTTTGTTCTAAAAGAACCGTGTCCCCAGATTGGTAGTTGTCTTCCTGGTTCATTTATACTCCTTCTGTTTGGCCTGTATTCTTCGTGTTTAGGCCTACCTAGCTGGATTCTCCTAGAGATGTGTCATCAGGTTGGTTCACCTCTTCTTGAATGGCCTCTACCCCTGTTTCTGCTTCGCGTCTTGCATTTTCTGATAGAATTCTGTCATGGCCAGAGTTCTCCATAGATTGAGTTGCTCCCAAATTAAAATTAAGTGGGCTTTTAGGCTGTATGAAATCATTCATATTGGCCAAGATCTGGGCCAATTCGATATCGTGTAATAAACCTCCTGGGGGACTTGTATTTGATGTTGAGGGGAGTCTTGATTCATTTCTTTCCTCATCTCCAGAATGCCCTATTTCTTCCTCATGGTATGATTCAGGGTCATCCCGTCCTTCTATTTGCAAGTGTTGTTCACTCCCTGGGCTAGACAATTCTATGGGTTGGCTGACACTACCTTGAGGATTTTTGGCCGCTCCTATCCTTGTCCTTAGCCTTGACGATTGTTTGCGCTTTTGGGGTATGTTTCTTGCAAGGGTAGTCCTTTTCCTTTTCGGAACAGGGTTAGGCGCAGGCAGAGCTAAACCTCCTTCAATAGCAAATATTAGTTCCTCCTAGCTTGATTTCTGCTGGGCAAGGTTATAGCTAACTATCAGTCTGATCAAGCAGTGGTGGCTTACTAGAGAGTCTATATGTTGGGACCTTCTTATCCTTTCAACGGTGTCGTGCAACAAAAAATTAAAATATGCAGGTAAATTCACAGAGCCCTTTTGTTTCAGGACTGCTTAGAGTTTAAGTTGACGTAGCCGTATCATGTATTTCGCCTATCACATGTGATGTAATTCTAGATGACTCTGGCTAGTTCTCCCCATGGTTATCCAAGGGATGATGGTCAAATTCCTTTGCCTTTGATGATCAGCTCTTGTCCTTCGTCCTTAAAGACTTCAATAGCATCCTGCAACTTCAATATTTTATTAGCCCATACAGGTCCTTCTGCTGGTAATCCAGATACTCCTGCTATCATAATGTCTGATACTGTGATTTGTATCTCCCTTACCATGGATTTTCCATTCTGAAAATTTCATGGGAATTCTATGGCAATTTCCTCGTTGGGTGGCTAAAATCGCGTAAAGTATGATATCCACCCAACTCGGGCTAAAATTTCTTTGTCTGCATCAGAAACAGCCAGTATTAGCGGCTCCCTGCGCACTGTTCTTCCTCCCATACTGCCTGAATTCTACAAACGGTTAGTGTAGCAGAGATAGCACAGCAATAAACAGAGCCGAATGATGGAACAACAAATTGTTATAATGGCTATATCGGGTGATACTTCATAAATATACATACTGTTATTGAGGTTGTCATCATACCACATGTTCTATGATCATAGAATGTTGTAACATTATGCAAAACCCAATGAAAAACTGACAGCATATACATAAGTACACTGGAGGTCCCTGCCCCCCTTCGAAATGATAGGTCACCTACGACTGAATGAATGAAGGAGTAACGTGCTGGCGGCAAAGTACAGGGGTGATAAAAGTGGCAAGGTACGCATATTAATGAAAGGATCCCAAAAGATATAGAAGTGCTGAAATCAATGCATATAATGAGAATTATCAATAAGTGAGGATATGTCGTGAGGTGATTCGAAATGGAAAAAAGACAACTGACGCAGGAAAGATACTTAACCATCATCATTCCACTTAAATCTATTATGATTGATTTTTAAACGATATTGCATGCATAAAGGTTCAAAATAACTTAGGAACATAATCTCTCTGTAGTAAAGATAAAAAATAAGAAAAAGGAATTATAATAACTATTGATGTTGAAAATATGACTTCAATACCATCAGCAGAGCTTCTGTTTCCTGCGGGTGTCTATAGCCTCGATAGAGTTGCTTTCTCACCCTATGGAACCATGATCCTCTATGTATAATTGGGAAAATGCATTATGATATCAGAGTAGAGACCAATGTGCTGGCATGGTAACCAGATGATCACATTGCCATTCACTGGGAAGGAGAAAAAAGTGGGTAGGCCAGCTCGTAATGAGACCTCCTATTCCAAGGACTTTATTTCGTGATGCATCCATTGGATCATATACCTGGTGTGGTGGCCATAGTGGGAATGCCACTTCACTGCTTCCTTATGATCATGGTAGGATGGCTCGTGATGAGACCCTCTATCCTCCATCTGTAAAAATCATAGAATTGTTAGTAAACATATGTATATGTTTCTATTCTTTTATTTTTTTTGAATAGCACTTCCTATTTATATATAGAGGGTGGCTCAACACTCCTTAGGAGTAGGGATGGTGGAAGAAGTCTGAACATATCAATAGAAAAAAAAAAGTATGCCCTTAACCGTATTTGATGATAATGAACAAAGAGAATTATAGGGGTTAGGGGAGAACCAACATGGTACAAATAATCAATCAATTCAATTTATAATGGAGATCAGGATAGTGAAGCGATATAGATGTTTGTGTCATTTCTTTTTAAATCAATACAAAGCGATCTTGTTAAAGATGATAATATCCAATATATTTTCTTGTTCCAGTAAACTTCAGATTTGTATCCTTACATATATATTTGTACACTTGTGCTCTATAGAGGATCATAGAGAGTGAGCAAAAGAAAGAAAGGGTGCTCTCAAACAAATATTCACAAAGTGATATTTCCTAAAGGAAACAACAAAAGAAAACCTCACACAAAAAGTGTTGTTCCTTATACAGAACAGCAAGGAAAGACACGCAAAAAAAAGGTGTTGTTCCTTGTAGGGAACAACAAAGAAAATACATACAAAAATTGTTGTTCCTTAGAGGGAACAACAACTGTTCCCTGTAGGGAACAACAAGGGAAATACATGCCAAAAAATTTGTTGTTCCCTATAGGGAACAACAAAGAAAATGCACACAAAAATTGTTGTTCCTTAGAGGGAACAACAGTTGTTCCTTGTAGGGAACAACAAGACAAAATGCAAACCGAAACTGTTGTTCCTTAGAGGGAACAAAAAAAATAAAAAATTCACACGAAATTGTTGTTCCTCGAAGTGACGAACAACAATTCCTTAGAGGGAAAAATAGTTGTTCCTTAGAGGAAACAATAAGAAAAAATAAAAAACTGCACACGAAATTGTTGTTCCTTAGAGGGAACAACGACTGTTCCTTAGAGGGAACAATAAGAAAAAAGAAAAGAATTGGACGTGAAATTGTTGTTCCTTAGAGGGAACAGCAGCTGTTCCTTCAAGGGAACAACAACTGTTCCTTAATGGGAACAACAAGAAAAAATAATTGCACCTGAAATTGTTGTTCCTTAGAGGGAACAATGGTTGTTCCTTAGAGGGAACAACAGGTGTTCCTTAAATGGAACAAGAAGAAGGAAAAAAAGTAAAATATTGCACATGAAATTGTTGTTCCTTAAAGGCAACAGCAGTTGTTCCTTAGAGGGAACAACAACTGTTCCTTAAGGGGAGAAATAAGAAGAAAAAATTGCATACAAGATTGTTGTTCCTTAGAGGGAACATCGGCTGTTCCTTAGAGGGAACAACAACTTTTCCTTAAAGGGAACAACAAGAAAAAAGAAAAAAATAAAAAAATTGCACGCAAAATTGTTGTTCCTTAGAGGGAACAACGACTGTTCCTTAGAGGGAACAACAAGAATAAAATCCACACGAACATTGTTGTTCCTTAGAGGGAACATCAGTTGTTCCTTAGAGGGAATAGAAGTTGTTCCTTAGAGGGAACAAAAAGAGAAAAATAGAAAAAGACAAACTTATATACAATTTATTATACAAGAAAATTCAATCAAACAGAAAGGAAAATTTATGTACAGAAAAAACAAATAAATTCTTCACTCAGCCGATGTTGTGGACGGGTTGCCCTCCTCAGAAAGAATTTGTATGGTGGAATCTTCCCATAGCTATTGGAAAAAGGACTCCCTGGTAAGCGGTTTCTGATAAAGGTGTACTCGATGTCCATTTGCTTCAAAAGAGTAGCCAGACCCATCAATGCTTGTTAATGTGAGGGTGCCATTATCATGCACCTCTTGTATCTCGTAGAAGCCTAACCATCTGGTCTAGAGTTTTCCCAGAAAATCCTGGAACCTAGAATCATACAAAAGTGCCCAATCACCTTCGTGGAAGATCTTCTTCTTGATAATAGCATCATGCCATTTCGCTCTTTCATGTTGGATCAATGCAGTATGCTGAAGAGCTAATAGTCGGATTTCATCCAATTCATTGATTTGATGTAGCCTATTAATCTGCGCTTCATTTAAGTCTAAGCCTACCTCATGAGCTATCCTCAATGTCTGAATTTCAAATTCAATTGGGAAGATAGGTTCTTTGCCAAACACTAGCTGATATGGGGAATATCTCGTGGTATTTCTCCATGTCGTACGGTATGCCCACAAGGCTTCTGGAAATCGGGTAGCCCAGTCATGTCTATGTGATGCGACTGTCTTTATGAGTATTGTCTCGATTACTTTATTGGTGCTTTCTACCTGGCTGTTTGTCTGTGGGTGGTATGGAGATGTGATTATGTGCATGATATGATGATTTTTTAATGTCGCGGCAATCTTATGGCCTATAAATTGTGGCCCTCCATTCATGATTATTTCTCTATCCAAGCCATATCACACGAACAGTTGGAAAGGAAAGTGGATTACTAAGTCCTCCATTGCCCTTGGTAATGCTTCTGCTTCCACCCATTTAGTCACATATTATGGTGTGACTAGTATGTATGTCTTTTGATTAGATGATGGGTTTATTAGACCAATGAAATATAATGCCCGTCACTCAAAAGGTTCAATGACTAACTGCGGATGCAGGGGCATCTCATCAGAATGCCCAAGGCGTCCCATTCCTTGGAAACTATCAAATGCCTAGACAAACTTCTTGGTGTCTTTAAAAATAGTGGGCTAATAACAGCCCATCTGTAAGACTTTGTGACCAGTCCTGTGGTCTGAGAACTGTCCACTGCAAGGCCCATCATGGAAAGCTTTCAGGATGTCGAAGACTTCGTCTTCCTTGACACATCTTCGAAATAAATATCCTCCGATCCAGGAGAACCGAGTGCTACGCTGTACTATTTGTTTTCTCTCACTGGGCGTTAAGTGCTTGGGTAATTTTCGCACTGCTAGGTATTTTGCGACATTCGCGTACCATGGTGTTTTCACGGTGACAATGAATAAGTGTTCATCAGGGAACTGGTCTTCTACGGCTGCTGAGTCGTCTGTCTTTAGCATACGTGAAAGGAAGTTTGCCACTGGATTTTCTTTTCCTGGTCAATCTTTGATTGTTATGTCAAATTCCTGCAAAAGGATCAACCATCTTGTCACTCTTCCATTTGTAATAGGTTTATTAGCTAGATATTTAATAGCAAAGTGATCAGTATACAAAACCGTAGGGTATCCTGTTATATAATGTCTGAATTTATTAATAGCATAGATTATAGCCAGAAATTCCTTTTCGGTCACAGTGTAATTCAACTCAACCAGAGATAGATTCTTGTTGATGTAATATATGGCATAAGGTTTCTTATCTTCCTCCTGGCTGAGAACTTCCCCAATGGCCGTATCTGATGCATCGGATGAGATCTGAAATGGGAAATCCCAGTTTGGGCCCCATAATACTGGGGTTTTCTATACTAGCTGTTTTAAATCTTCAAAAGCAATGTCACATTTGTTTGTCCAAATGAAATCGATATTTCTTGTTAATGCATATAATGATGCAGCTATTTGGCAGAATTTTTTTATAAATCTTCTAACATATCCAGAAAATCCCAAAAAACTATGTACCTCAGTTTGCTTGGATGGGGTAGGTATTAAAAGAATTATCTGAATTTTAGCTGGATCTACCTGGTGAGATGTAGTGTCCCAGGATGAGGCCCTTGGTCATCATCATGTGGATTTTTTCATGGCTTAAATAGAGCCTGGTAGCAATGCATCTTTGTAGAACTTTCTCTAGCGTTAGTAATGCCGGTTTGAAGTCATCTCCACAAGGTGTAAAGTCATCCATGTACACCTCGATCCCTTCGTTTATCATGTCTGAAAAAATGTTGAGTATAGCCCTCTAGAATGTGGTAGGTGTGTTGCACAATCCAAAAGGTAAGACCCTGTAAGAAAATGTCCCCCAAGTGCAGGTATAGTTAGTCTTATCTTAGTCTTTAGGGGAAATTTGAATTTGATTGTAGCCGCTGAAGTCGTCTAGGAAAGAAAAGAACTTTTTTCTTGCCAATGTGTCCAAGACCTGGTCGATGAACTGGAGGGAAAAATGGTCTTTTTGGGTTGCTTTATTTAGCTCTCTATAATCAACACATATACGCCACTTTCCATTATTTTTCGGCACCACTACTAATGGAGAAACCCATTTGCTATCAGATATGGGATAGATGAAATTTACATCTAACAATTTTTGTAGTTCATCTTTAACAATATCTTTAAGGTGAGGGTTTAACCTCCGTTGAGGTGGTCGAATGGGCCTGGCATCTTTCTCTGTAAAAATTTGGTGCATGCATAATTGGGGATCAATCCCTTTCATGTCTGGGTAATCCCATGCGAAAGCCTCTTTATATTTTCTCAGAAGTTGAACAAGCTTCTGCTCCTGGTCATCAGTCAGGTTTTTGTTTATATTTAAGGTTCCCCTTGGCTCAATTTCTATGGTTTTGCTATTATAAATAGAAGTTTTTGGTATTGACTGGTCATTAATATATTTTAAGGGATCTTCTTCAATTTCGTTATCCAGGGCTGCTTCGATCATGTGACATTTTGGATGGGATACGACATCTAGTTGGTTAATGTAAGTGTTAATGATGTCATCTTCTGTTTGATCCTTGAATTCGAGAGCATCTTCTATAGTTAGTGGTGGTCTAATTTTTTCAGTTAGATATGATACAGGTTGTTTTCTAATTTATATTATTGTTAAACTTGGCTAAGCTAGAGGATATAAGGCTAAATTCTTCACATTACTTCCTCTTTCTATAGTCGTGCTTCCTGTTCGATAGCTTATGTAAGCATCTGCAGTTGCTAGGCAAGGTCTACCTAGAATTAAAGGATTTCCGTCTAGCCGGTTTCTAGGATTGATGTTCAAAAAATCTGCTAGGTATTCCCAAGAATCTATAGACACCATTACATTCTGTAATGTGCCTTCTGGTTTGACTACCGATCAGTCAACCAGTTCCAACAAGGTTTTGGTTGTATCCAAGGATGTAATGCCAAGTTTTTGACAGGTTGTCGTGGTGAGTATATTGATGGCAACTCCTAAATCAACTAATGCATTGGGGAAGGAATATCCATTTATTTTCACCATGACTATAGGGTTTCCTGGGTCCTCATATTTTACCGGTGTTTCTCTGCCTGATAATAAATCAGACAAAGTCTTGACTACATGGACAGTTGGGGTTGTTTTTATTTTCCTCTTCGGCTTTTTCGTACACAATTCCTTAATAGTTTTTGCATAAATGGGAATGTCCTGAATAGCCCGAAGGAGAGGTATTTTTACACAAATTTTTTAATTCTCCCAGAAGATCAAAATCAGGATATTCGATTGAGCGGGGTATAATTAATCTCTCTGGGAATGGTGGAGAAGAGGTGATAGTTTGATCGTGAGTTTTCTGTTTAACCGTATTCTCGAGTTGTGGTGCTTGTTATACAGGTAACAGATCTTCAATTTGTATATTTTTACCCCCCTCTAACTCTATTATCCTTCTATACCTTAATTTAAGCTCATTACACTCCCTCAACTTAGTTTCTGGCTCTTTTCCTTCAATAATTTGCACAGATTGGACTAGTTTATTGTTGGGGTTCGGGTTGGGTTGGGCTGGGAGCTGTGGTCATAGGTTGGTTTGAGGGTTCTGTTGCAATGTGCAGGGTGCTAGCAGTGTAAGTTGAGTTTGGGGGATTGTTCCTACTGGCTGGTTTGTAGGTCTTTTCCAGCTTGACTGCCAACTCTGGTTTTGTGAAGTGGAGGGTGGCCATTGAGATGGATATGCATTATTCTGCCAGAATGGTGGAAAGTAAGAGGAATTTGGCCAATTGTTGTTTTGATTTGATTGGTTGGACCAAGGTGGTATAGAGAATGGTTGCTGTGACCAATTGGGAAAAGGTGGCTGGTTCTGCCACATAGCTCCTGGGTATTGTTGTGAATTGTATTGCAAGGGTTGAAAGAAAGAAGATGGGTTAGTAGGCGTACTTGTTTGTCATGGTTGCCATTGGTGATGCTGATTTAGTAGGTAGACTGGTTATGTTTCTTCTTTTGCCTCCTTATAGACTGCTTTTAACCCTGGGAGTGATGGGAAACTTTCTGTGGCATGATCCAGTGGGCATCCTTTATGACTATGCTTTTTCCTGCATCTAGGAAAAAATATCACCAAGTTCTGTTCTGCTTCTGCTTGGCTTTCATGATGTCTAATTGCGTCATCAAAGTTCCCAAGATATCTGTTTTGAAATCCTCTAGCAGGTTGCCAATTTCTGCACGAGTAATGCTCTCGCCAGAGATTTTGCTGTCCCTGGTGGTCATGTCGTGTTCTGCTGGTTTCAATCTTGTGCTGCCTCTTGAGGACCTGATACACAAATTAATAATATTAGCATAATCTTCTTGATATATATCACCTTTACCCATAATATTTAATGTCTCTATCCATTGGTCTTTCATTCCTTTAATCAATGTAGTTTTTAGCACATTATCAGGCAAGGGTAGAGTTGCATAGGGAGAACGCTGGATGTTATATTGAAAACATTCCACATATTCTTCCAGCATTTCACTAGGTCTTGCTACCATTTGGAATATTTCGTCTTTCAATTCCCTAGATCTGCAATAGTCCTGATATTTTCTAAGGAAAGTAGTTTTCATTTGATCCCAATCATTTATTGTGCCCCTACCTAGTCTCATAAACCAATGCAAGGCTGCTCCTTTCAACGTAGAGGGAAACAGCTTTAGTTTCTGGGGGTCAGTGGTGTAATCATAACCCTGACATAATACATCAAATTCAAATAGAAATGCATCTGGATCCTCTGATGTGAGTCCATGAAAGGTGGGAATATTTTGTAGAGGGATGGCTTTCATGGGTGCGTTGACGGCTGTGTCAACGATGGGATACTGTAATGTAGAGGTTTGGGGTGCTTGCGGATTGTTGGCCATTTGATCAAATATATGCCAATACCCTTCCGGGATTTCTGGAGCTGGAGAGTTATCCCTAGGGTGTCTAGAAGGGTTGGAAATGATCTTAACAACACTCCCTCGGTCTGGGATACTGGGTGTTCCTTGCTCAATTACTACCTGAGGGGATCTTGGTTCCTCTGTTTCCCCTGTTTCTCCTCCTCCTTCACGAATATTACAAGAATTCCCTTCTTGTGAGGAAATTGGGCACGAATTTTCAATATATTGAAAACTCTGCTCAGTTCCTTCTATTTTACTATGGACCTCAGTGTGGGTTATAAATGGTGAGCTTGTGGCCTGAAGGGAGACAGTAGGTTGTCTAGAAGCAACGTTTCTGAGACCTATTGATCACTGAGATTCAACTTTCTTTAAGATGTCGTCTATGAAAGTTGATCGTCCAAGGGTCACCGATCCCTTAGATTTTTCAGGTTTGGGTAGTGGAATTGGATTATTTTCAGGTTTTTTCTTCTTATTCATTCATGCAAACAATTCAAATGTTTATCTCTACCCTAAGTTCCTAAAAATTCTGCTAGAAAGTGGGCGGAGGAGAAGGCATTTTACGTGCTTCGTACGCAGGTTCTTACCTTCTGTTTTTAATACCCATTTCTCTCTCAATAGACGAGCATCAAACACCTACCTCAATTTTCTGTAATTGTGCTGAAAAGCGGGCGAAGGAGTAAGCACTTTACTTGCTTGTTACGTAGGTTATTACCTTCCATTTTCAATACCCAATTCTTCTTCAACAACAATTATCAGATGTACATCACTCTTTGTAAATGGCTACACTCTCCCCTGCAACGACGCCAAAATGTTGGGTGATAATAGGTGCCTTTTAAAACTCCTAATTATCCTCACATTAATTATCAACCTAGGCAAGTCCTCTTATTTCAAGAGTGTACACAGTATGTGGCTGCTATTTAATTCAGAGAGTAATGTTTCCTAATTTGCAGTATAGATCTTTAAATACAAGAGTAAACGGATGCATCTAATAAATTCCAACAACAATCATTAAAGGGAATATAACAACTAAACTTCAAGACTCAAACTTCTACCGAAATTGTAATCAATCCTGACTCAAGCAATTCGAAATGGCATCAGTTGAGAGTACAGTAGCAATAACTCATCTCTTCTTAACTGATTTAATCTAAATCAAACCAAATCTCCAGTAAATAAATCAAACAGCAATGATATCAATCTGAGAGTCTGACAACAATAGTTAAACTCTTTACAGTTGATTAAATCAAGTTGAATATTTATCTAAGTAACTCAATCTGAAATGAAGGTGAACTAAATTAAACAATAATGTTGTAAATCGTATAAAGCAAAGATATTCTGTCAACACAAGAAAATAATAAACAACGAAGGAAATAAAATCACAGAAAGCAAGAATACTATCAAACCATCACACTTGTGAGAATTGGAAATGTATGACACAAAGAAAGTAGTTGAATCCACCAGAGGCTGGGCCCTTAGCCGCCAGTGAAAACTTCTAAGTTACTTCAGATAACACGAGGGAACATCAAATTCACTTATGTATTAATCATTGAATGTAAGTAGCATTACAATATAACAATGTTCTCTCAACAGCGAGAGTCTGTAATTAAAATTACAAATTCAATAATAGTCGAGATTTCTCCTTCCTTACTGATTTACAATCATCTCCTTTTATAACCAGAAAGGGTAAAAGATAAATAGTAAATGCAATCCCTCAGGTTCTCCTGATCCTGACGGATTCGCAACCGATTTCCAACTTCAGACATTGTTTCCTTCCTCGTGTTGATTCTCCTGATTCATCTTTAGCCTTGACCATAACCGCCGCGTTCCATCCTTGGCTTGTTGATTTTTGTTGTTCCTTTGTTAGGGAACAACATTTGTCCCTTTTGTTGTTTTCTTGAATAAAGAAGGGTAATAATTAGCTAAGTTGTAGCTGCAGATAATTCCTTCATTTCTTACCATAATTCTTTAATATATTAACACATTAGGATATAGAAAAGATAAGAATAAAGGAAAAGAATGATGAGATTAATAGTAATTACATACCCATTTCATGACTGAACAACCTTCTTCCTGGAATCTCCATGGGAAATATACATGTCACCAGAATGACATCCAATATAAGCGTCGACCGTAGCAAGCCATGGTTGTCCCAAGATCAAGGGATATCCTGCCACAGGGTTACTTTGGTTGAAGCACAATGAAGTCTGCGGGGTATTCACAAGAGTCTAGAGAAATGACCACATCATCCAACGCCCCTTTTGGCTTGATTTTAGATCTGTCTACTAGTTCGAGCATAGTGGGAGTAGGATGAATATGGACCAATCCAAGTTTATCCACGGTTTGCTTGGTCATAACATTAATGGCTACCCCTAGGTTTATAAGTACATTAGAGACAAGGACATCACCTGTCTGAGCAGAGACAATAGGGTTTCCTAGGTCGGTATATTTCTCCATGTGCATACACCTTTCATTAACTCTACTACTCTACCAACAAATTGGATGGTTTGAGGTTCTAATCTTCTCCTTCTTGGCTTCTTGAGACAGAGTTCCCTAATGATTTTTGTGCAAATGGGGATCTCTTTAATAGCTTGGAGCAAAGGTACCTTTATGAAAAGGTTCCTAAGCTCAAAAGCCAGGCTAGACTCAGGAATGGGGTCTTTCTTCTCCACAACTAACCTCTCTGGATAGGGAGGTCAGTTGGAAGAAGATGGAAAACGCTTACAAGGTATGAGGATAGGCTGGATGGTGTCATCATTTTCAGAATGGTCATGATTTTCCTCCTCACATTTTTCATTGATAATCACCATAGGATGCTTTGATTTTTCTAAGGTTACTATCTTCCCCAATTTCAATTGGAAGTCATTGACTCCAATTGGCATGGACTAATATCTATATCAGGAAAGCGGGTTCATAGAATGGATCATATGTACCACTTTGTTATTGGGGTTGGGTAAAGGTTGGTCAGGCAGCTGAGAAGGTCGAAATGGTGGAGGTAAAGGTAATGGTGGCATTGGCTGAGTCAGCTGAGTTAATGATGGTTGTGGCATTGGGTAAGGTGCATATGTAGGAGGGTATGACTACATAGGTGCAGGATAGGAATGGTGTGAATGATATGAATGGTTTGGCCCTCTCCATCCTTGTTGCCAATATTCGGAGGGTTGTCCATAATGATATCGGTTCCCATGCTACAAATGTTGAGAGTGACTAGTGTTAGGATAGGAATATGAATGTGCATTATAACCAAAATAATATGGTGGAGGTTCAGGAGCCATACCTACACTTACCTCATGCCAGTTTCTTTGTGCTCCCACAACATTCATTGATTCGGCTTCAGGTTGTCCTCCTCCAAGTACAGCTTTTAGCCCAGGCATATAGGGACATTTTTCCGTGGCATGGTTCTCTATACAAATTTCACATTTATTATTTTCTTTAATATCAAGAGGACATTCTCTTAAAAGATGCTTTCTTCTACATTTTTGAAAAAAATAGACAATGACTCTTGTTCCTCTACAAGTTTTTGCTAAAAATTCAAAGAGTCTACTTGTTTACTAACAGTATTCATTATTTAAATTTTGATATTGCTCATTTTGTTTTCTAATCTAATAATCATAGCATCAATAGTCTCAGTTTTCTTATTTCTATTCTGAATTCCTTTACTGGATCTATATTGGTTCCTCGAGAATTCCCTGCACAAGTCATAGATTTGATCAAAACATTTTTGAGCAATATCCCCCTGTCCTAACAGATTTAGATTATCTCTAGCATCATCACTAACCCCCCGTAAGAACAAGGTTCTAATGGTACTTAGATCAAATTTGTGCTTTGACCTTTGGAGGATGTACAACAATCTCTCCAAGTAGTCCTCTAGAGTCTTATCATCATTTTTCACAATAGTAATGATTTCATCTTGAATATCTCTAGTCTTACAATATTCCTGATATTTTTACCAGAGCACTCTTACTTCATTTGTTCGCAAGAAGATATAGTGTTTCTTCCTAGTTCCATGAACCAGCGGAGTGCTGCGTCCTTGAGAGTTGTAGGAAATAGCTTTAACCTTTTGGTCATCAGATGAATAATCATAACTTCTACTCAAAATATCAAACTCAAGTAGGAAAGAGTCTGGATCTTCATGTACCTTACCATAGAAATGAGGAAGAGTTGATGGTGAAATATTTTTCATTTGTACTTGTGTATCAGGATCCACAATTGGGAATCCAAGAGTAGATTGTTCCTCATTTACCTGATTTTCACCTATTCCTTCTTCATGGTCTTCCTGATCTACCATTTTTGTTATGTGGCATGAACCACTCTCAATAGGATGAGAAGGCTGACTATGGGTTCTAATAGTCCCCTTCTTCCCCTTTGTGGGTTGTGTCACACCTGGACCACTACTGCCAGAGCCCAAGTGGATTGTTCCTGGGAGATGAGTCTAGGTTTGTTTGGACTTTCTGCCTGAAAAAAAAGGCCCAATATTGTTGGGTTGTGTTATATTATTTCCACGACTAGCCTACATTGGACCCTATATTAGGTTGGGAGGACCTACCTATGGTTTTGTGCATGGTTTTCGCACATGGTTTTGGACGCGATGGTTTTCAATGCATGGTTTTGGACGCGATGGTTTTCAGACCATGTTATTGGATGCTTTGGCATGTATAAATATGTATTGTAACATTGAAAGGAACATAATCAAAAATCAAGCTGGTAGTCCCAATTTTGGGATCCAGGGGAAATCTCTGTGTCTATGTGTTTTATGTGTTATGCTCTCGCACTGTTTATTTTCTATGTTTTAGAATTTGTATGCAAGTAATTTTAGTATAGGGTTAAAAAACTACAAATATGAGATTTGGTTTCTGATTTATTAATATTTCTTTGGCCCCTAGTGGGCTTCGGACCCCTACCTCTTTTAGGCATTCATTTCAAAAAATGACAAAACAAAATTCCAATAAAAATGTTGCAACTTAAAAATAACTGGACACCTATAAATTCCTTCAAGCAAATAGAAGCACACTGCAGAAAAAATAATAGCAGACTTACCCCTATTGCAAAAAATGGAAAATTCTTACCAATTCAAATCACCTCCCCAACAATGGTGCCAAAATGTTAGGTGAAGGAATTGCACTTAAGAAAACTCCTCAATGCATAATTGTCAACCTAGGGGTTTTGTAAACTTAGAGACTAAGCACAGGAAATTCCAGAAATGGTATGATTTTTTCCTATTCCTAATCCTACTTCTTGAATGAAATGTTGTAGAATCAGACAGAAAACAATCTTAAATACAATCGATACGAAAGAAATTCTAGTGTTGGAATGTAAAAGAATAATTTGCAAGGAAATCAAGTAAAGGAACTTTCAAACAACTGGAAAAAATCTTAAATTCTTAAATGAAATATTGTTTTTATCTTCAGTATAGATGGCTAACAGTTTAATAAGTGGGCCCTTGCAAAGATATGTTTCCCAATTGATCTTCCTTCTACACCAAGCAACCTGTTCTTGTACTATTGCAATATACTTGCACTAGTGCAGGTACAGTACTTATGTGAAAAATTATATTTTACCTTCTAACCTGAAGACTTATGTCTTTATGGAGGTGCTCTAAGACTCAAGGCTTAGAGCATTCTGTTCCTATGACAAGAGACCAGCTCTTGCACCAAGACAGAGCTTCCTTCACCAAAGTTTCGAATTTACTTTCGAAAGAATTAAAAGACGTGTTGAAAAGAATTGCAATTGCAAGCTAGATTCTGAGATAAATTACACATGAAAAATAATGCTTTAATTAACTGAACTTTGCAATGAAAGTAAACTTCATAAAGCAAAAACAATTTAGAATAATCAAGCAGCAGTCAAAGTAATTTGCATGCATCAAATAACTTTCGGCAATTCACTTATAATGTTTCTGTTCCTTTTTCTTAAGTCATAAAATGCAAGTGTAAAGTATGGTGTTTGTAATAACGTCCTTCCTTAATTCATGTAAACATTCTTAGATCCTTCAGAAGTATAACTCTTAACATTGAGAATGATTACTTGAATTAACAATACGTTTGCTTGTAGGAATAAATGAAATTATAAGTAGGAAAAGGAACGTAACACTTGTTGTAAAGTAAATGAATAAACCAGAGTGTAGGAAACTACATGCACTGGTATAGGAAGAATATTCCTGCATGACCCGAGTGGAAGAAAACTAAGACAAAAATTGCAAGAAAATAATTGCAGGAAGGAAATTGCAAGAAAGTAATTGCAGGAAAGAAATTGCAAGAAAGAAATAAACTTAATTAAACTTCCAAACTACGGATCCGTTCACGCTTGACTATGAAATGAATTTAACTCAAAACTTCTGAAATAAACATAAGAACAATCCAAGCCATGCAACTGCAAATGAATAAATGTTCACACAAAATTTTTAAATGGCGAAAGCACAAGGGTAAACGAGTTGGGTTGGTTGGGCCCTAGCCAACCAGCTTGTTTCTCATTTAGGAAACGAAACGGTTCAGCACTTAATCACGCATGAAAAAAAATTAGACACAACGTGTAGAAAACATGGCGTGTTCCTTATGTTAACTTGATCAGAAAATATACATGATAATGCAAGTCCAGCCCAGAACTGAGGGCGATACAAAATTACAAAGTAAATAAAATTACAACTCAGAGATCGCTAGCTTGGCTCTACCTACGGTCTACATTATATATAGTCTCTCGGCCTTAGCCATATTCTGCTAATTATAATCATTTCCTATTCAAGCCTTTCGGCCGAACGGACTAACAAACAACATTGCAAAATCAGCTAATGGTTATAATAAAGCACAAACTTTGTTGGCCGTAGACCATATTCTTGGCAAGTATCCTTGACTATACATTGCCAATGTCCATCCTCAGATAGTCTACAACTGAACTAGGAGTCGTGGATCAAAATGCCCATGTGGAAGGATTTGAACTATCACAGAGATCACGGAGCAACATCGTTGGCAGTGCAGGAATCTACCTGCACTGATCACGCTAAATAATGATTAACACTTAGTTCTTCAATTAATTTTAGGAAAGTTAAACATAAGTTACAAGAGATACTAAAAGGTATGAAATCTATGTAAAGTAATTAATAAAGCACTTAATAAATCTTAATTATGAAATACGAAGTATATGTAGGAATATATGATTATCTTGGACTAGTACATGAATGATAGGGTTAAATAGAGATAAAACAAAGGTTAATGCTTATGGGAATAGAGTAAAAATAGAGCAATTTGTGACACCAATAGTCATGTGGTGTTAAGCCAGGTATAATCCGTTGCAAAGAACCATTATGGCTCAAAATTGAGACATTCTGCTATCCATTACACCAGAAACCATAAACCAGATGATGTTGATTCCTTAGAATCACTCCCTTAGCCACTTTTTTGCAGCTGTTCTAATGGACCTATACCATAAGTTAACCTTTCCTCGGAGAGATCAAATTTTTGAGATTTTTCTCCCAGAAGTCTCTCAACTTCCTAAGAAAAATCCCCCTTACCCAACTTCCATGTTTCCTAAGAAATCCAAGAAGAAAATTTCCCTAGTTTCTTGCATTTTAGGGTATCTATTAGACTAATGGGTAGATGAGCCTATCTTAGACTTTCTATCCATTTTCTCTGCTGAGCACAAGCCAACATTCATGTATAAGTTTATGCAATTTTCGGCTGATAATATGCTTGAATAGATGATGAAAATTACTACTGAAGGCATATTCAATTAGCCATCTATTCTAGTCTATATGTTTATTTTTTAACAGGGAGACAAGTTTCCAATAAACCTACACAGGCAAGATGATTAGGGCATCAATCAAGTAGTGACAGAGTGGACCTTGTTAGTTAGAAGAAACTCAACAAAGTTTAAGTTTGCACAATTCATTAACAATTTGGCTGATACAGTTGCAGGGCTTCTTAGCAATCAGGATGAACCTAGGATTACTACAAAAATTAAAAGGGTTTTTAACTTGAGTGAGCAGAAAAAGACTAGAGACTGGTATTTGTACCAAATTTACATAGAAATAAGAGTATATGGATGTGATCTGGCTCCATACAAGTTTCCAAAGTATGTTCCAATGATATTTTTCTCTATGGAATATATAAGACATATGAAAAATATGCTTGAAATCCATTTTGTATCAGGTAAAAGGAAGTCAAATTCAAAATAAAGACTCAAGTAGGCCCATTTATAAGAAATACTAGAACCACAGGTGATGAAGTAGATTCCATTCTCAAGCAGTTCAAATTTCAACCTAGTTTCACCTAGTCATATGATCCATTTAGTATTATTTCTAATCTAAGGGTGGAGCTCAAAACTACACCTTATAATCATACCCCCAAGCCAAAAATTGAGAAATTTATGAATCAAGACCAGTGGGAGGAGAATACACTTCAAGAAGTAGAAGAGAAGACTCTATCTACAACTACCCTTCACACTCCTGTACCTCAAGACAAACAGGGAAAAGGCAAAGAGAAGAACCCTCATCTCCAGCCTGTATAGAAATAAGTGCTCAAGAATTTATTATTCAGCAGAAGAAGCAGAAGACACAGCTCCCAGATGTGACCATTCAAAATGAGGAAGAGAAGCAGACTATTGTTATGAGTGGTTTGCAATTTTCTACAGGGTTATAAGAACACCTCCCTAACACCCCATCCTCTTCGGCCTCACAAAATCCTTCAAACAAGTCACAATCAATAGAATTGGCTGAACTAGATGACCCCAATATCTTCAACAAGTGTTTGCAGATTAAACAAAAGAATGAAACCCTAAAGGAAAACATCTATGCTCAGTTTTGGAAGCATACTTCTACCTCCCAACATAGGTTGTTAACAACATTTGATAGTGAAAAAGGAAGAATGAAAATGGAATTCTTACAGGCTCAAGTGCCATCTCCAAAAAATTCTACAGATTATAAGAAAACCATTTTCTCATTTGATACAAAATTAATACATCTTATTGATCAAATGGATATGCATAGACAGTCTAGAGAAATTATTTTCTCCACCATGATGAATACGACTATATAGCTTTCAAAGTTAAGGACATCTCTTTCAAATGTCCAAACTCAGTTGAAATTGGAGAATATTTCTTCATTAGCAAAGGAAACTAGATTTAAAACATTGGAAGATTTGGTGATTAAGTTGGGATATGATCCCGGTGATGTCAAAGAAGTGGAGGAGATCATCAAGAAGAAGAATGAAGACATTGCAACACTTAGAAAACAACTAAAATTTCCTTCTACAGAAGATCCATTGACAAAAGAGATTGAAGAAAGTGAACATGATAAGAAAGACACACTCAAACTAATCGTTGAGAAAAATATGCAGATGAAGGAGATGGAGGAACAGATTGAGAAACTCCTTAAAGAAAAAGAAGAGACTGCATAGTTTATTACAGATCCAGTGACAAGCATACCCATCACAATTGCAGATACAACACAAGATTCGTCATCAACACCTGATGATTTAAGTAAAGTTGTGCAAGGCTTGTCTCTTCCAAGATAAGAAAATGAAAGGCTCCAGCAAAAGCTCAAACATGTAGAATCTCAAAATATTAAAAATGATTCTCTTTTGGTAGAAGAAATGCGGAAATCTCACCAAATCGCCAAGAAAATTGACCAATTGGAAAATCAATCACTAATGGCTCACACCTTGGCTCAAGCCAAGGAAAGGATATGGGTATATATAAATCATGCCATAACTAAGGTTTGGCCATCTATCAAGATTATATTTGAGCAAGAAGAGTTAATCGACAGATGCAGAACAACATTGGGACAAAAACCAATAGATGCCACTTCCATGATCAGAATCTTGTTTTCAAAGACCAGGTTAGAGTTGGAACAGATTCAGATTGAAAACAGAACAAATACTATTCTAGAGATAAAAAAGGTATTGCAGAAAAGGAATTTAACGACTTAATTAGAGACCAAGTCTCAAGCTATGAAAAATGTTGTCCAAAGATTTCACAGTAAATTCAATTTACTAAATCAAAGAGGAATGTCCATGCTAGTAGCACCAAATGACAGAATTTATGAGCTTGGAAGATTACCGTGAGAAGCTTTACAACATTGCCACATATACATCAAAGTTTGCAGGTATTAAGGGACATGTCACAAGGAAAACATTTATTGAAGCATTAGAGTTTGATTTAACTATCAAACATGAAATCAAACATATCTTCATCAACAAGCCAACTTTTGAGAAGTATACTGAGGTAGGTGAAGTATATAGAAAGATAATAAATATTTCTATCCCAAATTATGAAAGATGGGATGAGTTATGTGATACCATGGAGTAAGAAGGTTTTATCTCCAACAGACAGACAACAAGACAACATTTTGGGGGGCCAAGTCATTAACAACTTCCTTGAAGATAGTGCCAACATCTCAGTAGTTTAAGCAGTTCTATATTTTTGTATTGTTTTTGTAAATTAGTTTAGATGTTTCTAGAGTCTTATATTTTTGTATAAATAAATAGTGACTCGATGTATTAAGGGTTGAACCCTTGCATGGTTTTTTCTAAAGCAGAATTGTATCAGACTGAATTCACTTCACATTAATGAAAGGATTCTAGATTTGCTCCAAACAACTTATTTATTTGTGACTTTGTCTTAATGTTTTCACTTTATTTTTGTTATTCTACATGTATTTAAGTTTTATGAAGATAATTGGGTAAGATATAGCTCAAGATCAGTCTATCCTAAATCCCCATGAAGTTGTAATCTATTTTAGGGAATAGTTTATTGGACAGTTTATCTTTATAATCTCCTCTACATTTATAAATTGTCAACCATCTTCATAAGGTTAAATATATTTTGTTGGGCTGTAAACGTTGTTTACCTACATGTTTCCACATTATTAACTAAAAATTCAGTCTGAATATTTAGGAAATCATAGCTTCTTATAATTCTGCCTTTTCATACACTATAAATCAAATTATTGTTCAAAGGTAAAGAATCAACCCTTTCATAGTATGTAGTACTAATAAGGTTTAAACACCTGCCTTAACTTACTCATCAGATTGGTCATCCAATTTTTTTTTAAAACAAACAAAATATTTCATATGCTCTGGCATAATTAATTAACCTAGAATTATCTCAGAGGACAACACGACCCAAAGAAATTTAGGCAATATTTGATCATGGAGCATTGCTCAAGTGGCTTCTACTATAGACCTATTCTTCCTTTCAACTAGACCATTTTGTTCAGTAGTATATGGCACAATTGTTTCCTTATTGACACCTTCCTTTTTTCAAAAGTCAATGAATTCATTTTGACATGTATTCTTCACTATTGTCAAACTTGAATATTTTGATCTTCTTCATTGTTTGATTTTCAACCAATGCTTTGAGCTCCTTAAATGTTTCGAAGGTTTCATCCTTCTGCTTCAAATTGTATATCCATATCTTCCTTGAAAAGTCATCAATGAATGTGATGTAGTAGAGATATCCACTAATAGAGTGCATGAGCATCAGTCCACATATTTCGGAATGAATGTGATGGAGGATATTAGTGGTCTTTCTTTCACTAGAGGGGAATGTTCCCCTTGTCATTATTCCACTAGCACATCATAAACATACTCAATCATGTTGAGCTTGAAACTTTGGAATCCCTAAGACCAAGTTCTCCAATTTCGGAAGAGCATCATAATGAAAATGAGCCAAGCTTCAATTGCATAATTCTCTTAGATGATTTATATTATGAACCAATGCTAGTAATGGTGTTCTAGTGACCCTGTACAGTCCTTCATATCTTGTTCCCAAAGTGAATGCATGTCTCGTAAGTGATCCAACAGGCCAAGTAAGAACCTTTTCTTTGATGAAAGCAATAATCGTCCCTTTGTCTTCCAAAGCGGACACAGATACCAAATTCTTATTTAATCTAGGCACAAACATCACATCATGTAGTACAATGGATTCCCCATAATTCAAATGAAATTTGACAGATTAAAAACCTTTAACGGGATGAGTGGGGTTGTCTCTAAGAATGAATTTCAAATTTGACTCCCTTTCTACCAAGTTAGAGAGAACTTATTTGTAACTAGAGAAGTGATGAGTGACCCCACTATCAACCAACCAACTATCCCACGAATCCAAAGGAGTTGAAATAGTAAGAGTGGAAATAAGAATATATTCAGATTGATTTGCAACATTACTTTGATACCTGGATAATTTTGACTTCTTTTGTGGACGAAAATCTTCATCATAGTCACTTGGATCATCTTTTCTTCTTCTATCATTTCTTCCATATGGTCATTCCTTCTACCATCTATCCTTCTTTGATCATTGAACCCTTTGTTATTGCTTCTATAATTATAACAGGTCCATTTTGCTTCTTGGGGAAATCTCGAGCATAGTACCCTTTATTTTGAAAATTGTAGCATTCACTGTTCACATATTCCTTTCTTCCACCAAAATTTCGAGGAGGAGGCTTTCTTGAATTTGACGGACCTCCTTTCCCTTTCTTCTTCTTCTTTTCATGAGCGATGTATGCAACGGGTTCTCCTTCTTCATTTGTTTGAATCCTTCCTCTTCCTATCATCCTTGACTCTTCTTGAGTGAGCCTTCCAACAATTTCATCAAATGAAGGGAGGAGATTTTTGTTTCTTATACTAGCGATGAATGTTTCCAAAATAGGAGGGAGACCTCTTAGAGTCACGACCACTAGTTCCCTATCAAGTACAACTTCTTCAACTCTTAGCAATTGATCTCTAATAATAGAGATCCTCATTATGTAGGATTGCGTGGACTCTCCTTTGTTCATCTTGGTGTTTTTGAGTTAGTACTTCAAGGTGAGGATTTCATTAAAATTTTTGACCTCATACATGCTAGATACCTTATCATGCATGTCCTTAGACCTTCTCAAGTTCCTAGCATATGCAAGTAGATTATCTTGTAAACCATCAGCTATAATTTGTTTTGCTTTCAACTCACCTTTATTGTGCTTTTTCTTGGTAGCAACGGATGCATTCTCTGGAGCCTCAGGTACCTTTCCTTGAATGTAGTCCGAAACATCATTGTTATTAGCTATGATCTCCAACCTAAATTTCCATGCAATAAAATTAGATGAGTCACCCAACTTCTCATCTGCAACAACCCTGGTGAAAATTCCATGTAATAAAAAAGTAAATAAATGAAAAAATAATAACCATGGTTGATGGGAAACTTATTCCAAGATGAATTTTGGGAAAAATCCTAGTGATGAGGATCATTTCTGATTGATTAATGGCTAAGGAAAGTGGCAAAGGAAATGGCTAAGGCTTTCAGAAGGCAAAATGACATTTTTGGCATATTTATTTATTAAAATAAAGGAAATTATGAGAAAAGGGAGGTGAAAGGTCACAGGTTTCATGTGAGGAGTAAAAAGAAGGAAAATAATTGAAAATGAAGAAAATAGAGGCCTCATTCATAAAACGGCTTCTGAGGATCAGTTGGCAACCTTTTGTTAGTTCAATTTTGGAGCTCTCTTATTATTCTCTCTCTCTCTCTCTCTCATATTATTGGAGACTTAGAGTTTTCTTGGACCACTCTTGGTGATCTGAAATGGAGCAGATTAGTAATGATGTTCTAATTCCCCATTTAAAATATAAAAATGTGCTTGAGGTTTGTACTGCAAAATAGCAAGTAAAAAAAATATGAATTTTATGTGTGTTTACGTAAGTTAGTTTCATGAAGAAAACTTAAAACATGAAACCAAAACACTGAATGGAAGCATGCATCAATTGGTAAGACACCAATCATTGTTAAAGTAGTTCACCCGTTTTAGGCTACATCTCCTTGGATCGTCTCTAAAGACATGACCCCTTCTTATTATGCTCAATATCAAGAAAAGAAGACTACATAAACTACTGAAATGGAATGGCTAGTTTCTCCTTCAAATAAAAAACCTCTACAAAAGTTATCACTTCATACAAATGTTAAACTACAATGAAACATGTAAACATTTAGCAAACATAGGCATCTTACATCACGACCTCATACTCCAACTTCAAAGAGAATAAACAGTACCACAATCCCCTTCAAGTACATCAATAAGTCCCTTCTCCAAAACACATATAGAGAAAACAAGAGACAAATCTACAAAAATAATATAATGGCTGCTACAGAAAGCACATGGATTTTGGAAGACCCCTGCAAGGTCATGTCCACCTTCAAACTCCTTCATAAATTGAATCAACACTCTGGTTGACTATGGCACCCATAGGCTTCACTCCTCAAAAAGCCTATCCAAAAGTGCTCATTTGATCCCGAAACCTATTCCAGTGAGTTCAAAATGTCCAAAAATGGATATCTAGCCTCTTTTTGCAACCCATTTGGTCAAAAATTGCCTCAGATATGACTTCTGCTAGTCTTTCCACAATTTTCTCCTCCAAATCTGGCTCACTGCCAGTTAAATTCATTATCTTGAGTTAATTTTGGCAGCTCCGCCAAAATCAGCAGTCCCACAAACCTCCATGCATATCTCATAGTTAAGGTTGAGGGTTCACATATAAAGTGGTCAGTCTAGCAGAAAAGTTGATGGTTTTGCAACTCTGTCGCAACTCGCAATCGACGGAAAACCCGTGGTCTAAAGGTCTGTGAACAAAAGCGGGCGATTTGTGCGATTGTGATATCGACAGGCCCAACGGACAATTAAACAAAACCTATAATCGCATTGCATCCAAGGCTTATTGGTCATCGCAATAATTTCTTACAGATGGGGCCTCTTTGTAAACACATGCCTCGGTTGCGATTTCGATATGTGATATATCGCATCGCGCCTAAGCTCTGTTGGGGATGGATTCTATAAGGATGACCCTTCGTTGATCTACGATTATGATATATGGCATCGCAACTTTGACTGCTCCAGGGGCCTATTACCTTAACTCCTATGATATGAGATATACTGGATCCAATGGCAACCTGCCACTTGGTGCTTCCCCTTTCGCTCAGACCTTTGCCATGTCATCCAATCCTACCACGTGTCTAAGTTAAACCTGAACTTTAACTTGCTCTAACTCCTGCATACAAGCTCAGATTTGAGTGTTGTTCACACCATTGGATTCAGAATGATGAGCTATTCAATCTGAAGCTACACTTATCAAGATTTTGACCCTTTTATTTTTTTGGCAAATTTTGAGCTCCGGATCAATCTTCCCCACTGAGAAACTTTTGGTATCCAAAAGTTTCAAATCATCAATCAGTTGTATGCAATGTCTTTGAAACATCTTCTTTGTCTCCTTCACCTCTGTTATTTGGATTTTGAATGATGAAGCCATTACTTGTATATCTATCTGACATTATCAAGTTTATAATGAAGCAATTTACTTGCCAAGAGTTTACAAAATACTCTTTGGAAAAGTTTACATTGAATTTCCAAGATGGTTTAGGGAAATTTCTTCTTTCAAATTGATTGCATAATTATGATTACAAAACCCATTACAAAAAATTAGGCATACTGCCTCTCACTCTCTCATGAATTCAGAGTGGCTACAAGTCCCCTTGATGGCCATTTAAAACACTTTATGTTTTATTGTTTCTTGCCATCATATTATCATGTAGAAATAATGGGGTTAGTGCTCTAAGTACCATAAAGCACTAAAAAAATTAATTAAGGTTCTTACTACAGACTCTCATAATCAACAAATCTACTTGAATTGGGTTTGGAATGATGTTACCACTATGCATTTCACCTTTGCTTCAGTCGATGCCTTCAACACATTCAAAGTGTCTTCAACTGCTCAATCGACGAGTATTGCCTTCGGGTCATCAACTTTATTGATGATATTTTGACATGCCAAGTGAAACACTCCCCTGCAACTATTAATGGTCACTACCAAACTCTCATGATATATTCTGAGAAGATGACACTCATGTCTTCTGAGGTCAACATAAGATCTGTTCATTGAAATGTGACTCTCCTTACAACAAGAGAAAGAGTTCATCACTTGTTTCAAGATTTACCACACGATGGCCAAATTACTGTGATGCAAGTTCATGCACATTTTCTTGCCATATAGGATGGAGGCGACTTGTAAGATGCATTGGCCTCTACTCATTTTCTATCTACTTTGAAGAGCATTCTCTTTGTAGATTACCAGATTCAATTCTTTCAACAATGGACAACCATTGGACACTTCACCCATACTTGTGGTAAGTCTGCCCACACATTCAACATTTTGTTTGTCAAGATCATGCAGGGCTTCTAGTAAAAGGGTGTTCTTCTCGGCTTGTCCATGTCACTATGGCCATCGACAACAACATCCTTTCCAAGAGGAATTCCAATGTGCTTATATGCAAAATCCTTATCGAGGATAAGATCCTAAAATACTTTTCCGAATGAGCCAAAACTAGCTTCACATAGTGAATACTTGTATAACTTGAGTTCTAAATGCATTTGGAACATATTAAATGTGCTGCAACTACTCATACAATAGTTTTAAAATGCTTTCTCAAACTAAAAACAGAAAGGCATTTTACAAAATGGAATAAACTTGACTTCCAAATTTTCCATTCAAATTGACTATCAAGAAGCAAAAACTATCATTGTAATGCTTAAATAAAACATGGTTGCATATAAGTGATTTATTTATGAACATCACTTTTACAAATTACCCAACTATGGGGATATGCAACTAGTACAAAACAAAAATTGACAAACTTTAGCTAGACAAATAGTCTACCCATCTCTTACCGAACTAGGTAAATGAACCCTCTATTTGAACTTTCTCTTCTTCTCAAGCTGCTTCATGGATGGTCACATCTTGCACCATTTTTTCTTTTGTTGCTTCCTCTTTTGGTGCTTGCATGATTTGCTTGCCCTTACCAGGATGAAGTTGTGGAAACAATTTCCAACACTTCTCCACCCAATGCCCACTGATATTGCAGTGAGTACAAAAATTCTTTTGAGCTCCTCTTGGCTCACATTCCTTTAACCTTGGATGAGATTTTCTCGCTTCGGTCTCAACTCCATTAGACATAAACATCTTCTTGATGATTTCTTTCCTTTTATCACACTTATCTACGCAATGGATAGATGAAAGGGAAAAGGTGCATGGAAACATATTTCTCAACATTTTATTCAAATTAGCATGTTTTTTTCCATTATGAGAAGCATTTGCATTAATAGGACGATTATACCTCTTTTTGTTGTCCTTTGGGTTATGCTTCTTGCATGAGAACTTGCATGGCAAGAAGAACTTAGCCTCCCTTTGTTCTTCAACTTTTTCATCTCTCTTAAGAGATGATTTTCACTTGAAGTCCTCCTTACGATCGAGGAACCAAGCAAGAACCAATTGTGGATGAAAATCCCAACATATTTCCTCCTCATGTCCTCTTTTACAGAAAAAGGAACACAATGCCCATGAGCTGTCACTACAAGACCATTCTTCTTTTGCAACATAGGCTAAGCCTTAATATTTAGGCCTCTCCTTGGCCTCAATTTGATTTTTAATGCCTTGTTGGTTTACTTCAAGGACTCCTCCCTTGTAACCCATCTTGGTCAAGAGCTTGGATCCAATGCCTTTACTATGTTTATCAAAGGATGCAAATGAATTTATGTCAACACTTTCGAATAAGGAAGAAGCATGTAAATTCTTACCTTTTGCCTCATCTTTTGATTGACATAATTTTTTTTTTTCGAATGCCCTTTTGATTCTAGATGTGTCCTCCTCAACTCTTTGGCTCTCTTATTTGAATTTGGGTGCTAATAGAACCTCATCTTCCACATCATGTGGACAAAAGGTACAAACTTGTCCATCTAACTTCTCTGAGGGACTTTATACACTAGAATATTGCAGAAGCATTGTAGAAAAACATGAAGATCGTGGAGAATATGGTTGTTTATCACCATTCTTGTTACCTTCTTCCCTTGGAGAACATTCTCCTCTTGGAGGTCTAGACCTTTCACCATGCAATTTGGTATTCCTCTCTTCATAGAGGATTTTCACCATTTTTGCCATGTCTAAGAAATCCTTTATAAAAGCATTCACATCCTCTGACATTCTTTCAAGCTCTCTTTCTTGGGACATGCTTTGCTTGAAGCTTCTACTGCAATTTGAGGTAGAACTTGGTGGTAGAGATTGTAACAATCTTGCTCTCCTTTCCAAAACCTTCTCCTCACTAATTCATTCACTTGCAAACAATAGTAAATTCCTCCTTGCACAGAGAAATCCTATGCTCTGATATCAAATTGATCTGAAATGGAGTAGATTAGTAATTTTGTGCTAATTCCCCATTCAGAATAAAAAAATGTGCTTGAGGTTTGTACTCCAAAATAGCAAATAAAAAAACATGAATTTCATGTGTGTTTACTTAAGTTAGTTTCATGAAGAAAACTTAAAACATGAAACTAAAACACTGAATGGAAGCATGCATCAATTGGTAATACACCAGCCATTGTTAAAGGAGTTCACCCCTCCTAGGCTACATCTCCTTGGATTAGCTCTAAAGGCATGACCCCTTCTCATTATGATCAATATCTAGAAAAGAAGAGTACATAAACTTCTCAAATGGAATGGCTACTTTCTCCTTCAAAGAAACAACTTTTACAAAAGTTCTCACTTCATACACATGTTAACCTATAGTCAAACATGTAAACCTTCACCAAACATAGGCATCTTACACCAAGACCCCATACTCCAACTTCAGAGAGCATAAACAGTACCACAATCCACTTGAAGTACATCAATAAGTCTCTTCTCCAAAACACATATAGAGAAAAGAAGAGATAAATCTACAACACTGATGTAATGGCTTCTATAGAAAGAACATCGAGGTTGGAAGACCCCTGCAAGATCATCTCCATCTTCGAACCCCTCCATGAACTGAATCAACACTCTGGTTGACCATGGCACCCATAGGCTTCACATTGTAAAAAGCCTATCCAAAAGTGCTCCTTTAATCTTGAAATCTATTCCAATGAGTTTAGAATGTCCAAAAATGGCTATCTAGCCTCTTTTTATATCCCATTTCATCAAAAATTTCCATAGTTGTGACTTATGTCAGTCTTTCCATAATTTCCTCCTCCAAATTTGGTTCACTGCCAGTTAAATTCATTATCTGGAGTTAATTCTGGAAGTTCCACTGAAATTGGTAGTACCGCAAACTTCCAAGCCTATCTTGAAGTTATGGCCGAGTGGTAAAATACATAGTGGTCAGTCCGGTGGAAAGGACGATGATTCTGCAACTCTGTCGCAGCTCACAATTGGCGGAAAACCCATGGTCCTAAACTCTATGAACAAAATTGGGTGATTTGTGCGATTGCGATGTCGGTGGACCCGACGGACGATTATATGGAACCTATCATCACATCGCATCTAAGACTTATCGATCATCACAATCAATGCTTATAGCTGGGGTAACTTTGTAAATGCCTACCCAATTGTGATTACGATATGCGATATATCACATTGCACCTAAGCCCTATCGGGGGCCGATTTTGTAACGTTGACCCTTCGCTGATCTATGATTGCAATATATCGCATCACAACTCTAAGTTATTTGGGGGCTGATAAACTTAACTCCTCTGATACATGATATGTGGGACCCAATGGAAACCTGCCACTTGGCACTTCCCCATTCGCTGGGACCTTTTCCATGTCATCAAATCCTGCCATGTGTCCAAGTTAAACCTGAACTTTGACTTGCTCTAACTCCTGCATACGAGCTCGGATTTGAGTTTCGTTCACACCGTTGGATTCGTAATCGTGAGCTCTTCGATCTAAAGCTAAGGTTATCAATATTCTAACACTTTGTTTTGTTTGGAAAATTTTGAGCTCCTGATCACTTGGAGGGTGTGGCATTCTTGGATTTTTGGGAGCAAGGAGGCAAAGGAAGAGTAGGAAAGTGCAAGAGGACATCGGGATCAATAACTACAACAATTTTTCTTGTAGATACCGTGTTGCATGTATGTTTTCCTAACTAGTCTTTGCATGCATGACATATGCACGTGGATGCGTTGTCATGATCTATCACTGGCATGGAGGATTGCTTGGATTGACAGTGGATTTCCTAGCCTTTCCATTTCTTGGATAGCCATGGAGATTGTGGGTTTATTTCATTGTTTTATTTTGGTTGGTTCTCATGTTTCCATAGCTTGGGTTGGGTTATTATTTCCTAGAAGCCCTAGTTGGACAAACGCTCTATAAACCCTGTAACAACTTGGGTTGAGCTACTAGTCCTGAAAGCCTTGGTTAGACAAATGATTTGAAAGTCCTTGGTGGGTTGAGTACAAGTCTTGGAAGCCTTGGCTGGAAAAATGCTTTGGAAGCCTGATGACAACTTTGGGTTGAGTTACTAGTCCTGGAAGCCTTGGTCGGAACAAATGCTTTGGAAGCCCTGGAAGGCTTGGATGAAGACCAATCTAATGATGGTTTTGTGATGTCTAATCGTGAGGTGGAATCATTGCTTGATGGGTTGTGGTGGATGGCCTCTGGAAGCCCTTTATGGTTTTGGATTGATGTGTTCTATGATATCCCACATTCATGCTTGGAATATGGCACATGAGTGAATGGTTGAAGAGAGATTTGGCTCAACCATTCTATGGTCAGGTGGAACATGGAAGTCCCATCCCGGGTTTGGGCTTTTCATCATCAATATGAGGTTATTTATCCTTGTATTTATATGAGTATTATACTTGTTTATATTTGGATCATATGGCTATGTTTTCATTGGTATTTCTATTATTATTATGTTGGTTATATATATGTTTTATGACAGAAGCTATGTATGCCTCTCATCATTTTTTTACTCGTAAATGAATAAAAAATGTATCTATGACCTAATGGATGAAATCACAGTTGATTTGTTGAGGCATTAATGGTTCTAAATGATTCTTAGCTAAGTATGAGACTCCTATGCTCAGATATGTTATTTACATTTGTAGATTATGTATTCGTGATATGTTTGGCGAAATGCCTGTCCTGGCTAGTAGGGGTCCATTCAAGGTCTTATTCAAGTGATTTGATTTATATACTTATTTCCTTGTTATTTTACAGTTATGAAGATGTGATTCAATCTGGTTAGTGACTTGGTCTCTCTACCTGAAAAGGTGGCTCAAACCCCATGGACGCTAGCACAACATTGTGCAAAAGAGTCCCTAGATTCTGGCTTGCAGGCCTGTGAGAGCATCTAGAGGTCCCTGGACACTGTTGTGCCCATAGCATGAGAGTGTCCAGAGGTCAAGTTGTCCAAAATCTCAGTGGGACCTAGGGGCTGGTTGGTAGAAAGGTTGGATTGGTTCCTGAGGATCCTAATGCTGATGTTGAATGTTTGTATGGTGTGATTCCGTCGGTTCCACTTCCTTAATGTGACTTAGGTGGTCGAATCATATCATTGTGGCCTCTCGTCGCATGTTTACCCTAGCTGGCTGAATTCTTGGGTAGATGTGGGTGTAGGGTGTTACAGAGTGGTATCAGAGCATGGTTCACCCCTCAAACTAGATTGGTTGTGTTGGTCATGCATGCATTTCAATTACATGTGTCACTTACACTTGCATTCAATGTGATTGTTGCCTTGGCATAATGTTTATCATGGTTGCAGTGATGTCGCCATGTGGAAGTTGATGTTGTTATTGTTGAATGCATCGTCATGAGTGTATGACTGGTTACATGTTGGTATATGTCTCTTACATGTATCATTATTGTATGCTTGGTTACATTCTTGTATGTTTGGCTGCATTCTTGTATGTTTGGTTGAATGTATCATTGTTGTAGGTTTGGTTTCAGTATCGTTCGTTCATGCTTGATCATATGTGTTTATGCATGTGTCTGGTTGGTTACGTGTTGCTTGTGCATGTTCTTGTTTGCATGTGGTCAAGTGTACAGTGATGTAATGGTTGTTGTCGTGCATGAGGTCGTGGCATGCATGGTTGATAAGGTCATGGATTGATGAATGGGCCCTAGCTAGAATGATGGTTGCATGGTTATATACTTATGTGTTATGTTTCTAGATGTTGTCATGATTATGTTATACATGTATCACACTGATTTGTTGATCTTGTAGATAATGTATCCTCCCCTAGCTATACTAAGCTATGTTTGTTTATTGTGATTTGGTTTAGATGACATGATATAACTTGTAGGATGAAATATCAAATGGCTAGCAAGGTGGTAGACTACAAAGAATCTCCCTATGAATCAAATGAGTAGTATGGTGTTGGGAACTATCCTGATTTGGCAGATACACTAAGAATCTTAAAGGAAGAAATAAGGAGTTGTAAGGAAAATAATGAAAGAATCAAGCAGGCACAGGAGAAACAAGAAGAGGTAAATGCAGTGATACTTCACAGTTTGTCAGATTTGTAGCGACAAGGACCACGTCAGATTAGTGATGAGTAGAAGGACAAAAATAATGGGGCATATGATAGTAGGTCGCATGCTGGTCATAAGTCAGATAGAGATGAAACAGTTAGAGATGGCAGATTGTTGGACACTACGAATAGGATAGGGGATAGACATAGTTACTATTTTAGTTCTGATCCAGATAGGCACTATGATCGTCATCGCTATCATCCTTACAAGAGGAGTGATAGGGGATACTTTCCAGATGACTTTAAGAAAGCCAAGCCACCGAATTTTGATGGAGAGATGAAGAAACCATAGGATGCAGAGGCATGGTTGTTTCGCATCAGGAATCTTTTCAGGTTACGTAATTATTCAGAGAACATGAAAGCCATAGTAGCTACATTCAGTCTCAAAGATAAAGAAGACATTTGGTGGGAAGACGTGAATAATGTCAAATGTATTCATGAGGAAGACTTGACATGGAGTGAGTTTGAGCAGTTATTCAAGAAGAATTTTTTTTCGAAGAGATACTTTGATGAGAGGGAAAAACAATTCTATGAGTTAATGATGTGATCGATGATAGATGATGAGTACACTAGTAGGTTCTTGGAGGTACCGAGGTATGTGCCTTATCTCAGGGAGGAGAATGCCAAGATTCAAAGGTTCATTAGTGGATTATAGGTTACATTCAAAGACAGGATTGAGTTCGATGAGCCTAGATCATTGGAGGAGGCCATTTGAAGGTTAAGGAATTTCTATTAAAAAATGAGAATAGATTTGAGACTAAGCCAGTCTGGAAAGGTAATGCAAAGAATAAAGGAAAATGGGATAGCAAGTGAATAAGACCTTAGGGTATAGATAGTAAAGAGAATGGTGCACTATCTAAGAAGTTCAATGCATGAGATAGAGGATAGGGACATCGATCTGAGGAGTAGAATACGGGTGCAGAGTGGAATCCTATAGAGTGTTCGACTTGTTGAAAAGATCATTGCAGGAGAGATTTTTCATTGAATCAGGGTGGTATGCTTCTGATATATAGTGCACATGATGCACAAATTGTTGGGAATTTTGGTCAGAGTGTTCCTCGTATTTATGAAACATTGGATAAAAGATAGGTAGACCATCAGTTATCTATCATTGAGATGGACGGTAAGCTTTGTGATCAAGTTATTTCTATTTTTATTTACCCTGGATCTAATTATAGCTATGTTAGTCCTGATTTGGTGGATAAGTGTGGTTTGACTAAGGAATTGCATGAAAAATATTGGTTAGTGCAGTTGGCTACAGGTTCCAAGAAGCGAGTTCATCAATGGGTAAGATCTTGTGCATTTGATTTGAATGGTATGCCTACCGTAGCACATTTGTATGTATTACCATTGGGATCATACATCATGTTGTTGGGCATGGATTGATTGTATCTTCATAGAACGAAGGTGGATTGTTATGACAAAGACATTGAGGGTGTTGATGATAATCGAGAACCAAGAGTCTTACAGGGTAAGAAGAAAGCCACATCAGTTAGGATGGTGACAACTATGCAAGAAAAACATAGTCGCAGTAAAGGGTGTGTGTTATTTGTAGTTGTAGGTTTTAACCTCGTACAGAAATTACCTGCATACAAATTCTAAATATAGAAAATAAACGATAGCAAGAGCATGAAACATAAAATAGATATACATAGAGATTTTCCCTTGGATCCCAAAACCAGGACTATTGATTTTTCATTATATTCCTTTCAATGTTACAATACATATATATACATGCTGAAGAATCCAAAAATCCCAATCCATTAACCCTGGTTAGAACATAGCTGTAGTTCCCTTGACCGGATCTACAAAACACCATGGACAAAAAACCATCATGTCGAAAACCATGTGCGAAATCCATGCACAAAACCATTGTTGGGTTGCGTTATATTCTTTTCACGACTAGCCCACGTAGTTAACCAGGGGGTTAGAAGGGGGCCGGAGCCCCCCTTTGTTGCACCGATTGCGTAGCAAGGGGAGTCACAGGGGGTTTGAAGGGTGCAGGTAACCCCACTCTATGGGGTCCAGGGCAACACCCTGGAAAATTTTGGTTTTGGACCCTATGTTAGGTTGGGTTGACCTACCTATGGTTTTATGCATGATTTTTGCACATGGTATTGCATGCTTTAACATGTATAAATATGTATTGTAACATTGAAAGGAACATAATGAAAAATCAAGCTAGTAGTCCCAATTTTGGGATCCATGGAAAAATCTCTGTGTATATGTGTTTTATGTGTTATGCTCTCGCATTGTTTATTTCTGTGATTTAGAATTCATATGCAGGTAAGTTCTGTATGGGGTTAAAACCTACAACCATAGGTAGTTCCTCCCACCTAATATAGGGTCCAAAAAAATTTTCCCGAGGTGCTGCCCTAGACCCCGTGCAAGGGTCTTCCACACCCCCCCTTCCATCACTCCATGCAACGTATAGGGGGGCCTTCTACCCCCCCTGTGACCGCTCCACAAGTGGGGTAGTTGTCGAAAGAATATAACACAACCCAAAATTATCCCACTTGTTTTTTTCTTTCCTCAGGGAGCCACATGAGAGCTTAGTCATTGATCCGACCAAGTAACACCCATTATTTCTCTACAGCAAGAGAACTTCTCAGTGCTCATAGAATTTGTCAATGCATCTACCGTATTCTTCAAAGTGTCCACCTTTACCAGCAACACCTTTTTTCCTCAACCATATCCCTCACAAAGTGATATTGAACATCAATGTGCTTTGTCTTTGAATGATAAGTAGGGTTCTTTGCCATGAAAATTTCACTTTGGCTATCACAGTCTATCCTTATAGCTCGTTTTACTAACCCCATACTTGAACACAATCTCTACAACCAAATATCTTCCTTGCTTGCATGAGTGGATGTCATGTATTTTGCCTCTGTACTTGAAAGTGCCACTATAGATTGTCTCTTACTCATCCAAATGACTGCACCTCCAAATAGGTTAAACACATAACCACTTGTAGATATTATTTGATCCATATTTTCAATCCAGACTGCATCAACAAAGCCACGAATGTCTGAAAATCTGTCTAATCTTGGTCTTCCTTGGTAGCACAGACCATAATCACTAGTGCCACACAAATACCTTAAAACGGCTTCACTGTTGTCTAATGCTCCTTCCCTGGTTTTGATATAAACCTACTCAATACTCCCACTTCATGTGCAATGTCTGGTCTAGTATAGACCATTGCATACATTAGGCTACCGCTTGCACCTGCATATGGAACATGGGACATGTCCTCTTCCTCTTCTTGTGTCTTGGGACACTGTTCAACAGATAAATTTACACCTACAGGAATATGAATCTTTACTTGTTTACTATCTTTCATATTAAACCTCTGCAGTATTATCTCGACATACTTCCTTTGATTTAACCAGAGCTTCCTCTTTTCCCGATCTTGTTTAATTTCCATGCCCAAAACATAATTTGCAGCACCAAGATCTTTTATGTCAAATTTGGATGACAATTGGGTATTCAAATCCTAGATAATTTCTTTGTCATTTCCAACCAACAACATATCATCCACATGCAATACCAGATAAATAACACGGTCACCAATTAATTTAAAATACATAGAGTGATCTTATTTTCTTTTGGTAAAGCCAAGTTCCCATATAAATGTATGAAATTTCTGATACCACATCCTTGGTAACTGTTTTAACCCATACGAAGACTTTTTTAACTTGCATACCAGTTCTTTCTTACCCTTCACCACAAAGCCTTGAGGTTGCTTCATGTAGATCTCTTCTTTGAGATCCCTGTGAAGAAATGTTGTCTTCACATACATTTGTTCTACCTCAAAATCAAAAGCAGCAACAACATATAAAAGTTATCTAATAGAAGCTACCTTTGCAACAGGAGAAAAAATATCACCAACATCAATTCTCAACACATGGGAATAACCTTTTGCTCCCAACCGAGCTTTTTATTTCTCCACCTTTCCTTCTGCATTCATCTTCTTCTTAAACACCCATTTATTGCCAATCGGTTTCCTTCCAGTCGAAAACTCCGCGAGATCCGAAGCCTCATTTTTGTGCAAAGATGCCATTTCATCAACCATGGCCTCTTTCCATAGTTTTCCATCCTATGAATCTACTACTTCCCTCATATTTCTAGGACATCATCAATAATAGATAAATAAAAATTTGAATAGAAAGCAGATGGGCTATATCTTTCTAGCTGCCTTCTTTCTCGAACTAATCTTCTCATAGCCAGAGATTGTGGCTCTTCATCTTCTCATTCCTCTTCTACTATACAGCCTGATTCTTCCTCCTTTAGTTGAAACTCTATCTTCTCAAGTTCCTTTTGTAGGAGTTCATGTCTAATAACATCTTTGACCTCTTTAAATACCACATCTCAGCTGTACACAACCTTACTTCTTTCTGGGTCCAAAGCTTATAACCTTTTAAACAATCCTTATACCCAATAAAGATGCACTTTTCATATTTACTATCCAACTTTGTTCTTTTCTCCTTCGAAACATGTACATATGCATCAAATATAAATACCCTCAAATGTGAAAGAGAAGGTTTCTTACCATTCCATATGTCTTGTGGAGTCTTATCCTCCAACGCTGATGAAGGTGATCGGTTGACCAGGTAACAACAGTCTCTATCGCCTCTGCCCATAATTCTTGTCCTAACCCAGCACCATTGAACATGCTTCTTTCCCTTTCCATCAACACCTTCTTCATTGTTTCTGCACCTCCATTTTACTCAGGTTTATTTGGAGTAGTCTTCTGATATTTTATACCCTACTTCTTCCAGAAATATTCAAATTCCTTCTTGCAAAACTCGCCATTGTTATCTGTCCTCAAGACCTTTATCTTCTTCTTTGTCTGGCTTTCCACCAGAGCCTTCAAGTCTTTAAAACTATCAAAGACTTCAAATTTCTTCCTAAGGAAATATATCCATGTATTCCTTGAGTATTCATCTATAAATGATACATAGTACACAAAATTTCCCAGTGATGGAACCAACACAGGTCCAAACAAATCATTGTGTACAAGCTCTAATATATGTTTTTCCTTCTTACCACCAGAGGGGAAACTCACCCGATTATGCTTCCCTTATACACAATTTTCACAAAAATCAAAATCTAGAGAGCTATTAGACATACCTTCTATCATAAATTTACCATGAAGTATTCGAAGACCCTTCTCTCCAATATGTCGAAGCCTTTGATGCCATAGAAATCAGATTTCCAATCAATGCAGGAATATGCAGAACACCCGAGAGTGTTCTAATCCTTCCACCTTGCAACTTCAACTTGAATTTTTCGTGACCAACGATTCTATCCTTCTTATCATCCCCTAAGAAGACATCACCACCATCATATTTCTCATACTCGCAAAACCACTCTCTATGGGGAGTGAACTGAAAGGATGCACCTAATTCAATCAACCATGTCCCATGATCTACATGTGTACTTGAAGAAGAATCCAAGTACACATCCGCACATTTATCTGAGGTGGTTTTCACCTCTACAAAAGAAGCATCATCTTATCCCTTTCCTTTCTCAGGAGTTTTAGATTGACAGTCCCTTTTGTAGTGCCCTTCCTTTCCTCATTTCCAGCACACCTTTATAGGTTTTCCTGGAGATTTAGATCTCCCTCTAGATTTATATCTCCCACTTGAGGACTTATTTTTGTTTATGTTCTGGGACTGTCCTCGTACAGATATGGCATCACCATTCTGGCCCTCCATATTTTTCCGTCTCATCTCCTCCCATAAAGCCTTCGCCGAAGCTTCCCCTGATACATTCAACAATATTGAATCTGAAACACATAATCGTATTGTTCTCTTTGCCTTCTGATCCAACTTTGCCCAGTCTTCAGCTAAAATTGTTATTGGTTTAGTACCTGGATCTACTACAATCCACTGATCTTTATCCACCAGCAAATCCTCCATATTGAGTTTCCACAACTCAAAACTCTAACCATTAAATTTCTCGATCTCTATCATTCCACTGCTCACCATCTTCTTTCACCATAAGAATCGATCATGTAGATCTCCCACTGAACAGGGTCTACCATAGGTCCGAGAAAAAACCCCTCAGCAGCAAAGGTGTCCCCTTGAAGCCAAAACAACTATGATACCAAATGTAGGTTTTAACCCCATACAGAAATTCCCTGCATACAAATTCTAAAAACAGAAAATAAATAATGGCAAGAGCATAAAACATAAAAAATATACACACAAAGATTTTCCCCTTGATCCCAGAACCGGGAATACCAGATTGACTTTTCATAATGTTCCTTTCAATGTTACAATACATAAATATACTTTCCAAAGCATCCATAAACCCCAATCCATTAAACGTGGATTAGAACATAACCATAGTTTCCTTGAACAGATCTATAAAATACCATGGATAGAAAAATATCATGTGAAAATCCATATGCGAAATCCATGCACAAAACCATAGGTAGGTCTACCCCACCTAATATAGGGTCCAAAAAAAATTCGCACGGCGTTGCCCCAGACCTCGTGTATGGGGGCTACTGCCCCCCCTACATACCCCCCGCAAGTGCATAGTCGTGGAAAGAATATAACACAACCCAACATTAGTACACATTTCTAGTCATAAAGGTAAGGAAGTTGAGGATGTATATGTGTTGAGCTGGTATCTAGTTTTACAATAGTTCAAGGATGTATTTCCTTAGGAAATTACAGAGTTTCCACCTCATAGAGAGGTAAATGTTTCTATTGAGTTAGTGCTAGGGGAAGTTTGGACAAGGGATACATTGGCCAAGTGTATCACCATGGGGCGCACCAGTATTATTTGTGAAGAAGAAAGATGGTACTCTCAGATTATGCATTGACTATAGGAAATTGAACAAAGTGACCATCAAGAATAGGTATTGATTGCCAAGGACTAATGATTTTTTTGATCAGTTGAAGTGAGCGACAATGTTTTGAAAGATTGATCTAAGATCCAGAATCACGAGGTACACGTCAAAGAGGAGGATATTTACAAGACAACTTTCCAGACCAGGTATGGGCATTATGAGTTTGTTGTAGTTCCATTTGGATTAACTAATACTGCAACTACATTTATGTTCTTGATGAATAGTGTGTTGTGTCCATATTTGGATAAGTTTGTTATTGTGTTCATTGATGGCATATTGGTATATTATAAAAATGAGGAAGAGCATGCCAAACATTTAGCAGGAGTGTTGACGTTGTTGAGAGAGCATCAATTGTATGCTAAGATCAACCAGTGTAGTTTCTTTCAGACTAAGGCACATTACTTGGGACATTTTGTTTCCAAGGAGGTCATTGCAGTAGATCGAGAAACGATAAGGGAATCATGGAGTGGGTAGCTCATAAGAATGTGGATGAGGTGAGATGTTTTATGAGGTTGGAATGCTATTATAGGAGGTTCATCGAGAACTTCTCACATATTTCTTATCATATCACATCATTGCAGAGGAAAGGTGAGAAGTTTGAATGGACATAAGAGTGTGAGGCTAGTTTTAAGCAACCCAAGTAGTGCTTGACACATGCACCAATGTCAAACATTGTAGATCTAGACAAAGAGTTTGTACTATCCACAAATGGTTGCAAGAAAGGACTTGCTGGAGTCCTTATGCAGGATGGGTAGGTGGTATGCTATGAGTCATGAAAATTGAATGAGCACGATAAGAACTACCCCACACATGATCTTGAGTTGGAAGCAATCATACATGCATAGAATATGTGGAGACATTATCTTTTGGGCATGAGGTTTACATTGGTGATTGATCAGAGTGGTTTGTGGTATCTATTTGATGAACCAACTCTAAACGGTATGTACACTCATTGGTTGGCTATGATCAGTGAGTTTGATTTTGAGATGAAATATATCAAAGGTAAAGTGAACAGAGTGACATATGTTCTTAGGAGGCAGATAAATGTAAATCACTTAGTAGCTATGAGCTCATATGGGATAGATTGTGGGATAAGAGTTTGCAGGCAGGTCAATAGGATGTCAAATATATGGAGATTACGCACAGGTTGGAGAAGAGTACAGGTATAGGTACAGGTGACAATACATGTATAGGTACTGGTATAGGTAAAGGTGACAGTACATGTATAGGTATAGGTGACAGTACATGTACAGGTATAGGTGATAGTACATATACAAGTACAGGTATAGGTGATAGTATAGGTACAGGTATAGGTGCACATGAAGTGGATTATTGCCTTACAATAGATGGATTGGTTAGATTCGGAGATAAGATATATGTGCCAGATAACAGTGAGCTCAATAAGGTGATCTTGAGGGAGTTTCCCTCGAAAGCATATTTGGGTCACACATGTTATCATAAGACATTTACAACAGTGAAGAGATTTTATTATTGGCTGAACCTAAAGACGTATGTGGTAGAATTTGCAGCTAGGTATTTTGATTGTTAGTGTGTGAAGGTAGAGTGTAAACATCCATGTGATCTACTACAACCCATTGTGATTCTAGAGTGGAAATGGGAATTCATTTCCATGGACTTCATCCCAAGTTTTCCTAGGAAAATGAGACAACATGATTCCATCATGGTTATTGTGGATAGGTTAAGAAAGGTTGCAAATTTCATCCCAGTGAAGTCTACACTCTCAGCTAGCAATGTGTAGAGCTATAAAAAGGGTCTCTTTCACCTCTAGTTACCTCACATTAATATGTCAATCTGGGAGCGTTTTGTTATTTCAAAGAGTGACTCAATCTGAGGCTATCATTTGTCAGAGTAATGCTAGTAGTACAGCGTTCAACAAAAATACAAGAGTAAATGGATGCTTGTCTATAACTAAGTTACTTCAAATGAATAATTCACACACAACTTATTAGTCAAGGGTTCGACAGCAATAGCCCATCCCTTTGGAAACTAATGGAAAGGAAATTAGAGCATGGACCATAGGTTTGCGAGCTAGAGAGTAAATGCCAAGGCTCACTATAGCCACAGATCGTCTCTCACACCAAAACAACAAATGCGAGTAAATGAAACGGTAGGTAGAAAAATGGAACAACAAGTAAGAAATCGAACAGAAAATCTGGAATGGAACATCAATGCTAAAATGGAATAGCAATTCTGAAATGGAATAGAAATCGAACAACTAAGTCTCGCGAGCAGTAATCAAGCCTTATCCTACTAACTCAAATGCACTCGTTGTAATCAAACAACAATCTTTCATTCTCCAGGCAAATCAAGCAGCACGCACTAATGGAACAGCATTAATCACTAATAAGTTATTGAACAGCATTTGTAAATCATACACACACACAACACGCTTGAAGAGTAATCTGATCTAGCATCAATCATCACTAACAGGAATACAACTGCGTTTCAAAATGGAACAGCATCACTCCTAAATCATAAAGAACACAACCTTTAGATAAGTTCTATAACATGAATGTACAACATAAGAGCTCTGTAACAAAATAGTAACAATGTTCAGTCAAGACTAATAATATTCAATCAACTTTGAAAGGATTAGTGATATAATGCAGAGTTAATACAACAGTTCTTGTCTGTAAAAACCTTAATGAACGAATCTTAACAGAGCATATGATGTAAACTTATAAAGCATGTCAAATTACCAAATAACGATGATAAACAAACCACACAGAAATCAAATCGTAGTGATACAGAAGCAAGTGTCCTCTGGGGCCGGGCCCTTAACATCCAAGGGTACACCGCTTTAAGTTAATCCAGACGCAGAGATAAGATAATCACCAAGTTTATATTAATGCATAAAAAAAAAGTACAATGAGCCAAGTTCAACGAGACTCGATGATCAAAGTTCGATCTTTAACAGAAAGTTACATAAAAGCATAATCCCCCCAAAGCTAACAGTGTTGTCCCTTTATATAAGGGTGACGACGGAGATGTCTAAGTAATAAGATAAATAAAGCAGTGATCCCTCAGGATCAAAGATCCCGAGGGATTCGCCAAACTGTTAATCCTTAATCACTTCTTTTCTCCTCCGCCGAGCTGGTGTCTTCTCCTCCTTTTCCGGACCGGTTTGCTTCAACCTGCTTAGCCTCGTTTGCACTCGGTCCTTCGTCAAAGGGACAGCAGTTACCCTATTCTTGTCTTTTTCTTTGGAACAGCAGCTCCTCGTTTTTACCCCTTCTTGCACAGGAGAATGACAACTATCAGCGGTTAAGTCTTGCATACTAATCCCACATATTTTGTTATAATTCTTTATTGTTTTCCATGTTCATGATGCAAAAAGGTTCACAAGTTCCACTGAAAAGCCATTGAAATGATCATAAAAAACATACCTTTTTAGTACTCCACACACCCCCCTGCTTACCTTGTTTCATGCCCTCATGAAAACGTTGTAGTTGACATGCAAAGCAGTGGGAGAATAGGCTGGAGAAGGAGTCTGATGCGGAGGCCTACAGCTGTGGTGAGTGACTAGGTAGTCAAAGAACTGGCCTGTTTGACCCTCAGGAATCTCATATAGGGCTTGATATCCGGGTGCAGGGTGCCAGATAATTGGACTACATAATCTATATCCTAACCAGGATGGCCCTGCCCTCAAAATTCTTTCGCCATAGAGGTTCAAACGATTGGCAGCTAATTGAAAATTCTCATACTTAAATGGCTCCCTGAGCTGGATGTTTGGATTAGAGATTCGGTACCAAAATTTGGTTGCATCAATGGCGAGGTCTTTGATGGAAAGAAAATATTCTAAACTTTGTCGAATGAGTGCCTCGTGCATGGGTCTTAATGTTTCAATGACACCCGGAGTTCTCATGAGGTTTTTATGTGCTTTCCACAACTGTACTGGGTCCCTAGGCTCAGCCCTTACCCACAAGTCTAGGCCATTTTCCTGCCTCTGGAAAGTATTATAGGCTTTGAGCCATTTAATCTGATTAACCCCGAATGAGATGAATGCTTGCAATTGGATGTCTCCAACAAAAGGGCCAGGGTTCAGTCCAGTCTCCTAATCTATCACGAGGTTATGCAAATAGAATTTGCACAACAATCTTTGGACCTTCACCCCACAATGTTTACAACAGTCTATAAAGTCATTGACAGTGTTAATTTGTATAGGGGCGCCTGCTTTAACAGCTTTTATTTTTAATTGTAAGTACCGTTCCAGTAAAAACAGAGCATAGTTTTTGGCAGGGGCCCTACATGCTAAAACGTCATTGTATAAAGAACACAAGGTATCCATCTGCTTGATAACAGTATCTAGCCTACGAGTTACCTTTGCAACTTTCTCTTGTTCCTTTCACCACCCTTCAAAGGCCTAGCTCTCGGATTGATTGACATTCCTTAGTTGTTGTTGTAGTTATTCATACTTCTCGCGAGGGACCGTTTGCTCTCTAAGCCTTTCTGCTTCCTGCTGAGCCTGTTTCAATCCCTTGCGCAAGGTCACTGTCTTTGGATCTCTTCTCCATGTAGCAGTGGAGGCCGGGAGTTTTACCTGGACTTTCTTATTGCGTTGTTTCAAGTTCAGAACCCTTATCACCCCTGAGGGTGGTGCCTCCGTCTGAATTTTATTTTTGTCCGTTTCTTTTTTAACAAGAATATCAGCTTGCTGCTGTTCCTTTTCAAATGGAACAGCAGTCTGTTCCTCAGCATCATTTGGAACAGTAGCTCGATCTTCAGCAAGGTTTTGAACAACAGGGCGATTTTTGGTCCTCCGCCTTTTTATCTTGCGGATTTTTACTGTAGTGGTCATCTTTTTCTTCCCTGCGGTCTTCCTTACCCTCTACCTCGCTTTCAGGATCCTGATCTTCTGGTGGAGCTGGGCTATTATGCTCAATAATCTCCATTGTTCCTTTCGTAATTCCCTAATTTCCAGTGTTTTATTAGAAGGAACAATAGGCTGTCTACTACGTTTTGGGCCATGACTTGTCCTTGGATCTTCCTCCTGGGGTGCTTCTTCGCTGTTCTGTTCTGGCTGTTCTGGGGTGGGAACCCTAACTGGTTCTGTTACTTCTTGGGAAACTTCTTTTTCTATTCCTACTTCCTCCGGAATTTCCTCTGGTGCCTTCGGAATGGATTGTTCCCGTTCAGTGTCTCTTATCTCCTATTCATTATGAACAGGCATATTTCCTTCTTCTTCCTCTTCTGCATGTGGTTTTTCAGATGCATCTTCTTCCTGGGGTTTGCCGTGGAGGTCTGATGGAGTGGAAGGTTGGCCATACTCACCCATGTTGGCCAAGACTGCGGCCAATTCATCTTCTCCCACTGGGTCCTGTGGTGGGCTCCCTTCCTGCTGTCCCATTTCCTCCTCCTGCTTGGATTGTTCAGCTTCTGCCTCAGAATGCTCAGCTTTTGTTTCAGAATGCTCAGCTTCTTCCTCATTTTCTTCTCCAGATTTCTCGGCCTCTCCTTTCTTTTCTCCTTCAGCATGCTCTTCTTCTTCTTCTAGCCGTGAGGATTGCTCGTCCTCAATTTCCGCTGGCTGGCTGGTGCTTTCCTGGAGCTTTTCCAGCCTTCCTCGTATCCGAGCTAATCGGACTGATTTTCTGTGTTTCTCTGGCTGTTCGGGTGTACCGGTGTCATGCTTACGCTTTGCCGATTCCTGACGTGTTTCTGGTCGTTCAGATGTGCTAGCACCATGTTTTTGTTTTACTAATTCTCTGCATTTTTCTGGACGTTCTGGTGTGCTTGTAGTATGTTTACGTTTTGGGGATGGTGTTGTCGCCCTCCCCTCAATTATTGCAATTAGCTCTTCCCAGCTACTTTGTTGATGGGTGAGGCTATGAATAACTATCAATCGAATTAACCCATGGTGGCTGACAACTGATTCTACATGCTGTGCCTTTTTTAGGCTTCGTGCAACGTCTTGAAGTAATGAATTCAAAAGTGCAGGTAGATTTATAAATCATTTCTGCTTTAGAAGAGCTAAGAGTTTAAGATGTCGTGGCCTTACAACGTATTTTCTCCCTTCGCAGGTGATGTAGCTTTGCACAGTTCTTGCTAATTCTGCCCAGGGCTCTCCTAGTGTTGCTGGCATAACTCTCTTCCCTTTAATCGTCAAGCTCTAGCCTTCGTCCTGGAAGATTTCCATGATCTTCTATAATCTTTCCTTCTTTAGTTTCCATACAGGTCCGGTGGCTGGTAGTCCCGAGACTTCTGCGATTATATCGTCGGTGACCACTATCTGCTTCCCCCTTACTATGGAGTGATCCTCCTGCAGATTCTGTAGGAATTCAATCACCACTGTTTCATTAGACTCCTGGAAGCAACTGAGATAAGTCAGCCACCCTGCTCTTTCCAGGATCTCCCGGGCAGCAGCGGAGACTGTTAACTCCAGAGGTTCCCTTCGAATTGCCCTGCTTCCCATGGTTTCACTGTGGATTCTCAATGGAACAACAACTGCTTGTTATTTGAAACACGGAGAGGGTAATAATCGCAAGATTTCGAAAAAAACACAGAGTATGCAACAGAAATGGTTTATGAACAACAACTTGTAAAAAAATAGAAATATCATGCCGTTAAGCCATGCCATTCCCTAGTACACTATCTTTCCCGAATAGTGAGCTGACACATAACCTGGGGAGTAATGAGGTTAACCTCCCCCCCCACAATGTGATAGATTGTCCCAGCCGTCAAAGAAAGGAGCAGCACCTGATCTGCAACCAAGTCATAAAGGAACAGCATATGAAAATATGCCATGTTTAGAAAAACAACGAATTACCGAAATCGAGGCATAAAGTTGGATCGCGTATTATGTAAGAGGCTGCTCTGATATGATGCGAGGCTAGGGGATAGAACATCTGTCGTACTTGCCAAATCTTAAGTGGTCATTGTCACCTCCTTTGCCATGATTGGTGGTAATACATGTTCATGCGATATATAAGTCGGGAGATAATGTATGATTAGTGCCTAGGATATAAAAAACAAAAGAGTATTAGTGTCTTACCTATTGGTGTAATCAATGCGACTTCAATACCATTAACAGTGCTCTGCTGTCGACAGGTGTCCATAACCTTCGCAGAGTTGTTTATTTCACCCCTGGAACCATAATCCTTTATGTGCATATTAAGGAATGTAATGTCAAAGTGTAGGCCATTATGCTGGCTTGGTAACCAGTTAGCCATAATGCCATTCACGAGGAGGTAGCGAAGAGTGGGCAGGTCGGCTCGTGATGAGACCTCCTGTTCCAAGGTTTGTTTATTTGATATACCTTTTGGACCCTATCCCTGGTGTGGTGGCCATAGTGGGAATGCCACTTCACTTCCATCCTCATGATCATGGTAGGCTGGCTCTTGATGAGGCCCCCTATCCTGCATTTGACAACTTATAATTCATCTTTTTACTTTCTTCTTTTTCATAAAGCATTTTTCCTTATTTATACACAATGGGTGGTTCAACACTCCTTAAGAGTAGGAATGGTGGAAGAAGTCTTATCATCTCAATAGGAAGATATAAACCCTTTGCTCTTATTCCTAAACAATAATCAAAGAAGATTAAAGGGAATGTCATGATAAAGATAACCAATCAAGGAAAAACTAGTAAGACAATGATAACAAAAGATGATGGATAAATATGTCCTTGCTTTTGTCCTCTTACCGATACAGAGCCTTATAAAGATAGCGATTTATAATTTGCTGATTTCAGTATGTTGTCATTTTGTGTTCATTGCATAAGTGCATAGCTGTCTCTAAAAGACTTTGAAAGAACAGGAGCAAGAAGCATCCTCAATTTAGATTAGAAAAAGGGATAAGTTGTTTCACAAGGAGAAAAAGTATGATGGAAGTGTTCCTTTTGGAAAGAGGAACAACAAAGGAGCATAGGTCTCAAAACTGCAAATGCCGTTCCTTTTGAAAAAGGAACAACAGAACATACCAATGCCATTCCTTTGAAAAAGGAACAGCAGAAATTAAAAAAAATGCTATTTGCTTAGAAAAAGATAGAAAAACACTCGAAATGATGTTCCTTTTGAAAAAGGAACATCAGCCATGAAAAATGTTGTTCCTTTGAAAAAGGAACAGCAAAAGACGCAAAAGTGCCATTCCTTTGAAAAAGGAACAGCAGAAATAAAAAATGTGTTCTGCCATTGGAAAAGGGATAACAAACACTCGGAACATCAAAAATCAAAATGTTGTTCCTTTTAGAAAAGGAACAGCAAAACAAGCAAATTCCGTTCCCTTGAAAAAGGAACAGCAGAAAAATCAAGAATGTTGTTCCTTTTGAAAAGGAACAGTAGAAAAATCAAGAATGTTGTTCCTTTCGAAAAGGAACAGTAGAAAAATCGAAAAATCAAGAATGTTGTTCCTTTTGAAAAGGAACAGCGGAAAAATCAAGAATGCAAAAATCAAGAATGATGTTCCTTTTGGAAAGGAGCAGCAAAAACACGCAAATGTCATTCTTTTAGAAATGGAACGGCAAAAATCGAAATCTTGAGGGAGAAAAGGAGCAGCAAACAATGACAAGAAAACATTTAGTTCAAGCATATGTACAAGAACGACTTAAAGAAAAGAACTTATGTACAAATTGTAAAAAGAAATGAATTCCTTAATGAATTACAGGTGAGGAAGACTTCTCTTCCTCTCCTAAAATCTCCATATCAGTGTCTCGAAGTAGCTGTTGGCAAAAGGATTCCTGAGTGAGTGGTTTACGATAGAGATGAACTCGGTGGCCATTTACTTTGAAGGCATATCCAGAACCGTCAATGGTGATTAAAGTGAGGGTCCCATTATCATGTACCTTTTGGATTTCGTATGGTCCCAACCAGTGAGTCTGGAGTTTCCCACAGAAATCCTGAAACCGAGAGTCGTACAATAGAGCCCAGTCTCCCTCATGGAAGACTTTGATTTTGATGAGCGCATCATGCCATTTAGCTCGTTGCTGTTGAATCAGTGCTGTATTTTGTAGTGCAGAGAGCCTAATTTCATCCAATTCATTGATCTGTTGTAGTCGATCAATTTGTGCCTCGCTTAGATCTAAGCCAACTTCCTGTGTTGTTCGTAATGTTTGGATTTCAAATTCTATAGGAAAAATGTGTTGTTTTCCAAACACTAATTGATAAGGTGAGTAACCAGTGGTGCTTCTCCATGTTGTTCTATAGGCCCAGAGTGCTTCAGGTAGTCGGGCAGCCCAATCACGCCTATGTGACACAATGGTTTTCGTTAGGATTAATTCTATTATCTTATTGCTGCTTTCTGCTTGTCCATTCACCTGTGGGTGATATGGAGTAGTGATTTTATGTTGGACATGATAATTATTAAGTGTTGCAGCTAATCTATTCCCAGCAAATTGTGGTCCTCCATCTGTAATTATTTCCCTCGGAAGGCCATAACGTAAAAATAGATGGAACAGGAACTGTATGACAGAGTCCTTTATGGCTCTTGGCAATGCTTCTGCTTCAACCCATTTGGTGACATATTCTGTTGCCACCAAGATATATGTTTTTTGATTTGATGAGGGGTTGATGGGTCCAACGAAATCAAGAGCCCATCGCTCGAATGGTTCGATGACTAACTATGGTTTCAGAGGCATCTCGTCAGCTTGACCAGGATGTCCTACTCGCTGGCACCTTTCACAGGCTTGGACAAATTTATTTGCATCTCTGAAAATCGTGGGCCAATAATATCCCATCTGTAATACTTTATGTCCAGTTCTAATCTCAGCGAAGTGTCCCCCACATGGTCCATCATGACAGGCTTTTAGGATGTCAAAGATTTCATCTTCTCGAACACATCTCCTGATATGCATGTCTTCCCCTGTGTGAAACAAATGGCCCCCAATCCAGGAGAATCAAGTACTCTTTTGAACAATCTGTTTGCGCTCATTAGGGGTTAGGTGTTTTGGTAGTTTACCTACTGCAAGGTAATTGGCAACATCAGCATACCAGGGTGTTTGAACGGCAACAGCGAACAGATGTTCATCCGGAAATTGATCTTCAACTGCTGCTGCATCAATTAGCTTTGGCATTCTTGAGAGAAATTCGGCTACAGGGTTTTCTTTTCCAGGCCGATCCTTGATTGTGATATCGAATTCCTGCAATAAAATTAACCATCTATTTATTCTGGCATTTGTGACAGGCTTATTTGCTAAATATTTTATGGCGGAATGATCTGTATACAAAATAACAGGATAGCCTGTAATATAATGTCTAAATTTATTGACAGCATGTATTACAACTAGGAATTCCTTTTCAGTAACAGTGTAATTTAATTCAGCAGGGGATAAATTTTTGTTGATGTAATATATAGCATATGGTTTTTTATCCTCTTCCTGCCTAAGGACTGCGCCAATGGCTGTATCTGAGGCATCAAATGATATCTGAAATGGCAAATCCCAGTTTGGTCCTCGAGGGACTGGGGCTGTGGATATGAGCTTCCCTAAATCCTTGAAAGCACGTTCACCTTTTTTTGTCCAAAGAAAATCAACGTTACCAGTTAGTGCATATAAAGGTGCAGCAATGTGTGAATAATGTTCTATAAATCGTCTATAATAGCTAGAAAATCCAAGAAAGCTGCGTACCTCTGTTTGAGTAGTAGGAGTGGGGATAAGTAAAAGTATTTGGATTTTGGCCGGGTCTACCTGAATGCCGGCTGCTGAAACATAGTGTCCTAGAATAAGTCCTTCAGTCATCATCATGTAACATTTTTCGTGGCTTAAGAAAAGTCTGGTAGCTATGCAACGTTGTAGGACTTTTTCTAGGGTGTCTAGTGCTGGATCAAAATCATCTCCATATGGTGTAAAGTCATCCATATATACTTCAAGTCCATCATTTATTAAATCTGCAAAAATGCTAAGGATAGCCCTTTGGAATGTGGCAGGAGCATTACATAGGCCAAAAGGTAGAACTCGGTAGGCAAATGTTCCCCAAGGACAAGTAAAAGTAGTTTTGTCCTGGTCTTCAGGGGCAATCTGAATCTGATTGTATCCACTGAAGCCATCCAGGAAAGAAAAGAATTTCTTTCCTGCCAAAGTATCTAGCACTTGGTCTATGAACGGGAGAGGAAAGTGGTCTTTTTGTGTTGCTTTATTGAGTTCCCTGTAATCCACACAAATTCTCCATTTCCCATTCTTTTTTGGTACCACCACAAGCGGAGAGACCCATTTACTGTCAGAAATAGGATAAATAAAATTGACATCTAAAAGTTTCTGAAGTTCAGCTTTTACCACATCCTTTAGATGAGGATTAAGTCTTCTTTGCGGTTGACGAATAGGTCTAGCATCTTTTTCTATATAAATGTGGTGTGTACACAATTGTGGATCGATTCCTTTCATATCAGGGTAATCCCATGCAAATGCTTCTTGATATTTTCTTAACAAATGGATGAGCTTCGTTTCTTGTTTAGGTGTGAGGTTGGCATTGATATTTAAAGTTTTTCCTGGTTCAATTTCCACAATTTTACTATTTGCAACAGAAGTAACAGGTATTGTTTGATCATGTGTATCTTTCAGAGGATCTTCTTCTAATTCATTATCAAATTCTGCTTCTATCATGTGACATTGTGTGCAGGATCCGGATTCAGTTTGACTAATAAAGTTGTTAATGGCATCATCTTCTGTTTGATCTTTAAAATCAAGTGCCTCTTGTATAGTCAATGGAGATCTAATATTGTCAGTAAGGTATGATACAGGGTGCTTGTTAGTTTTAATTATTGTGACACTTGGCTGCACTGGAGGGTATAGAACTAAATTCTTGATATCAGGTCCTTTGGTTATGGTCATATTTCCTTGCCGGCAACCAATGTAAGCATCGGTAGTGGCAAGCCAAGGTCTACCTAGGATTAGCGGGTGTCCATCAAGTCGGGTTTTTGTATTAATTATCAGGAAATCAGTTGGATATTCCCAGGAATCTACAGAGACCATGACATCATGTAGACTACCCTCTGGTCGAACCACAGATCGGTCAGCCAATTCTAACAAAGTAGAGGTGGGTTCTACAGATGTAATGCCGAGCATTTGACAGGTAGTGGTTGTTAAAATATTAATTGCAGCTCCTAGATCAACTAAGGCATTAGACAGGGTCTGACCATAAATTTGAATAGTTACAATTGGATTTCCTAGGTCTTCATATTTAATGGGTGTTTCTTGCCCAGATAGTAAATCAGATAAAGTACCGACTACTTGGACTCTTGGATTAGTTGTTATATTCCTCCTTGGTTTCTTTATGCACAATTCTTTGATAGTTTTTGCGTATATAGGAATGTCTTGAATGGCTTGGAGGAATGGGATTTTTATGTACAGATTTTGTAATTCTCCCAGAATGTCAAAGTCAGGATACTATAAAGGTCGAGGTATGACTAATCATTCTGGGAATAGAGGAGAGGATGTGGTTGCTTGATTATGAGTCTGCTGCTTATTTACATCCTCTTGTTGCAACTGATGTTCTCTTGATAATTGATCTTCAATATGAACTGTTTTTTCTCCCTCAGTTTCAATAATACGTCCAGATCGTAACTAAAGATCGTTACACTCCCTCAGGTCGGGTCCTATTTCTGGTGACTCTATGATTTGAAGAGATTGGACCAGTCTGTTATTTGGATTGGGGTTGGGTTGGGCTAGGAGTTCCGGTCTCAGATTAGACTGGGGATTTTGTTGTAAAGCTGGTAGAGTAGGTTGAGGGAGCAGAATAGTTCCTACTGGCTGGTGCATCGGTCTTTGCCAGTTTGTCTGCCAGGGTGAAATTTGTGAAGTAGGGGGAGTCCATTGTGGAGGATATGGGCTATTTTTCCAATATGGTGGAGTGTAAGGGAAATTCGGCCAACCAGATTGGCTTGCCTGATTCAGCCACGGGTTTGAAGAAGGAAACGACGGTGGTGACCAGTTTGAAAATGGGGGTTGGGACTGACTTTGCCACATACTATATTGTTGAGCATTATATTGTGGAGGCTAAAAAGAAGAAGTTGGGTCTGGAAACATACCAGATTGTCTCGGCTGCCACTGGCAGCGCTGGTTGATCAAGTACACCGATTCTGGTTCTTCCTCCGCTTCCTTATATACTGCTTTTAATCCAGGAAGTGAGGGGCAGCTTTCCGTAAGATGATCTTTTGTACAGATGGCACATGTTTGGACTATATCCAGTGGACACTCCTTGTGACTATGCTTTTTCTTGCATCGGGGACAGAAGATTGCCAAATTTTGTTCTGCCTCCATCTGCTTCTGTTTGGCCTGCATAATATCAAGTTGTGTAGTTATTGTCCCTGGAATATCAGTTTTAAAATTTTCTAATAAATTTCAAATCTGTACACGTGTTACTCCTTCATTTGGAATATTTCATCCTTTAATTCTCTAGACCTACAATAGTCCTGATATTTTTTTAAGAAAGATTCTTTCATTTGATCCCAATTGTTGATGACCCCACCACCTAGTCCCATAAACCATCTTAAAGCAGCCCCTTTTAATGTAGAGGGGAATATTTTCAATTTCTGGGGATCGGTGGTGTAAGCATCTCCCCTGCACAACACATAGAATTCGAATAAAAATGCATTCGGATCGTCTGATGTGAGACCGTGAAATGTAGGTATATGTTGAAGAGGGATAACTTTCATGGGCGCATTTTCTGCAGAATCCACTATAGGATATTGTAATGTAGAGGTTTGAGTATTTGGCTGGTTCTGAGCCATAGGATCGAATATATGCCAATAACCTTCTGGGATATCTAGGAGGGTATTCCTAGGTTGAGAGGGAACGGTTTTGGCAGGGATAGTTTTAATGGCACTTCCTTTATCTGGGATAAGGGGAATACCTAATGTCTGAGGAGATTGGATTCCTTCAACAATGATTTTCGCAGTGCTCCCCCTATCTGGGTTGTTTAATGGCTGATCTGTTC